>VZRW01007506.1:108671-177812 GCA_013398125.1 Aegotheles bennettii | reverse complement strand
CCGGGGCTGGGGGGGATTGAGGGGGAGGGGGGGGCGGTCTCTCCCGCCCAGGGAAATGCCCCGTTCGTGCGGGTTTGTCTCCGCACCGGGCGGTGTTCGGGGCCGAGTGAAAGCTGCCGGTGGGCTGTCATGAGGAGGGGAAGGGCTGTGGGGAATGCAGAGCGGCTGGGTGCAGGCTGGAGTTTAAATGCTTAAGTTTGCCCCCAGTTACTGTCAGAAACCCCAGCGGCAGTGGTTGTGCTGATCCCAGTAACACATGGAGTGTGAGAGGCCGAGATGTTTTCAGGTGCTGCAGCTCCTTGAGTTACCTGTGCATTCACTAAAATACCATTTGATTATTTTAGGGAAATCAGTTACTTGTGTTTACTTTGCAGTCTGTGTGCTGATGGTGTTGTGTTTGAAGTGGCAAGGCAAAGGAAGGGGTTTTGGGCCAAGAAAAACTTTCCTGAAAGCATTTGGACTCTGAATAGACCCGTTTCCCTTTTACTTTGATTAACCTTAGGGGTTCTTGTGGGTAACCTGTAGGTTTTGAGAAGCGACATGTGGAACAAATGGAAAAAAAATAGGTATAATTCTTGTAAAATACCATATCTGGTAAGTATGGAAACAGAGCTTTGCTGGGCGTGTGGTTAAGAGTGTTCAGCTCTGAAAATGACAAGAAGGTTTAGGATTTTAGTTTGCTTTGGAAGAAATTCCAAAATGTCAGTCAAGGGGTCTTTGCTGCATGGTTATGGTACTTATAGACAGTGATTGATGCGGCATGTGTTCTTGTAGGAGTACGTGCCTGTTATGGCTTTTATTCTTGTTTTAAGGTGTAGAACGGGTCCTTTTAACTTAAGTACACAATTAAGGTACAAAATAAAATGGGTGGTGTGAACAACACATGGGAAATGCTTTGAGTACTTTGATTCACCAGGTAGTTTATAAGCTAAAACCCCTTTTAAAATGAGATGCCTGTGCTAGGCGCAGAACATTACAGAAATACAGCCCCCTCTCTGCAGCCGTATCTGTCACACAGCTTGTTGATAAATATCTGGAATATGGCATTTCTCCACTTGTAGATTGATTAAAAAAGGAAGAGAAAGTAATTTCAGGCAGGTCAGGGAACAGCCAATTTTAATACCTGCTACAGATGTTCAAGGATTGCTACTATGAGTTAGCTCAGGTCATGGATGCTTAGTGAGAGCCATCAATTACAAAGCACAGGCAGTGACACTATGTGGCTCACTGGATTAGCAGAAATCTTTGGGTTTCAGCACTCTTCATCAAGCCTTTAAAGTAATTTGACCAGTTCCAGCTTACCTGGTACAGACTAGTGATAGGTGCCCTGTGATGCTGTTAGACACATGAGTGTATTTATTTTTTACCCCTTAACTGGGCTAACTGCTAGAGCTGTCAAGCAACTTCTTAATCAATTATGTCATTTCATTGTATTTAGAAAACATTTAGAATCATAGAAATTTTGAAATGCTCTTCATAGGTATGTAGAAATTCTTCTCGTATGTGACAGTAACAAAATTTCTAGTAGTCTGAAAAGTAATAGAACAGTACATAATACGCATTTCTTTCTTTTTAATACAGATTACCAAGAAAGACTGATATGGAAAGGTGAGTTACAGTAAGGCAGTCTGTAATGCATGTTAAAATATAGAACTTTGTTTAGGATGTTAAGATTAATACAGAGCTGTTTAAACAAAATATTTTCATCCTAATTTTAGATTTTATTCAAGAAAATAAGCCTTGACCGTCTTGCTGTCACTACATAGTTTCGAGATTTTTCTCAGTGTCAATGGCAATATTAGTTTTGGTTTTGTTGTTATTTGGCCCTTTTTGCTGTTGTTGCACTGTTCAGTAACAAACTGTTGCTGTTATAGTAGGTGTACTCTGTTAAGGGCATTTGTCTCTTCTTGAATCTTGAAGCAGTGAAGTGACAGCAAAGCTCGTATGAAAGGGAACTGGAGAACTTAAATAGATTCTAGTTAGTGTGATAAAGAAACTGTTTTGTTCAGAAGATGCATTTCAACAATGAAAACAAGGTAAAAACATCTTTTCAGCTTTTTTCCATGTTACCTGGTCTTTCTTAACATGAGCACTGTTTTCTGCTTCTGCTCTGTGTTTCTGAAGTGTCAAGATTATTAGAGAAGAAATGTAAGAGACCAGTAAGACCTTTTCTTATTCCCCCCTCTCACCCTATCCCCCAAGGTGAAAGAACCTGATTTACTTTTTTGTTTCTTTGAATAAATGTTATAGAAGTTGCCAGAAAATTGTTTCCTTTATGTTGATTTGGTAACTGACCTAATTTTCTTTGGAGACATACTGCAGCTATAATACTCCTAAGAATGTTATTAAAAATTTCTGTGTACCAGGATGATCATTAATTCGATTATCTCAAATCTTTCAAAATTCTCATAATATGTTGTGGAATTAATCCCATTTTCAGGGAATCATAACCTGGGATGATTCCTTGTGCTCCTTTTCCTTATGCATAATATTTTATGAAGAAAAACAATCTGGGTTTGTTTTGTTTTTTTTTTTTAAAAAAATCACTCTGTTTGCTGAGGAAGTTACATTCAACTTAGGTCCAGAACTCCCTTATACCAATGGGGAGGCTTCTCCCATGTAGATGTTCAGCATTTCTTGGTAAAGGTGGAATCTACTTTGTGGGGCACGCCAGTCTGGAGGAGAAACTGAAGTCCTAATGGATTACACATAAAAGAAAATAAGACGGCCTTAAATGGTTACAAAGAATGTCCTGCGATTGAAATTGTCTTCAAATTAAATGTTCACATCCTTGTTAGCTTTGATTTACAACTCTTCTTGGTGAAGTGGCTTTCATAGAGTCATAGAATCACAGAATGGTTTGGGTTAGAAGGGACCTTAAAGGCCATCCAGTTCCAACCCCCCTGCCATGGACAGGGACACCCCCCACTAGACCAGGTTGCTCAAAGCCCCATCCAACCTGGCCTTCAACACTGCCAGGGAGAGGGCAGCCACAACTTCTCTGGGCAACCTGTTCCAGTGCTTCACCACCCTCGCAGGAAAGAACTTCTTAATATCCAGTCTAAGTCTACCTTCCTTTAGTTTGAAATTGTTCCCTCTCATCCTGTCACTCCATGCCCTTGTCAAAAGTCCCTCTCCAGCTTTCCTGTAGCCCCTTCAGGTACTGGAAGGCTGCTATGAGGTCTCCCTGGAGCCTTCTCTTCTCCAGGCAGAACAACCCCAACTCTCTCAACCTGTCTTCATAGGAGAGGTGCTCCAGCCCCCTGATCATCTTCATGGCCCTCCTCTGAACTCGCTTCATCAGCTCCATGTCCTTCTAGTGTTGGGGACTCCAGAGCTGGACACAGTACTCCAGCTGTTGGAGGAAATACATAAGGAATGTTGTTTAGTTATCCAGATTATTCCATTTTTTCCTAACTTTCAGAGCTGTAATGGCAACAGTAGTTGGGTTTCAAGCTCTGTTTCTTGAAGATAGCCTGGTGGCATGGCATACGTACTTTGGTGAAGATGAATTATCCTCTAATAAAGTTCACATAAAATCTAAGTTCATTACTACCGTGCCTAGCTAAAAGATGCCAGGGTAAGGAAAACTGATAGGAATTTATGCATCATCATATAATATAGCTTTTCTTTGTAAAGTGTCATTTATTAGTTATCAGTGATAAGAATAAATAACTTTTGCAACAAGAAAGAAGTGGTTGGAGTAAAACAAACCATTAGTACTGTGGTGTAAAATTAGTAGTGCTGAATTCTGGGGAAATTCCAGAGGCTTGCTTTGTGATAATGGAGACCTTTTTTGCTCATTACTCTTTATCTTTTCCTTTTCATCCTCCAATAAAGTGTAGTACTGGGAAACTTCTATCTAAATACAGTAGTGCTTTAAAAGACTTAATTGAAACTTGGATTAATATGACTTTTCAAGGCCCTGTCTTCTGGGATGGAAATCCTGTAACCTTTCTGGGCAACCTACTTCAGTCTTGGACCACCTCACTGTGTGTTTCTTTGTTTTCCTAATCTCTAACTAGTTTTTCACTGTTCTAGTTTGTGGCTGTTGTCCCTCAGCCTTTTGCACTTTTGAGAAGAATCTGGTTCCATCTTCTCTGTAACACCCCTTTAGATATTTGAAGATGGCAGTAGGATCTCTCCCAGCCCCTCCTTGTATGTTGTCTGTTCTGGCCCCTAACCCACTTCTGTACAGCAGCATCTTTCTTGCCTAGGAAGTAAAAAACGATGTAGTGCCTCAGATGTAGTCTCAAATGCTGGCTCAAATTGGATAATCACCTTCCTTTACATAGGCTGCACTGGTGCTAATACAGCCTGTCATTGTTCCAAGGGCACATTGCTGATGCCCGTTCACCTGTCCACCAGGACCTCCAGGTCCACTTCTGCAGGGCTGCTGCCCAGCTGCTGCTTAGTACCCAGTCTGTGCTGTTCCATGAGATTTTTTTGGTTCCAGATGCGGGACTCTGTGTGTGGTTTTGCTGACCTTCATGAGGTTCCTGTCAACCAGTTCTTCCTCCAGCCAGCTGAGGTGTCTCTCTTTGCTACCACCAGTTTGGCATCACCCGCAAACTTCGAAAGAGTGCATTCCTTTGCATTATGTAGGTTGTTGATGGAGGTGTTAAATTGTATTGACCCCAGTATTGAACCCTAAGGAACACCACTACTAACCAGCATTACAGAAATCCAACTGGTAGCCACTCACAGCCTTTTATTGCTGCAAGTCCAGCCAGTTTTTCACCTACCTTGTAGTCCACTTACCCATGTCATATCTCTCCAGCTTGGCTACAAGAATACTATGGGAGATCTTGTCAAAAGCCGTGCAGAACTCCATGTAAGCAGATCTTCTGTTCTCCCCTTGATCACAGAGCTGTTCACCCTGTAGAAGGCAATTATGTTGATCAAGGATGGTTTGCTCTTGACAAATCTGCATGGGCTGTTCCCAAGCTACTTTCATGTTCATTATTTATCTGGACATAGCTTCTGGAAAGATTTATTCTATGAATTTTCTTCTTAACTGAGCTTAGGCCAACTGGCCTATAGGTCTCTAGATCCTTCTTGGCCTGCTTGGAGAAGGGTATGATGTTTGCCTTTTGCCAGTCATCAAGACCTTTGATCACTGTGGCATTTTGAAAATGATAGAGACCAACTGTACGGTGAAATGGGTCAGCTCCCTCAGCACCCTTGGACGCATCTCATCCACTCCAATGGACTTCTGTATGTCAAGCTTGCTTAAGCAGTCCTGAACTTGATATTCTTCTACTGTAGCTAATGCTTCACTTCCCCAGACTCAGACACAAGTATGAAGGATCTGAAACCTCTCAGATCAGAACTTGCCAGTAAAGACCAAGGTAAAGAACACACCGAGTACTGTCGTCATTAGAAATGTTTTTAATGTGCTTTGCTTTGCTTTGCTTTTATGGGCCTTGTAAATGTACTCTTTCCTTAAGTTTCATCATCTTTGAATAATTTTTTTTGTGCAGCCCAGCATAAGGTCCTGTATCTATAATGAAGGACAAAGGAATTCAGCAAATCTGAAAGACTTTTTGTTCTTAGTAGGGAAGTAGATGGATGTGAATTCCCAGCACAGTTGTTGTTCAGTGATGATAGTGTGGTTCTGGAAGCAGGATTCTTTCAAATTGAAGTAACAAGTCTTCTGTAACTTCACATATGTTGTATTAATGGAACAGTTACTGAAATACCATGTATACTTTTATCAATAATTTAATTATTAAATTGCTGTGCTTTTTTCTCATTATTTTCTGGGAGATGTGTGTGGTGGTGGTGGGGAGTTGTCTACCTTTGATTTTCAGTCACAAAACATAAATTTGAATTTTTCTTGCTATTGTGCTGTTTTCACCACAGAAATTTGATTGACATAAGTACTAGATTTTAGCAATTTGTATATGGAGTTTGTCTGAGAGATTACTGGCTTTCTGAAGTCCCGCTGTAGACATCTTTCAAATCCCATAAAGTTTTTCTGAGTCTTTTAGAATTCTCAACATATTGTTTTCATAGCGTGGTTACTATTAGAGCAGTGTGTACATATGGCAGCTCGTGCACCACTTGAAATATTAATATCAGGCTGAATGCCATTCTAAAACATATGCTTTAGAACTCGGAGAAGTTATTGGCCTAATGCCCAAGTTATTGGATGAGGTTTGTAGTATGTAATGCAAGAAACTGAATCAAATGGTATTAATTGTGCTTCTGGCCTAAATGTTCATCTGCTACAAGCACATTATGCTTTCTTAGTTGCATGGAGGAGTTAACCTCGTTACACCAACACTTTCAACAGAAACAGGCTCTATATTATGTGTTTCACAGATTAGGATCGAAAGGAGGTGCAACTTCTGTTTGATAGAGGCCAGTATCTGTTGCATTGATCAATGTTTTTTTTGTCCAAATGCTTTTGTTACTTTAGAAAATGGTATCAGGAAACATCTTGGGTTTGTTTTTTGTTTTCTTTTAAAAGTAACTAGAAAACCATGGTGAAATTAGTGAATTGAACACGTAGAAAGGGAGGAAAATGTCTATATGAAATGGTATTTCAGAGTGCATGGTATTACAGATCTATGTTATAGGTCTGTGTGTCTTGTTTAATGCATCTACAAAGTAGATCTGCAATGGAGGAGGAAAATCTGTGTGTGCCTCTTATGTTCTCTTTTAGGAAAAATAACTCTTAAGGCATGCAGACATATACTGCCTCATTTTGACTATCATACGAAGCATGGTGGGAGGAATGTTGACTATCAGTAATTTCTCCTTATCCCAATTTCTTTGCAAGGCAGGAATGGAGAGGAAAGTAAAAGAATGAGAGTTTTTTGTGGTGTTCCCCACCACCACCCAGTTTCCTGGCAAAATGATAGCATACTGTAATATACTGCATAAAGACATCTTAAAATTATTAGAGTGATATTTTGTTTAGTGACTGATTTATTTATTTTCTTTAGTGAATGTAAATGTAATGTTACTGCCAGGTCCTGTAACCCTTGGGTATATTGTCTTGTCTACTTTAAACTTAAATAAAAGTCCAGGGAAAATCCTGTCAAAGGTATAAAAATAATTCAGTTGAGTTCATTATGGAATTGTTTCTCTTAAAATCAGTGACTAAATTCATGTGAATATGCCTTTTTGTTTCCCCAGACAGTCCTGGCTGGTCAGAATCCATATGTGTTGTTAGCATTTAGGTATTCAGAACAGTGAGCTTCCCCCCCCCCATATTCTAATCAAACAAGCCATATATTAATGATGTCTCCGTTAACGCAATTAGAAGCTATCATTACAGCTTTTTTTTTTATTGGCACAGAGTTAAATTGCAGCTTTAAGCCAGTGCTCAGATATCTAATAATGTACATTTGTTTTTTTTCCAGAAAAATAGAAATAGTGCAGTTTGCAAGTCGCACTCGTCAACTGTTTGTTCGTTTGTTAGCCTTAGTCAAATGGGCTAATAATGCTGGAAAGGTGGAGAAATGTGCGGTAAGTCAGCAACATAAGAGTTTGACATGAAATAATCTCTTAAGTGCTATGGGATTTTGATACACCCTAAATTCTCCCTGCTACAGAATTAAACAAAAAAGCCTATTTCCTAGGCAAATTAATATTAAATTATAACCAATTTCTTCCTATTTAGGAATTGTATAATCTTGTCTTTTATCAGTCCCTAAAACTCATCAGTGGCAAAAGAATGAAAGACTTGTCTGCATATAGTTTCAGGAGTGCTGGGGGGTTGAGTGATAGAACAGGGAAGATGGTGATCTCAGTGCATTAGTTCTTATTATCACTTTCATTCTGCTCTTGGTTAAATAAGAATAAAGTCCAGAATGCTGCAAAAAAACAAGCCTCAAATGATTACAAACAAGTATGGTTGCATTCCAGTAACATTCATCAGATAAAGAGCTGTAAGAGCTGTGAGACTCTACAGATCCTCCACAGCATCAGGAATAGCATGCAGGTTTAAAGTGTCCTTGCATATGAGTGTAAGAAATGGTGAGAATATTCATTCTTTCTTTGCTTTGTAGACCTGATTACTCAAATTGGAAGTGACAGATACAATCATCTCAGTCACATGCACTGATGATCTGAATATACCGGGACATTGATTTGTGCATTTTTTGGACACATACCTTTTTTTTTTTTCTTCTCTTCTCTCCTTGTCCTCTACAGATGATATCAAGTTTTTTAGATCAGCAAGCCATTCTATTTGTGGACACCGCTGATCGTCTGGCATCGCTAGCCAGGGATGCTCTGGTTCATGCTCGTCTACCCAGTTTTGCTATCCCATATGCTATTGATGTTCTGACAACTGGATCGTACCCGCGTCTGCCTACCTGCATTAGGGTAAATAACGCTACCATATGTCTGGGGGGTAGAGGGGAGGAAATCCCCTGCACAGCATCAAATGCACATTAATGAAAATAATTGTCTGTGTGCAAATGGAACTCTAGTACTCTAGTTCAACACAGGCCTAGTGCCAAGTCTCTGTAGTGTCAGTTTCTCATGCAGAGCACTTCCTATTTGAACAAGTTATGCCTCCCCAGTAACACATTTCCTCCATTTAAACTAGTTCTGCTCTAGGATGAGTGTAGTAGCAACTCTTCTTCCTTGATTCTTTAAATATTTGCATATGCTAAGCCAACATCCTAGAAAAATGAACTGTAAAAAGGAGGCAGTGACATCTATTGTTCTTAGATGTTTTACCTGTATTTGGAAACGCACTGAATTATTTAACAACTCTTTTTAAAGCTGCTGCCTTTTCTTATGATTAGAATGCAGAATAACAGGATTGTGTGAAGTATTATAAACAGTCATACCTGTGACTTAGATCTATAGCTACGCATAGGGATTGACTTTAAAATCTTAGTATTTAAAAACAAGTTTAACCTGATGTAAGGCCCTGAATTTATTTAATTGATCCAAGTTGAGCAATTTTATTCACTGGGCAGCCTCCAGTAAAATGTAATCAACTAGAAAACAAACCTGAGTATAAGATATAAAACTTCACTCCTGTGTAATGGCCTGTAGTGTTTATATTTTCAGGCTTCTAGTCAGGTTAGATTTCACCATTGCTACTGTCAATGTATTATACATGTCTGAGATAGGTAGACTTGTTTGTGTTTATATTAACAGGATAAAATAATCCCTCCTGACCCAATAACAAAGAGTGAGAAGCAAACCACACTTCATCAGCTAAACCAGATTCTTAGACATCGACTAGTGACTACAGATCTCCCTCCGCAGCTGGCAAATCTTACAGTTGGTAAGAACTGGAATTACTTTTTGAAGACTACATTATTGCAGGCTAATTTAAAATTTTTGCTCCAGTGCTAAAGCAAAGCTAAAAGATGGCTTGAGTGAGACCATTAGACATTCTTCATCTATTAAGACTGGGATCCTGTCTCTGTATGACATCAAAATATGTGTTTTCCCCTTTTGAAAAATGAGGGCACTGATAATGATGCTGAAATATTATTTACTTTCTAGAAGAAATCCTGTGCAGGTAACGGCAAAAGGTTGTAGACGTTGTCTTGCTCTTTCAGCAAATGTGTTATGAAAGAGTCTTGGGCCTAACAATGTAAGTGCTTCATCTTAAGTTAATTTTAAAGTGCGATATAGTTAAACTGTTAGGTCTTTCTGTAGAAACTCTTTGAATTTTAGTTTAAACAAGTCACTCTAATGTTGCTTTTTTAATCTGTTTTGATATTCATCTTCTTGCATAGAACTTGTTCATATTCATGTATGCCTTTTGTTCTGTGGCTCACTGGAGTGTCAGATCTCTAAATCTGTTTTCAGATCTCTGTTTTCATTTAGCCCAAGTAGTAGTAGACAGTAAGCCGACCTTTTTTACAGGAAGGATGACTATAAGATGGACTAGGTTATTGCAGAACCACAAAGAATAGGGCTGGAATGGACCTAGTCCATGTTTTTATCTAAAACAGTGTTAGCCATTGTAAACTATACACCACAGACCTAGATTGAAGATGTTTCTGGAAAATCTTAGTATTAGTTTTCACCGGTCCCTTTGTGAATGCTTGCAGTATCCGTATTAGAGCCTTTTTTGTGTTAACAGGAGTGTAAATGGATATGTGTCTGAGCTTTTCAGATTTTTCAGTTAACTAAACATGTCAGTGACTATTAGTTTCTACGTTTGGGTTTGATTTGTTCTAAGAGCGTGCCTGGGATGCTTTTGAAAATGAAACTTTGAGTTAAAATGATTAATATTTCTATAGGAATTTTTCTATGTGTCTATAATTGTAAAGATATATGGCATGTTTTGTCAGCTGGTTGAGAAGGTTGACTGGGTCGTTGTAGTAAGGACTTTTACCAAAGTTTTTGTTCTGTCGCTTACTCTCTTTATGACCTTGCTTACATAGTTTCGACAGTCTTTGTTCCCAGTTCTTGAAACTGATAGCTGTGTTCACAAAGGTATGAGGATATATGTGTCAATTAGGTAAACAGTGTACATAATCTTTGCTTGTGTGCATATATATAAATTATGCAAAATATTATCATCCTCACATGAAAATTGAGTTGTTGTATTTTAATGTTAAATAAATGGTTTGTAGTGAGATATGTTTCCAGGAGCAGATTTCAGCCTGGGCTGAGACTGTGTTCTGAACCTTCTTTGAATATTGCTTAAAGTATTGATTGTTGGTATAGCAAAGAGTTGGAAAAATTAAGCCAGGCATTTTGTTTGTGTAACTTGTCAGGCTGGAGGTCAGCTCAATGTTACTTTGTGTTACAGTAGCACAAGTGTTAACAAGTTACAGTGACTGCAGTACTGCTGTTCAGGACAGTTTGGTGCATCTGTCCATGCTGCTTATTGACACTGGTTCTGTGGCAGAAACAACCATGAAGTCTTCAGTGTTGCACAGAAACGTGCAACAGAGCAGAAACCATAGGGAAGTAATCCATTGCCAATGCTAGGAGCTACTACACTGACATTTTGAAACATCTTAGGGTACTGAGTGAAATAAAACATTTTTTTTCTTCCTTAGCCAATGGGCGTGTGAAGTTCCGAGTTGAGGGTGAGTTTGAGGCCACCTTGACAGTGATGGGTGATGACCCAGACATTCCCTGGCGCCTTCTCAAACTGGAAATTTTGGTTGAAGACAAGGAAACTGGTGGTAAGAAAAATCAGACAGATCTCTACACTTTCTTTTTAACATGATGTTAATCTCTGATGGTGGATCAAAAGGCTTGCTTATACTGGGTCTTTTACATATCACATATTAAAGTAATGAAGCTGTATATGCTTGTCCTGTTTTCAGCTTGCTCTGCATGCTTTTAATACTGTAACAGTGGTAGACTGTGGCAATGTAGTAGACTGAAATTTCCAGAGTAAACCAAGGATTTTGTTACTTTGTTAGAAATTCTGGTATGGAAATTACTCAGTACAGTCAAATGGTTTTTTTCTTTTTATTTATTAATTTAATTAATTATATGAAATACCTAGTTTCCTGATGCTTAACACAAATTATTTTTAATTCATGAAAGATGGTCGAGCCCTGGTTCACAGCATGCAGATCAACTTCATCCATCAGTTGGTCCAGTCACGGCTGTTTGCTGATGAAAAGCCACTCCAGGACATGTACAGCTGTCTGCGTATCCTTCTGAAAGTTGCTTCTGAATAAGCTGTTTAATTAGCCTTGCTGCTCTTAGTAGTTGGAGGTCAAGAAAGATGAATTCCACGTTAGGCTAGGTGAAAAGTCTAGACATGGAACAAAAATGATGGGCTTGGAAACAGTTATTCTCAGGTGCTAGCATGTAAAATTTGATTTTACACACTTAATCAACAAAGGTGAGGCTACTCAAGACAACAGGTTGTGTGGTAAGTCAGTGCAGCAGCAGCAGCTGGCTGCGGGTGCTAATTTCAGAGTTAGAATACAGTGCTAACTTGGAAGGAATGGGAGCTGACAGTTCTTGCTACCAAGACTTGCAGTAAGGTGATAATGGTGTGTTAACTGTATTGTACCTGTGTGAATAATAAAATGAGATATAGCATGTGCAGGAAGTAGTGCAGTGATTTTCTTTGAGCTCAGGGCAAATTACTTGACAATTCAGAATGGTTTTCAGAGAAGCAGTTTCTGCACAAACAAACAGAATCATGTTATTTTAGGGTGACCATGGGAGATGGTGTTAGTGGTAACGATAGTGTGAATTGAATTTATTTGTTAGTAATCTTTTTTTTCCCTAAAAGATGATCAGAACTAAACTCTACAAAACAAAGCTACTGTGACACTCTTGTTTAACACTCTGCCCTATGTAAGAGTTTAAAAAAAGGCAAAAAAACCTTTGAGAAATATTTGATGTTGTTTATATGTCTTTATCTCTGAATTAGTATATTAGTGTGTTTTCAGACAGTATTTTGACTGACTTTTGTGACAAATGGATTTATGTAGTGTACAGAAAAGAATTTGTGTAGTATAGAGGCTTTTTGGAAGTCTTATATTTTCTTAACTCCGTTCATTAGACTCCTTCTGCTTAGCACTTCAGTTGGAAGTCTTGCATTCACAAACACTAATGCTGATTCGAGAGCGCTGGGGTGACCTTGTGCAAGTGGAGCGATATCATGCAGGGAAATGTCTCTCACTTTCTGTTTGGAAGTAAGTTAATTTTAGAAGGGCTGTTAACAAACAATAAATGAAATAACAGGACAGTTTTCATTTACTAAGCTTAAGCCAGAATTTTCAGAATTGTACTTTCTTTTTGATGCGAGACTCCTAAATTCTGGTAATTAAGTACTTAAACATGTTGCTTGACTTGCAAAGAAGTGAGGGATGTACATTAACGTACAGGAGAACAATGGATACAGTTATAAATCAGTTTATATTTATATGGATATCTAAATTAGTTCTTTGTCATTCTTTGACTATATTGCCTGACTTGCATTAGGCAAAATTTAAAAAAAACAATCCAAATGCTCTTCTGATTGTGTTGAATTTACAGCCATCTAAAACTGTTTTACATAGTTATAGTGTACCAACAGTTCTGCATTAAAATATAAACTAAACCAAATGCTTTTTTCAGGTCAGCCTGACACAATGTTATTTTTAATCAGAACTCTCAGAATCCAGGATTAGCTACTGAAAAGCATATTTTCTGCTATTCCAGTTACGTGGTTTAATTATTCTCTTTATTTTAAGTCAACAGGTGCTTGGCAGGAAAACAGGGACCGCATCTGTTCACAAGGTCACTATTAAGATTGATGAGGCTGATGTCTCAAAACCCTTACAAATATCACATGAGCCTCCACTGCCAGCCTGTGACTCCAAACTGATGGAAAGAGCCATGAAGGTAAAAGTTTGCTTTTCATTAGGCATCTAGTTTTTTAAATCAAGAACTTAAAAATGCTTTGCACTGTCAGTTTGTTTCACTTTGATTCTATTTAAAGAGCTGTTTCTAAGATTTCTAGTCAGCAATTACACAGGTTGTGTTGTGTTTATGTTGCAACCTAAAATTGTTGTTACAAATTATTGGCCATGACTTCATCTTAAAAATTACATCTACCATTATATACCACTTAAAAGACAGAATGCTGAGGCTGGGGGGAAACAACATTGAAATTTCAGTTATGGTTAATGTTTGGCTTGAAATGCTTTATAGAGAGCCAGTTCTTCCCTTTCCCGTCTTGGAATTGCTGTGTAAACTTCTTCTGAAAATCACCTTCCCCATGTTGCTCAAGTTGGCTACCCAGCAGTGCTCTTCATTTCAGAAAATCTTACATTATGATTTGGAAATCCTGTGCAAAAGAGCTAATGTGATTTGCTTGTTACAACTGTTAGGTGAAGCTTTGTTTTACATTATCACTAACCAGATTATGTTGTGTGGCCTATTTGAATGTGCCTTTGTATTGTTCAAATTGCTGTATGTTGAAGGTGGGATTCTTGAAATGATCCAAAATGACTAACTGCAGTCAACTTCCTACTTGAATAAGGCTTCACTGGTGATAGTTCTATGTCTTAGTTAATGATATCTAAGAGAAATTGCATTTTAGGTTTTATGATAAGTCTTCTGTAAGTTCCCCAGCAAGTCTGGCTGTGGTATATCAGGATATGTTTGTCATTATTTCTTATAATGTGTGGGGTTTTAGAAAAAGTTAATAAACTGGAGTGAATGGTGTAGTTTTAAAATTTTCAGTACAGTTTTTCCACAGGGAAAAACTCCCCAGCTCAGAATCTTCACCTGTCTTACAGAACTTTCTACTGATGATAGTCTTCACCTACTGTACAGGCTTTGTATTTGAGCCTTTTGGCCCATCTTGTTTACCAAGTCTGACAGACAAGTCTCTATATGGTGAAAGTCAAAAACTTTTTATGTTTGGGCTACAGAGGAATGTGGGAAATGTAGTAGAGAAATGTAGCCTTCTATTCTAGTTCTAGAGTAGAAATTCTACTATTAGTATAGTAAATATATAATACATTTACTCAGTAGCCTGAATTAGCACATTTAGGCTACTAAACATACAGTTAATTCAATGAAGTTACCTGGATTTATGCCTAAATCCAGGAAAATGTGCTATATCTGGAACATCTGTTGAAGTTCCACTGGAGCTGATGCAGTCTAAACTCACTGAATCAGGTCACGTGCTGTAGATTAAGATAGGAGGCCACTGTAAATTTGAGATATATCAAAGTTAACACTGACTTCCCTTATAACTACTTGCTCTGAGCTTAAAAATTTTATTGGCTATGGTATATACACTGCTGTTCTAGTGTTTGAATAATGATCTCGGCTGTAATGACGTAGATAGCACACTGTGTTTCTGTTTATTTAAGATACTATATAAAACAGTGGCATGAACAAATACGTTTGTCTAAGCAGGTTATTATACATTAACCTACTGAAAATTGAATGTGGCTATAGAACCGATAGTCACTTCTTTTTGAGGAAGATTTAACTCATAGCAGCTGCTCAGTTGAAATGCTGTTGTGGATGAATAAAAACTTGATTTTTTTTTTTAAGGCCTTGTGTTGGAAAGCTAGTCTTCAGGGGAAGGTCATTCTGCTATATACGGCATGTACTGAAATTCTGTATAATTCTCATCTGATATAAACCTCATCTGCATTTATCTCTTAAGCTAGAATAACATTTTAGTTTAATTCGCCTCGAACAGTTTTCAAAGGAATGTGAGGTTAACTAGAAAAAGGTTTTGCAGTAATCTGTATATAGCTTTGCTTATGCAAAATATGTAAATAATATTACTGTAATGTGAATGGATGTAAATGCAAATGCTTTAATTTAGGTTGCACAAAAAAGCTACAGTGAATATAAGTGGTGGCATAAGCTTTAGCACTGATGGTGCAACAGCTTCTAGATGCAAGCCCTAGAGGCTTTGGTAGGGTTGCTCATACTCAGTCTGCCACTGCATCTTCACTGCATTGTTACCCTGTTAGAAGGATTAAAGCTAGTTTGTTGTACTTCATACTACAGCTATGTATGTGTTTGTGTAGAGGCAACCATATTCTAATAGAATGTTGGTTTGGGAGGTTTTATGGTTTGGTTTTGGGGTTTTTTCCTTAGCTTAAGCTGGTTATAAACAGATGCATGCTGATCTGGAAAAGACTCCCGTCTTGATCCAGAATAACTAGGTCTGAACAGGAAGCAGTAACAGCATAGTTTGTGAAACTTCTTTTCTTGTACATTTTCTTCTAGTCTTCTCTCAAAAACCCTCCCACTGCCTGCTGCACAGACAGAATCTTATGTTAGTTTGTTGTATTTTATAGTGAACCAAATAGTGAAATTAATAGTTCATTTGGTTCACTACAGTTCTAAGCAAACTCTCTATGAATTCAGTGATTGTTTTATCAAGTTAAGTAGCTTTTTTCCAGTGTGCTAATGCATAAAGTCTACACATCAAATTTGAACTTACTCAAGTACATTCCTTTTCTACAGATTGACCACCTATCAATAGAAAAACTCCTAATAGACAGTGTCCATGCAAGATCTCATCAAAAACTCCAGGAGCTGAAAGCCATTCTGAAGAGCTACAACATTAATGACAATTGTATGTATTTTCTATTGAAGTTCGTTTCAAGTTAATTTCCATTGTGCCTAGGAATGATTTCCTTTTTTCTAGGTGTTTCTTGTTTTCATTAATTTAAATAAAAATTACAAAAAAATAAAGTGCTCAGAATTAACAAGACTTAGGTTTACATTATTCTGCATTGATAATTTGAAAATACTCATACTCTAAATGCAGTATAATAGATGAAGCTTGTAGAGCATTATAGTCTGGGTTGAGGGGTTAGAAGCTGTCTACTCTAAAACTTGTGTGTGTTCAGAATTGAAAGCAAATCCTTCACTGTCTTGAGCTAGCTTTGTGTGAGACTTTGCTTAAACTGTTGTTGTAACTGTAGGGATTTGAATTGAGCTTATAATCATGAAGCAGTGGGTTAAAAGATATTCAAGATATTCAGGATATCCTTCAAATTTGGTCTGTCTTTTCTCGTAGGTTTGTTACTAGCACTATTTTCACAGAGATATTCTTCCCTCTTCGTGTTAACAGTGTAACAATGTACAAGTGAAGTTTGCTTTTATAAAAACCAACAAGTTTTATGATTATAATGCGATAAGTTTTAATACGATGAGCTTGAATTTTTTGTCAAGTTATTAACATCAGTTTTTGTTTAGCATTCATTGAGACGGCTCTTCCAACTCTTGTAATTCCAATTTTGGAACCATGTGGTCGATCAGAGTGCCTGCATGTGTTTGTTGATCTCCACTCTGGAATGTTCCAACTGATGCTGTATGGTGTTGGTAAGTAGGTGCAAAACCAGGTTGTATTTAATATTTTGTAATAATCCATGCAGTAATGAGGTAATTCCCTGTGAACAATTCTGTCAAATCTGTGAAGTTCTGTAAGTAAATAAGGGTAATGCAAATGAACACCACACTTGGGTCATCATCTAGGTATTTGAGTTTGAGGAATGGAGAAGTGGATCTCTGTGCTTAAGTCACACTTCAGTTAGTTGTATTTTAAGAGAACAACAGACTAAACATTGTTAGGCATCATTACAATGCATATTTATGACTCATGATTCCTGGGTTTTGCTGTTAATGGATGCAGTCATTTCATATGGACCTGATTGAGAATTGTATTATGTGACCTTACACATCTTGAATTACTGTTCAAGTCTTAACTTCAGGTTTCAGATTACTTAAGAAGGGAAGGGAAGTGAGGTGGGTTTTTTTCATTTATTTGCCTAATAGCTGTGGTTTTACAAGCATTATGGATCGTTTGTTGTGTATCTTAATCTCTCTCTTTACAATGAGCCACGTAGAGAAGACAAGGGGCAAACAATTACAAGTTACACTGAAAGAGGTTTCATCTCAATATAAGAAAGAAATTTTTTTACAGTGAAAACAATCAATCGCTGGAACAACCCCCTTCAGGGACATGGTGGAGTCCCTGTCACTGGAGGTTTTCAAGACATAACTGGACAGGGTGTTAAGTAATCTCATCTACGCTCCCTTTTCCACAAAAGGTTGGACCAGCTGGTCTTTTGAGGTCCCTTCCAACCTAGGCTGTCTATGATTCTGTGATTAATGGTTTGTTAAATTAGATGAGACATTTTGATTAAAGGTCAAAATTTTGTTTAAAGAGCCAATGTTAAGACCATTCACTCACCTAATGTTCTTGCAGATCAACTGACTCTTGATGACACAGAGAAATCTGTTAATGATGATATGAAGCGTATCATTCCTTGGCTCCAGCAGCTCAAGTAAGTGACTTGAATGATTCACTTAGTCTGCATAGAATGAATCACCATATTTGTGTTTTGGATGATCACACTTGCATGGCTTTGTGTTTTACCTCAGTGGGGGTATACTTCCTCACTGTTCTAAGCAACCTTAAGTGTTTGCCATCTCCTCTAGATGGGTGGAGGAAATTCTGCTTTTGCTTGGAGCTGATTCCATACTCCTCCTTTGATCTGCCCCCTTACACATAGCCTTACCCATTGGTATGCACACACTCTACATGAAGTCTATTCCCTTTAAGTCAGTAGCAGACCACTTGCTTCTGGAGGATCTCTTTCTGTGTTCATATTCATTTTCTGTCTCTTTTATTCCAGTGTTTCTACAGTTAAACTCTGCTTATTTACCTCAGCAAGAACTAACCCCCTTCTCACAATACAGAGGAAAAACCAGGGAGTGGCCTAGGATGATTTAAATAATATCTGTTTATCATCTAACACTTCAACCCTTGCGGGTTTGAACCTCTAATCTTCCTTCCATAAAGCCCTGAGATTTAAGCACAAGATACATTTGGCTCCCATAAGAGGTTGCAGCAAATAATACAAATACACTTTGCATCTGCATGAAAACTAAGTTCCATCTTCTCTGTCATTTTGGAAATTCCCAGTACTCTGAGCTAATTGCAGGGTGAAACCTCTATGTGAGGAACTTTGCTTCTAAAAGAAGCGTGATGACGCATGAAGCACTGGCACCCTGGAGAAACTAATCAACCTCCCTTTGTTATAAATAATGTACTTGAGATAATGGCTTGGGTAGTGCTGCAGTTTTTGAGGAAGCTAAGCAGTCCTGCAAAATGTCTTTTAGGACAGCTATATCTAACATGTAGATACAAGAATAAATGTGGTGTGTCATGATGGAGAGATGCTGAGCACCCACACTGCTGTTTTCAGTAGAATTTTGACTGAAAAATCAAGCCACACATTTCCGAGCCCCTTTCAAGCCTAGCTAGGCTTTCTGGCCTTACCACTACAGCCAAAATCCATTGCAGTAGCACAAAGTGTAATTCTAAACATTAGAATAAATTTGATGTCTTGCATGTGGTTCTTCATGTCCAAATTTATTTAGGTGAATAAATTTGTTTATGGCGTAATCCAGAGTGATTATGATAGCAAAGACTTTCTTTTCTATACTAAAAAATAATCAGACTCCAAATCATAAAATAACTATAATCTGCAGGGGTTTTAATTTGTAATCTCATTAGTTTAATTTGTAATCTCATTTTAATTTGTATAATCTCATATTGTGAAGTATAAAAATTTATTTATATATTCCTTCAGTGAATAATTCAGGGCTTTTCTTCTTAAATTAACAGCTGTCTGTTACTCAACCTGAAGACAATATGTAAAGATAGTAATAAGAAAGTACAAACTCATTACATTTTCTGTGTGATTTTCTGTATATAACTTGTGCAGCAAGGAGAGATGTTGATTTAGAATATGACTGACTCTTAATTTATTGCTAATGCTCTAAACAGCGGTATACTGGAATAATGTAAAACAGTCTCGGGTACTAATACCTTTATTTCAATGCAAGGTTCTGGCTTGGACAGCAACGTTGCAAACAGTCTATAAAACATCTGCCTACAGTGAGCAGTGAAACTCTTCAACTCGCTAATTATGCTAGCCATCCAGTGGGAAACCTTTCCAAACACAAATTGTTTATCAAACTCACTCGCCTTCCACAGTACTACATTGTAAGTAACTGAAAAATGCTTCTATCTTTTGCTCTCAGCCATGGATACACCAGACAGTTTGGTGTACTGTTAACTCCAACATTAGGAACCAAGTGATGGATGTAATCCTTGACTCTCCCATCTCTCTCCCTTCTCTCATTCAGTGGGTTTGTTAAGCAGTCAGGCATATGGAGAGGAGGGGGCATAAAGGTTTATTACTCAGAACCCTTCCCATTCTGTTTCCTGAAAGTTTAGTCATCCTTCTCTTCTTGGATCCCTTTTCTAGCCACATTATTAATATCTTAAAAATGACTGATATCTTTTCTTTGAGGGGGAGAGAATAGGAACTGACGTAGACATATTCTTAGCTTGAGGGTCTTCTCAATTTGTTGTTTTGTTTAAATATAGGTTGTAGAGATGTTTGATGTTCCTGGCAACCCCACAGAACTAGAGTACAAGTACCATTTTCTCTCTGTGAGCTATGCTGAAGGAGAAGACAGCCCTGCTACTGCACTTTTACTACAGCAGTTCAAACCAAACATTGAAGAGTTGGTACTAGACACAAAAAGTGGGAAACAAATGAAAAGTGGTGTCAAGCGCAAGGTAGGTGCTTCAGAAGCCATCGGGCTAGTTATAGAATGTGAAAGCTAAACACACGTTCTGAGCATCAATACCAGCTTTAGTAATGTGGTTTCAAAAGTTTGTGTGGCTGACATCTTACTGGTGTTGCAGCTTGATTCTCTGGACAGCTTCCCTAGAGAGATGGTGGTAAACTATTTTTCAACAGTCGCTTTTTAATTCATGCCAGGCCTTCTCAGCTGTTCTAAAGAGCCAAGGCAGAGCACTGTGCTGAGGTAGCTAGAGTAGCTTGTATATGCAGAGCACTGGTATCTGTGTGAAACGCTTTGTGCCGGGTAGGTGTAGTCTTTGAAAGACTGGTAGGGGCTGATGAGAGTTACTTTTGGGGTTAGACTGGCATGGCTTAGTGATACGCAAATACTGTTTTAAGGAAGGAGGTGATTATAAAATTACTTCAACTGCATTGCTTCAGTCCCAAAGTGGACCAGATCCTTTCCTGAGTTTTTGCTCAGTGTGTCATTAATTTGAAACTTGAATGACTGAGATTATTTTCTTGCAGCTTTTCAAAATGTTTACTTCAAATGTGCAAGTACATTCTTCTTTATTTTAATTCTAGTTATCTGGTGATCCATGTTCCATAGAACCTAAGAAACCAAAACGGTCGGGAGAAATGTGTGCCTTCAATAAAGTGCTAGCTCACATTGTAGCCATGTGTGATACAAATATGCCATTTATAGGGCTTCGTATAGAGGTATGTATTAAAAAAAATACGGTTTCCTCCTTCCCCTCTACTACTCCTGATGCTCTTATCTAGATGCAACTATTTGGCAAATTTGTGGTCACTTTGGAGTTCGTTTGCCAGCTGAGCCTGGGTGACTGATGTTCTACACTGGGTTGCTCTGGTCTTGTTAGAGCTGGTTCTCTAGTACCAAGCACTGCAAAAAGCTTGAAAAGTTGAGGGAAAAGGGAAAACAAGAGGATAAAAGACACAGTTGTGGGAGGGAGTGGGAGACAACTTTATACCAGATTTGCACAGACTATTTTTTGGCGTTAAAGTGCTTGAGGATGTGAAACATCTGTCACCCCTAGGGAAAAAAAAAATCCTTGAAAAAGTTAGTTGTTTTGCTTGACTTTTTGGTTGGGATAACATTTTTCTTGTTCATTCCTAGTTATCTAATATGGACATTCCTCACCAAGGAGTACAAGTAGAAGGAGATGGCTTCAGCCATGCAATACGTTTATTAAAGTAAGAAGATATGCTCCTATGTTTCATTTTATTACTGTACATACGGTTGAGAAAAAGAGAGGATTATTTGGAGAGTAACACTAAACATATTGGGGCAGGGAGGGATTTTTTGCTTTGTTTTTCTGGTTGAGGTTTTTTTTTAATTATTGTCTGTCTTGCACTCCCATGTGAAGCAGTGCTGGAGAAAATAAGAGTAGACACAGAGCCAGCTACAATTTGTCCTTCATTATTCTAAACTGCCGAGCTCTGAAAACAGTCTGACAGTACTCAATCCTAAAATCCAGGCAGTGCTAAAGAAGATATGGTGATGATTCATGAACAGATCAGAGGCCTACATACTCCATATGTTATTTAATAATTACCAGTATGTGATACTGCAGATGAAAATGTGAGGAATCCCAGAAAAGACAATTGCACGGTAAAAAACTTGTAGAAGAAACATCTGAGAATCGTATGGTATTTTAAGAGTGGAAGGGACCTATGAAGGTCATCTGGTCCAACCTTCTGCTCAAAGCAGGGCTACTCAGCTGCGTTTTCCAATCTCCAAGGGTTTTTGTGCCCTCTCTGGGCACAGTGACCTCAAATGCTGACTAGAAGGGAGTAGTCACCTGATTGCCTGGCTAATACAGCCCAGAATGCAGTGGTTTGTCATTGATAGAAGGGCATGCTGCTGACTCCTGTTCAGTCTGTCTCCCAGGCACCCAAGTTCTTTTTCTGTAGAGCTGCTACCCAGCCAGTCAGTCCCCAGTCTGTGCTGTTGCTTCAGATAACTTAGGCCCAAGTGCAGGACTTTGCATTTCTTTTCATTGAACTTTAAGTAATTCCTGTTAACTCGTTCCTCCAGCCATATGAGGTCTCTCTGAATGGCAGCCCTGTCCTCCAGCATGTTAAGTGTTCCCTTCAGTTTGGTGTCATCCGTAAACTTGCTATTCCTTTGCATCGCATAGGATACTGAAATTGTTAAATAGTATTGGCTTCTGAGGAATGCCAGCCACAACCAGACACTAATTGGACCTGCAACTATTGACCACAGTGCTTTCTATCTGGCAGTCCATCCAATTTTTCACACTTCTTGGAGCCTACTTCAAGCCTCACCACTTAATGTTTGGATTGTGTTATGAAGTAAACCAGATTATATCCATTTAAAACATTAAAAAAACCCCAGCAAAACCAACAAAACCCCAAAGACACTTTTTAGAGTAAAACCTTCTTAACTTCTTTTATGCTGCAGAAATGTGCAGTGGTACAAAGGCATCAGTCTGTAAATGTATCAGGACCTATCTTTTTAACTCTGCATGTGAGCACAGGAGTACTGAGAGCTTGTGAGCTAAAGTTGAGGGTGATACAGGAAATTCTGGACAGACTCTCTGGCGATTTGAAAAAGTTCAGCATGTTTTTACTTAAGCTTTGTTTAGTCTGTCCCGTGAGCTCAGTTCTTACACGGGAGCATGAATTAACTGTTGGGTGCTAAGATAACTGCCAGATTGTTCATTGAATTTAGGGTGAGCTTGTTTTGGAAGGCGATCTGATTTATGAATTCAGGTTGCCACAAAACTTACTTATTTGCATTTTTTTTGGTTTGTTTCTCTGTACAAAAGCTTTATATCGGTGTGCTCTTATTTTAACCAGGAGATCAGGGCAGTTCAACAGATCCCTTAACAGTTTGTAATTTGCAGGTGTTGAATCCATATAAAAATTAGTCTCAACTGAGAGTGTTTTTGTAACACACTACAGTCCTCGAAGAGGAATAGGATATGTCACTGTGCGCTCCAGCTATCTTTGCTGTTGATTTGTTCATTCTTTCATGTCTAGACTTGGAAGGCCTTCAGGAAATGTTAGAAGGTACTATTTTTAGTTTTGGAACTGTACTGTGTGTAATTGAGATCCTTTTTCCTTCATGACTAGAATTCCTCCCTGTAAAGGTGTAAACGAGGAAACACAGAAGGCTCTGGACCGATCTCTTCTTGATTGCACTTTCCGATTACAAGGTAGAAATAATCGCACATGGGTGGCTGAGCTGGTGTTTGCAAACTGTCCACTTAATAGCACTTCCTCCAGGGAGCAAGGTAAGTTTTATTTTGGAAGACTGGTAAATTTTGTTTCTTTGTGTTTTATATTCTCTGTTCCAGTAGTTCTAATGTTTTGGGGTTACTGGACAACTGTGCGCTCTTAAGATTTCTAATAAACTACAGTGCACGTGAACCAAAATTTTGACTGCTGAGTTGATGCACTTTTATTATTTAAATACATTTCCTGGTCACTTGCCACAGCTCACTCAAAGTCTGTAAACCGCAGTTTAGGAACCACTGGTTTAAAGAGTGTTTATCGTCTCCTAACACTGCAGGACCAACCCGTCATGTTTACCTGACATATGAAAACCAGTTATCTGAACCAGTTGGAGGTCGCAAAGTTGTTGAGATGTTCCTTAATGACTGGAACAGTATTGCTCGGCTCTATGAATGTGTCCTGGAGTTCGCACGATCCTTACCAGGTAGAGAAATCATCTCCTTTTCATTAAAATGATATGTTTATGGATTATTGTGGTTTTCTCACTAACTCTTTTCCCTCCTCTCTTCAAAGACATACCCAACCACTTAAACATTTTTTCAGAAGTTCGTATCTACAATTACCGAAAACTTATCCTTTGTTACGGAACTACCAAGGGAAGCTCAGTAAGTAACTCCTAAGTGCACTTGAAATACATTTGAAAACAGACTGGGTAGGCCTAGAGTTCTCAGAATTGTGCTACAAAATATTTCTTTGTGTTATTGTGGAATTAATATTGATGAATGTAGAAAAGACAAAAAACAGGGTGACAGATTACTAATTTGCTAAATTATTAGCAGTTCAGAATTTTTGAGAATTTGTACAAGATGCTTCAGGTAGTGGGGGAAGGACATTTGTGTGCTTTTGATTGATGAAAGCTGGTGTGGCAGCCTTCTTCTGACAAACTGATGATTAGGTGTTGCTATGGGTCACTATTGTATACTGGGATATATGGATGTATGTAAGCTGTGTGCTTAATGCTGCCTTAAAAGAGAGGGCTCAAACGAAGTTTTAAATGTGGTACTGTGCTTTCAAATGAGGCACTCCTTAATTCTATTGCAGCAGTGCTGTTCCCTTGTTCAGAGCTCTAGCTTGCTCTTTAGTATTTGAATTTGCAGCTTATTAATTACTTTGACAACTGTGTGCTTGCTCCCACCCTTGCATTAAAGGCAAGGTAGAGGAGGAAATAAGTGCACATTTATTGCAGACTTAAGAATGTATTTTTGTGTGCAACCGGTGTAAAGCAGCTTGAAATTTGCTTCCTGGAAGTTTTTTGCATGTATGTTCTAAGCTGAATTTTTAAGAGTATTTCTGTGTGCATTTTATTGGGCCAGTTAACAAATAGCAAGAGTAGCAGTGTGGATTTTGCACGTCACTACCTTGCATACTAGCATGTCCAGTTCTCAGTTTTGTGTGATATGGCTGAGAAAACCAATCCACCTCCAGGAACTCAGTAATCAGTTCTCTGCAGCATGAATCTCTCCAGTTTCATTTTCTGTATCTCACATTTGTCAGAAAAGGCTTTTATTCTTTCTGATTGACTTGCTAAAGTAATTCCCCAGTTTTGTGGTTGCCAACAATCCAGCTAGCTTAAATGGATGTTAAAGCTAAGAGCACTTTTTTTCAGAACCTCGACAACTTTTGAGGAAGATAAATTAGAAATCTATTGAAGTTTGGTGAAAAATGACAGATGGCCAGCTTTCTTGTTATAACCTCATAGTTGTTCTCATTTCCAAGACCATTTTATGTTTTTGACATTGCAGGTCAGCATTCAGTGGAACTCTATACTCCAGAAGTTCCACATTTCACTGGGAACTGTTGGCCCAAACTCAGGTTGCAGTAATTGTCACAACACAATTCTGCACCAGCTCCAGGAGATGTTTAATAAAACACCAAATGTGGTGCAGTTGTTACAGGTAACATTTTAAAAACTTCTCTCAAGAAAAGTGCAAGATAATTAAGAGCTGAATTCTGATTGAACTGTTGTCTTCAAAATGTATTATGTTTGTTTATGGATCTCGTTGGCAGAAGGCTGCTTAGGGAAGACTGTATGCCCCCTGTGCCCAGTTTTCCCTGACTTACTTAAAAGTAAACTACCTGATCTCTCAATATCTGTTGTCTTCCAGGTTTTGTTTGACACTCAGGCTCCATTAAATGCCATCAACAAACTTCCAACTGTGCCCATGCTGGGTCTGACTCAACGCACCAACACTGCCTATCAGTGTTTCTCAATTCTGCCACAGTCACCCACACATATCAGGCTGGCTTTTAGGAATATGTACTGCATTGATATCTACTGCCGAAGTCGTGGTGTTGTGGCGATACGTGATGGGGCGTACAGTCTCTTTGACAACAGCAAAATAGTTGAAGGTTTTTACCCTGCGCCTGGATTAAAGGTGACCATTTCTGTGTTTTCTACCATGTCGTAAATAATGGAGCTTCTAACTTCAAGTGTGAATCTGATGTAAAGAGTTTTGTGAAACCTTTTTTGTGAAGAGCTGTAATCTTTCCAAAATTCTGAGCAAGGAAGGAATAAGTAGATTTGTTAATTAGTTTGAGTTGAAATTTTTCCTTTAAGAAAACTAGCATCAAGTGTCAGGGTTTTTTCTTATCAATGTAATAAAGTAATGTAAAGTACTTCAAGCATCCTCTTCTTAAAACTTACTGAAACTTTGTGACCAGGCTAGATATATTTTCCAGGATTAACAACTGCTCCTCACCGACTATGTTGTGTGGCAGGACAGTGCTCATATGTTGCAAAAGAGAAAGCACTTTATATGAGATGATTCTAGGCAGAAACTTCTCTTTTAAAACAATTTCTGTCGGTGTGTGGCAGGAGCCTGTGGCTTTGCTTCTGAATACAGTGCTGGTTTGCTCTTCCTGAAAAATCAGTCTGTGCACACTGACAGGATACCTTAGCTGAGGGCAGCTTGTACCTGTGCCAATTATACTGAAATATTGGAAAGTGACACCCACTGTGGAAGAGGATAGTTTGCTAATTTTTTCTTCTGACAGTTGCAGCTGAACACTGATTCTCTGGTACTACATTTATCTGATCCTAAACATCTACCTCTTTCACGAATTCTAAGCAGAAGGCTCGTGGGAAGAGGAAGGGGATTGTAGATACCAGTGGAAAAGGATAAAAAAAAATAATTCGGGAAGGTAGGAGGAAGTTGTTCAAGAGAGCTAGCAAATTCCTCTGGATACAAGGGAATGCTATGGAGAAGGTGACCTGGGCATTCTTACCCAAACAGAGCAGTTCTGGGTGTGATATGACAGCCCAGTAGGTTCTGGATACTGATGGGTTGTTCTGGAACAGCTATTTCCAGGTGTAGGCTTTTACTTATTTTTAAGGAAAAAAGAAAAATGTTGGTATTTCAATTAACTGGAGATCTTTCATGTTAATGAGCAAAGTTTCTTGGTGGCAATGCAGGACCCCTTTTTAAAATGAGAAGGCAATTAAGCTTAAATATCCACTGAGAAGCTCTGTTTATGAATTGATACAGCTTGCAAACTATTCATACTGTATATAAGGAATGCCCACTAGTAGCTAATTGTAGAGGCCCATCTCTTATGTGCTGTAGCTGATGAAGGTAGTATTAGAGCTCAGCAAATACTGTGCTCATTTATGCAATCAAATGTAAGTGGGGGAGCTGCTAACAAAACTGATTTTTCTGCAGACATTCCTGAACATGTTTGTTGACAGCAATCAGGATGCACGAAGACGATCTGTGAACGAAGACGATAACCCACCTTCTCCTATTGGAGGAGACATGATGGATTCTTTGATATCACAGCTTCAGCCCCAGCAGCCACCACAGCAGCCACAACAACAGGTATCCTCCAGGCAAAATAAGAAATGTTTATTGTCTCCCACAACTGCAGGTTTTTAAGAACTTACGTTCTAAAAGGATTAGCAGTAAAAAATGGAAAGGGAGACTATAAAACTGCTCTGCTGTGGAATTCCCCTCAGGGCAAAATGTATTAATTTATTTTGCCATTTCTCATTCCAGTGTAAACAGCCCATAGCATATGAATAGCAGCTTTCGAAGGTCACATGAGACTTGCTGCCTTCGAAGTGAAAAACTGAGGGAGGGAAAACAACTGTTAAAGATAAGACAGGAGGGGGAGTCAGGAGGCTTTGCTGTTATAGGGTGGCAGATAAAAAGGAATGAAGTGCAGAGATATTATGTCTTGAGCAGAAACTGCAAAAAGTCACTGAAAAAAATAGTGAGTGCTGAACAAGGTGATACAGAGAATCTATCGACAACGATTTTGATGGACCTATAATATTTCATAGGTGGGGACACAACTCTCATTAGTATTCTCCTGCACATACTTAACTTTAGTTTTAGTACAAAATTATCAAAAATTTTCGTTGTCCTGTGTTGACAATTTCAGCCATTTGCAAAACAGGCTGGAGCATCAGGAGCATATCCTCTTACTTCACCACCCACCTCCTATCACAACACAGTGACACCATCTCCGTCTATGATGCACACACAGTCACCAGGTAAGATGGCTGAGAGTTTGTGTGCTAATGATTTACTGGAAATACGCACTCAGCTCTTTTTGTGTGTGCATGCTTTTTCTATTATTTGAGCTCTGTTTAGCTCCAAGTTAGCCAGGAGAATGCACCTTATATTGTCAAAAAATAGCAAAGCAGGGTCCTGCTATGCATGTTTTAGAAAGTACATTTTGAAGCTAAAAAAAGCACTTAGTGAAACTGTTATCTTTAGCTATGTAATATTTGGGACTGGATCTGAGCAAGTTTTAAGCCATTAAGAATGAAACAAAACTGTTAATTTTAAATACCTACTTTTTCAGAAAAAGCTTTTCATCACCAAAGCTCTGCATTCTGCTCACAGCTGTATAGTGCAACAGCTGAAAATATTTAAATTTGGGGAATGACTGGGCAGGGGGAATTGCCATTCTTCAAGCCAGATACCTCAGAAAGTTTTCTTTGTGTGGTGAATCAATCTGGATAATGTAATACTCATTCATCCATGTACGAAATAGAGCCTTTTGAGTGGAAAAACAAATTCTTGTGAATCTTGTTTGCTGTCTCACTGAAAAGGAGATAGCTGCAGCAGTTGTAGAAAAAATTATAACAGGAAAATGGGAAATGTGTTTGTTGAGTGACATGATGTCTTTGCTTAGGAAATTTGCATGCTGCAAGTTCACCTAGTGGAGCTTTAAGAGCACCATCACCAGCATCCTTTGGTCCAACTCCTTCACCTTCCTCTCTTGGAATCACAATGGGACAGCCAGCTAACTTTGCCAGCCCACATGGTGAGTTCTTTACTGGCAGGTGTATATATAGTGCCAGGGAGAGCACATTTGCTTCTCAAAATGAAGTCTTCCAGAGCAGATTTAAGTTAATTGAGAAAAACTTGTGTTTTGTAATTGACTGAAGTAGGTGTTTTCTTACATGTGGTGTAACTTTTAACAGTAGTCAGAAGTAGCTGCATGGCATGTCGAGGTGTTCCTAACAATTTTAAAATTGACATCACTCACTCTTTCCTGCTTACTAACGTGAGGAAATTCCATGTGGTCTTGTAGCAGAACAATAGCTGCAGCTTTTAATGAGCGTTGTCTCCTGTTAGATCAGTTAATGTATTTTCACTTCTTACGTTTCCCAGAAAAAAAAACTGGAACAAGTTAGAAATTCAAATACTTGCAATTTGAAAATGTGGTCAGAGTCTTGCTGGTTTGACATACATATATGCGAACACCATGCCTTTTGGTTGTTCCATTTATTAAGTTTTTTTGGAAAGCTGCCAAAACAATTGTTTGTTGTAATCACAGTGCATTGGAAACCATTCCATAGATCACAATAAATGAGCAGTTCAGATTGTAATTTTAACACACCAATTTAACTGCCAAGATGAACAAATAGATAGATACACAACAGACTGCTTAAGAAGCTTGTTCTGATCAGTCTTTATAGCGGAGTACAAAACCAAAGATCCTTCTGCAGAGATAACTGCAAGATAATGAATAAATAACTCTAGCTGAGGCTTTCATTTGCTAAGGAGCAGTAGAAGTCCAAGTCTGCAGGCAAGAGCTCTTTTTAGGGTAGACCCCATTATGTGTTGAACATGATGGTTTGCCTTAACGTTCAATTTTATTTTACTTTTTAAAAAAGACAACCAGAAAACCCTTGAATCTGTATCTTGATTATTTTTTTCCCTCATTATGTTTTTTCATGTGGTTGTAAAATGTAATCTAAAAGCTTGCAGACACTTTCATGTTTTATAGATTTTGGTAAGCCCTTTTTTTCTTTTGATTTCTACATTATAAAACTTTTTCAAAAAAATAATAACTGTCTTGTAACATCTGTAGGTACCATAGACCCAAGCTCACCATACACTATGATGTCACCCAGCCAGCGTGCAGGGAACTGGCCAGGATCTCCCCAGGTCTCTGGTCCATCACCAGCAGCACGAATGCCTGGAATGTCACCAGCCAACCCTTCCCTTCATTCACCTGTCCCAGATGCCTCTCATTCCCCACGAGCTGGGACAAGTAGGTTTCTTTATCAGTGTTATGACTGTGAAAGACTCACATTTAACGTTTCTAGTTCTGTTCTTTTTGGTAGCTTTGTGTGTCAGCCTAAGAGTCCTTACTGCCCTTGTGCAGTAAAATATCTAAGGAAATGAAGCATTTATTCTGTTGTCATTCAAATCTTCTGTAACAAATTGGAAAACGAGTTAAATCATAGAGCATAAACTTCAGCAGGATTGATACCTCTTGTTGCACTGCAGAAATTAGTCTTGAACTATTGAGCTCTGTGACAGAGAGAAAATTCTTTGGAATGAAAGCAATGATAGGCGAATTTGCTTGCCCAAATAGTAACTTTTCACATCATAGAGTTGTAATGCTGCTCTTGCACAACTGATTTAGCCATCTTTACATCTCACCGAGTTTGTTGGACAAACCTGGTATCTGCTGGCATGTTGCAAAAAGAGGAAAAGGGAGTAGGATTTTAATGTTACTGAGACTCTTTGCATGGGAAGAGAGTTGAAACTCTAGTTCTTTGACTTTGTCTTTCTGTTGCCTGTCACTAGGCAGCCAGATTCTTAAATAAGAAGGATTAAGCTTTGGTCCAGACAACTCGTTGCTTGTGTAGTGACAAGAAATAAAGTGGACAGATATCTCATGTTTCAGTTTAAATCCTTTCTTACTCCAAGCACCTTTTCCATATCAATAGGTTCCCAAGCAATGCCGACTAGCATGCCTCCACCTCGTAAACTACCTCAGCGCTCTTGGGCTGCATCCATACCTACAATCCTCACCCACAGTGCCTTGAATATTCTGCTGTTGCCCTCTCCGACCCCTGGGCTTGTGCCGGGACTAGCTGGTAGCTATCTTTGCTCCCCTCTTGAGCGATTCCTTGGATCGGTTATTATGAGGAGGCATCTTCAGAGGATCATACAACAGGAAACGGTATGATTGATTGAGGTTGTTTTACTATTGACTTGCGAGTATGACTTAACAACTTTTTCATGCTTCTGTACTCCCATGTTTTTCAAATCGGGTGTAAACAGAAGTGCTTCAAATATAATAAGTATTTGCTGTTGGACTTGTCCTATACTTCTGAATTTTGCCATCTAAAGTGTCAAAAATTAGAGAAAGCATTTAATTCTGCTTCTTTTCCACAGAAATTACAAGTAGAAAATCTTTTTGATCAGGTGAAATGTGATAACTGATATGATAACTAGGCTATGACGAGATTATCTGATGCCATGGCTTCTGTGAGTTTAGCGTGTCTGTTGAGAGTTAGCTAGAACACCCACAGGGTTACTATGGGTGCCACTACTTGGCAGGAGTGCCCAGGAGATTAGCTACCCTTTGACAATAATAACTGAACTACTCAGTCATTAATGTTGCTTTAGGGTTTGGGACAGACAGTGTCCAGCTCTTTGCTTTTTTGGCACTGTTTCAGTGACAGAGAAAGAAGCCAAATCTTGCATAAGCTTCATTCTCAAGACAGTTTTATCTCTATATAAATATTATGTGTTTCTTTCTGGAAAAAGGGCGGATTGATCACTGCTTGGGGTCTTGGGAGTAAATGTGGTGTGTGCTCATGCTGTTTAATGAATGACTTGTTGAATGTGATACTTCTTTTTGTTCAGCTACAGTTAATAAACTCCAATGAACCGGGTGTAATTATGTTTAAGACGGAAGCACTGAAGTGCAGGGTTGCTCTCAATCCCAAAACCAACCAGACCTTGCAGCTGAAAGTAACACCTGAAAATACAGGACAGTGGAAATCGGAGGAGTTACAAGTTTTGGAGAAATTCTTTGAAACAAGAGTATGTACTCAAATCATTAATGTTTAAACTTTAGTGCACTGCTTTTAATCTCTGTTGGTGTTTTAAGTGGTTCTGCTGGCTTTGACTGGCATGTGTAAGGGCTGCAAAACATAAAATTAACAGCCGTGAATGCTGGTTGCCATATTAAAATGATACAGCTGTTATCTAAATAGGCAGTACTAAACAGTGTCTTTCTTTAGGTTGCAGGACCACCTTTTAAAGCAAACACCCTAATAGCCTTCACAAAATTACTAGGAGCTCCAACACATATCCTCAGGGACTGTGTACACATCATGAAACTTGAGCTGGTAAGTTAACTGTTCTATTTAGTTCACCCAACTTCCATTGCTGTATTTATTTTTTTTTTAAAAAGTGGTATCTTTATCTGTAAACACAGAAATTACTCTATATATATGTTCTGTAGTTATATATGTTATTAAGTGTTAGCTCTCCTGGAAAACTCCCAAAATTTCTCTTTCAAACTGATGATTTTGAGAAACAGCAGACACGTTACTGTACAATAGGCCTGTGAATATGCTGGCTGGAATCTTTCTGATTGTATTCTTGTTTACCATACACTCAATTCTTTCAGAGTTATTCTGACTTGTGCTAAACCTGGCAACATCTGCAAGTTTAGCTAGAGAAGCACATTGTACTTTACAACATGCCCAGAGTTCATAGCCACGTATGTCACTGATGTGAGACCTTTGCTGTTCTTTCTCTGTGCTGCTCTTTCTAAACAGTTCCCTGATCAGGCAAGTCAACTGAAATGGAATGTGCAGTTTTGTTTAACAATTCCTCCCAGTGCACCGCCAATTGCGCCTCCAGGAACACCTGCTGTTGTGCTGAAATCCAAAATGTTGTTTTTCGTAAGTAGAGCTCTGTTTTAAAATGTGGGCTGCATGTGTTTCTTTGAAATCATCACGGGTTAGTAGCAAAACATAAGCATGCTCTATCTGACAACCATAATAGCTAAAAATGTTCTGCCGTTTGGAAGCCTAGGTTTGTGTGCATCTCTTTTGTAATGAGTTCAGTTCAGTTTCCTCTGGGCCACAGGTATCTTCAAATGCTTAACCTCTGGGGGTATTGTTTTTCTTTGAGGCACTAACTGCCTAGAGTAAGGAACAGTCACACTAGTGGCGCTGGGAAAAGATACCGGGAATTATATGTTTAGAACAAATCTATATTAGTGTCGTCTCTGAGGCAATGCTCACTGCAGGGTGCTTTTGAGAATAGAGTAGTCTACACCCGATTGATAACTTTTGTTACAGAATTGGTGTCTGAAAACTGACGGTATGGAAGTGCATGCTGTCTGTAGGTCTAGAGTGTTTAACGACATCGGAAGTTGCAGTGAAGTACACGGTCATTCAATTTAAGACACTTTTGTTTTTCCTGCAGCTCCAGCTAACACAGAAAACAACAGTCCCACAGGAAGCTGTTAGTATTATTGTCCCAATTATTTATGATATGGCTTCGGGTACAACGCAACAGGCTGACATTCCCAGGCAGCAGAACTCTTCTGTTGCTGCTCCAATGATGGTTAGCAATATTCTAAAGAGGTTTGCTGAACTGAATTCACCACGACCAGGTACTGTACATGTCCAATAGATATATTCTCTTCACCCAGACTTCTGTGACAAATCTTCAGTGTAAAACTAAATCTCTCTTTAAGTCTGAATCCTGGTTTCTATCATACTTCTTTAGTGATTACAAACTCCTGATGTGACAGGCAATACATAAGTTAATAGCAAGTACTGGCAACACAGCAGGCATTCATGCCAGGAGGTTGCACTGATGATTTAGGCTGGATTTTGCTGTTCTGCCAAAGTGATAGAACACACCTCTTGTTGGCCCAACTCTTGCTGCACAGTAGGAGTCATACTTTTTAACAAACGGGCCCAGAATGAGTCACAAGAAATATGCTATGGTCAAGTGTCAGTTTTCATGGTTAATTATGAAGTTGTTGAGCTTAACGGTAGAATATAAAGGGATGTTAAAATAGTTACCAGAACTTGTCCATGTGCTGTGAATGATTAAAAAGTAATTGGAGTGATTGTATACTCCTTTGTCAGTGTGTACACTAACAAAGGTGCATACGGTTCTGTCCACCAAACGTGCTGTGAAGTGCTTGAGCTATTAGGTTGTTCTGAATGTTCATTGGCCTGTAGGTAGTGCACTGTGAGCAACGTTGTGCTTTGCTTTCCTTCTAGTTTGTCTTTTTTTCTTTTTTTCTAAATATCCAAAACATGGAACAACAGTAGCAGGTTCTTTGGGCAGCATGTTGTCTGTAAGCAGTGGTTTGGGGTCCTAGTATACAGATGGCTCATAAGAACAATGACTTTCAGCTCTGCTCTAGTTACATGCTGAAGAACAAAGCCTTTTTTCTAATAACACAGTGAATAGATTGAAGTTGTGAATCCAGAGGTTGAATTCAACTTCTCTTATGTATAATTATTCATCTCGTTGTTATGCAGTAATTTTAACTATGCTTGATGGTTTATTTCGATTGCTAGAACACGAGTAATGTCTCTCTTAAATTGGTGTGGATATGCATACATTTCTGAAAATTGTGATGAGATTAAATTAACCTGCATTTTCTGTTTAACATATAGTATTAGTGTAGGTAAATAGGAGAGAGAATAGACTTGAGAGTGTGTGGGGTTACCTGTACAAGTTCTGTCTCTGTTACAGAACTGTCGTTTGCATAGCACTGTTGTTTCCAGATACATTAACTAAACTTCAGTGTTTCTTTTGGAAGGTGCTTCCCCACTGAGTTGCCATAGTGTGGGGAAGGGTAGATACTCGTTTTGCTGTTTGGTATTGCACTGTTATGTTTTAAGGTAAACCCTTCCCAAAATACCATAGCATAGGGAGTAATTAATTGTCAGAGCTGCTTTTGAGTATTCCAGGTGAAATGTCCTACGATGATCATTATATAGATCAGGATAGACGATTTTTGTTTGTCGCACAAGTTTTGAAGTAGTTTGAGAGTGTGGTACAGGGAGAGCAGAGTACAGACAGGGGAAAAAACACCTATAGAAAGAGCTTGTGGCCCCAAGCAGAATTTTATCCAGGCAAAGAAAAATGCAGCTGGCTGAGCAGAGGGCATTTCAAGTAGTCTTTCCTCTGACTTCTAAAAGAAAGAATGAGTCTGCATGGATTTATTTGTTTGTTTGTTTCCACCACCCCAAGCCAAAGTAGGATCTTCCCTGAGAACACTTAAAATGCAATTTCCTGTGTTCTTATTGTCAAAATTTATGTTGTTATATCTGATAAAAGCGAACAAGATACCTTCTTTTCTTTGCCATTGAAAGGTGGTAAGAGAGCCAACAGACAAAAGTAGATAGTTGGGAGACTTCTTTTACAAGAGCAGTACACGGGAGGATCCCAGATGCATATCCCTTCTTTTGTGGTGCTATTGTGCTGTACCCAGGATTTTTCTACCTGTGTTAGCTTTTCTGCTGCACTAATTGCAATTTGCTTGGTTAAGTGAATTTTTCACTGTTTCAGTCAGAAAAGACGAGGGCTTCCCATCATGCACGTATGATACTACTGGCACTTTCATTGTAACCCGTAATGAGTGTTGCCTCATTTTGGCTGTATATTTTTTACCTTTCTCTCTTTGTGAGAAAGTATTTTGTATTCAGCTTAATTTTCCTCTTAATAAAATGGTAGTGCCTGAAAAGTAAGTTCTTTTGGAAGAGTTTTCTTTTCAGATCTGTGGGCAAACACATTCTGCTGTGTATAACAGTAAAATATTGGCTTATTGTGAGTACACTGTCTTTCTGAGATCACTTTACCTATGCCTGCGTGGGAAAAAATATTTTATTTTGGGGAAATAATTACATGAACTGAGATGGAATCAATGCCCTGGAATAATGGGGTTAAACTTAAGCTGTAAGCGTACAGCCTGCATTATGTAGTGGCTATCAATAAGGAAAAAAAAGTCCCTACAGATGCTGGAGGTGACCCTTAGAGAGGAGCTGAAGGAACTCGTGATATTTCTTAAAGCACTTCATGACAAAGCATTTTCCAGTGTCTGGTTTTCAGTGATGCAGCGGATGGTATTTAGCCCAGATTTGTAGCTTTGATATGATGATCGTGGGAATCCCTAGTTTGGCAGTTAGGATTAATGCATCCAAACAGGCTCTGCTCTTACCTCTTTGCTCGCACTGTTGCTCCTTCAGCAACAAAATTCAATGTCTTCTAATTGTGTTTCTTGAAATATTCAGGAAAAAATCAGCCCGCAGTGACCATGGTATGATAGTGGCTATTAATTGTATTCTCTTATCAGGAAACAGTAGATTAAAGTCACAGCTGCCTAATACTTCACCTTTTGTTGTTCTAATTAAACCCTTTTCATTCTATTGGTCTTAACTTTTTAAAGCTATTTCAGAATGTGTGTGCTTTCTGTCAAAAAATGGTGGTATTCAAAACTCAAGACGGCTATGGCTGGTTTTCCCTCTCTGTATTAGATCTCAGCTGTTTGAAACAGAAGTCCATTTCCCCTGTATTTTATTTTGCAGTTTAGATGTCAAGAGTAGAGCTAGAGCAATTCAGTTGAAAGAAACAGATTTCTGACTTTTGCCCAGTCTTGGAATTAGAAATGTTTCCAAAATTTGGCTTAGGACAAAAAAATGTCTTCCAGCTGTTTCAGACTTGAATCTTCTGAAATGTTTCATTTCTGCTCTTTATCAATACAAACAGAACTTTAAAAAGTTTTTTTTTCTTTATAAGATGTAGTGCTTTTAATGAATAACATACAGAAAAAATCTTCTTGTAAAAAAACCTTTGCAATATGTAGTACTTTTAAATTAACGACATACAGAAACATACATATCTCAAGTGCCATGTACGATATATTCTAGCATAGATTCAACCTGACATTCAAAAGCTACTAAAAGTTAAGAGCTTCTTGCCATTTCACAACAAACGGGAGCGGTCCTGCCAAGAAAGCTGGAGCTTCTTCAGTTAAAATAGTCACAAATCCTGACATCCTTGGAGGTGGCTGGGATTTGCAAGTCACAGTCACCACGCATAGAATCGTTTTGGTTGGAAAAGACCTTTAAGATCATGGAGTCCAACCGTTAACCCAGCACTACCAAGCCCACCACAGAACCATGTCCCTGAGCACCACATCCACGTCTTTTAAATCCCTCCAGGGATGGTGGCCCCACCACTTCTATGGGCAGCCTGTTCCCATGCTTGAAAACACTTTTGGTGAAGAAATTTTTCCTAGTACCTGTGAATCCCTGCCCGTACAGGGTAGTAGCTGTGCCAGCGTGGTTGGAGTCACGGTCGCGCGCTGCCTCGCGAGCTCGTTCGGGTGAAGGCCTGTCGGTGGAGCGATGCTAACCTGTCTCTTTTCCCTGTTCCAGGTGAATGCACAATATTTGCAGCCGTTCGTGATTTGATGGTTAATCTTACGCTGCCCCCTGGGGGGCGTCCCTAGACACTTTTAAAAGAAGGCTGAAAGTGAGACAAAACAGCAAAAAAAAAAAATAAAAATAGTAAAGCCTTCGGTTAAAAGAGGACGTTTTAATTTTACCTTTTTTTTTTTTTTAAGAGATAACTATAATAAACTGGCAAACTTTCAGGGATGCACTTTCATCAAATGAGTATCACCACGACTTTTGTATAGTGCTGTTGTATAGTGTGTTTTAATGGGAGACACTTCAGACTAGGTAATAGATTGAAGTATCAGCTTGCTGATAATAGATTTAATATTCTGTTTTATACTATAAAGACTATGAAAATGCCAAACTTGTTTGTTTTTCTGTTTTTCCTATGTTTTGGTGTAATAGTCTTTTTTTAAGGCAGGTCTGTCATTTTTGAATACTTGTAAAACTGTGACAAACTTTATATTGAAGCTGTATTTTAATATGACTGCTTTGAATCCTTAAACAATTTATTTGGGCTTGTTGTAAACATGTCCCCAAAAAGCAATATTTAATAAACTGGATTAAAAAATCTTAAACTGGATGTTGTATAATCTTAAACTTCATTCCTCTCCACTGTAGCCACTGGCCAGATCTCTTGTATTCACACTTACTTGGCCGTCTCTGTGTGTCATCTTGTTTCTCCACACACACGTGTGCTGCTAACTTAAAGCAAAACCTTGTTTATATATTCTGCGGGTTTGATTTGTTCCAAGTCATAGGAAAACAGAGGTGGTTCATTTTCCTGGTTGTATAAATAACCAGTAATTACTCAAAACAATGCTCCATTTCTTCTAGTCATAAGGAATTGCATCTGTTCTGTCCCAAAAGCAAAGTGTAGTGGAAGAAAGCACCTTTCTTTTTTCATCTTTTATGTAGTTTGTTATGGACACCTCTATAATAATAGGCTCTTATTTGTCTTATTGTAAAGGCAGGTAAGGGAGAAGCTTGAACTGTGCACCATGAAACTGGAGAGGCTGATCCAAAACAGAAACAACCTGGTATCTAACTTCTTGAATTGGATCTTTGTAGATAACTTTGTCAGTGGTGACTGAAGGTTCTTGTAATTGAATAAAATTTCCATCCTTGGGAATTACTCTATCATTTAACCGTTTGTCCTCATGGATCAGTGTTCTCAAGTTTTTATTGAGTTCAAGTTGGTTTCCTGGCTTCCTGCAAGAGCAGCTTTCTGCTGTGCTGCCTCACTCCCTTTGCAGGGCTCTGTCAGCTCCCTGCTCAGCTGAAGATGTTTTAAACAATTTAAAATTCTTTTGGTGGGTGTATTCTAGCCTGCCTTGCTGGCTTTGAGGCTACCCATTGCCTCTACAACTGTCACAATGCTTTATTCCCTATGAATGAACAGGTCTCTTTCGAAGCTCTTGCCATTAGACACAATCTTTTGATCGGTGTCCACTTCAGATTTTGGTCTTGAACCTGTATTTTTGGGTGTTGGTACTGTATCAGTACTTCTTTGACCTGTGTGTATCTATGGTTATGTGGTTTCTGCTTCTGAAATACAAAGCTCATCCACTGAAGTGAAACCTTAGCAACCTTTAAATGTTGCTGCTGTCGCTACTCAGTTGGAAAGATTCTGTGTTTGTTTTTTCACAACTAAACTGGTGTTTTAAAACTGAGAGATGATACCAGTATGTCTAAAATAGACTGGCTGTTATGCTGGCTGCTAGTCTGGATTCAGGGTCTGAGCGTTCCCATGCTTAAAAGCAGCTTTCTGATACTCGGCAGTGTCTCCTGTTCTTTGCTAAGGGGCAGGTGAGTGTGCTGGTGGGCAAAGCCCCCTCCCCACTTGAGAGCTTCAGCACTTGAAAGTAAAAGGCAGAGGGGAGGCCTTCCCTCAGGGCAGATAAAACAAGATATGTAAACTAGTGACAGATGGTTATGAACTGACATTCCCAATCTGGGATTATAGGAAAATTGAATTTTATTCTATATTATACACACTACTGCTCTTACAATACATCACATTTTAAGCCTTTATCCTAAATAATTCGATTCTTAAGGAAAATGCTACTAAATGTCTCTAAGTGAGAGCTCAGTTTCATCTGTTAGTTGAAAGTTACTCTAGCAGGCATTTTAAAGCCAAATCTTCTGGATGAAAAATAGCAGATAGACTACTAGGAGAATATTTGGGTCATTTTAATCAGATTTATGATTAACCTATCAAGGATGTCACTTCAGAAGTTGTGCTATATATATAACTGAGAGTTTCATATTTAGATTAAATCACATTGACTTCAAATTGACTATATATTCCTGAGACACTCCAACAGCCGTTGGTGATTCAGTGTTCAAGGGGTAGATCATAATTTTTTTGGGAATGTTTTTAAGGCTTAACTTTTCCCCCAGGAGCAATCGCACAGCTGGGAAGCAGTGTTGTGCTGCCCTTCCCTGTGTGACCCTCTCCCCATGTACTCGTTGCTTTCCTCCAGAGCAGTAATTAACTTACTTGGGAAATGACCCTGCATAATAGGTTTTGCAGGAAATGTCCAACCGCTGCTCCAAAAGATAAGCAATACCAAGTGAGGAAGGGTTGTACCTGTGTTGTTTGGGGGCTGTGCAGAACAGCAAGGGAGTGGAAAGCTACAGCAGCTGAAGCCTGGGCAGCTTGAATTCCTGCCTGGAGACACTGAGTTTGGAGGGGCTGGCAGAGGAGGCAGAGGCCCCAGCGCAGGACCATCCCTCGCACTTTGCTGGAGAGCTGCTGCACACAGCCTGGAGCAACTGGAGTGAATGAGTGTGGTGGGGAAAATGGTGACCTGTGAAACAGGGCTCTGACAGAGGCAAAAGAGCGTGATGTTTAGGCTTGTCGTTGACTGGGTTTGTTCCTCCTGTGATTCCCCACCATGCTCACACACTTACCAAGGCTGCAAATACTAGAGTGGGGGGTTTCTGCTGCACCCGAGGCTTTCTTCTGGGGAGCAGAGGCTAGAGGGAGGTTTGTCAGAAACTACAAAAATGTGGTGTGCTAATGGGCTGGTCTGGGGTGGGGAAGGGTTCTGCTGACATCCTTGCCAGGTGTTAAGGCAGGCAGCTCCTGGGGCAGAGCAGGTCCAGGTGAGAAGGGGTCCCCTTCCTCTGCTGTGTTGGGGGATGTGCCTGCCTCTCTGATGTTTGTCCCCTCTCAGGATCACTGCAGCTAATAAAATACAAATGAGGAGTCCTACCCTACCCTTAGGACACCCGCACTGTGGCCTTGAAGCACCCACATCTCTACATTGCCATAAGCTGGTGTGTATGAGCCCAGGGCTGAGCCCCTGGCTCCCATCCGCAGCCCCCCGGGGGCCTGCTGGCAAGGACCCTGCATGCCAGGACAGCCCCCCCCCAGCAGCCTGGCCTGCCCATAGCCCTCCCGGTCCTGCCTGCCCTGCCTGCTGCCACAGGGCTGCTCCCTGATCGGGCAGCGTGCTCCTTTCTGCAGCTGTAGTTTTGAGGCTTCCTCCATGGCGCACACAGCCCTGGAAGCATCCGGCGAGCGCACAAAGCAGCAGGCAAACGGTCAGTGCTGCGTTCAGAAGAGGTGCAGAAAGCACTGCCCGTCCTTCAGTGCTGGTTTTGCAGCAGAGGGAGGGAGGGAGAAAGGGAGGGAGGGGGCAGCTGGGGGGCTGGGGGCCAGCCTGGGCCCTGCTGCGCTTTCGGCACAGATCTCAGCACACGATCCCACAAAGCAGGGCCAGAGCCAGCCCGGTGTAGGGCTGGAAGCTGCCAGTGGTGCCTCTGGTGCCACTCTGCATGGGAGCTCCCATCTTGCTCCTCAAGGTTGAATAGAGTGGAGTAAAACAGAACAGACTAGAGCAGACTAGACTAGACTATTTCAGTTGGAAGGGACCTACAACGACCATTTGGTCCAACTGCCAGACCACTTCAGGGCTGACCAAGTCCAGGCATGTTCCTAAGGGCATTGTTCAAATGCCTCTTAAACACTGATGGGATTGGGGCATCAACCACCTCTCTAGGAAGCCTGTTCTGGGGTTAGACCAGCCTCTCAGTAAAGAAATGCTTCCTAATGTCCAGTCTAAACCTCCCCTGACTGATGCAGCTTTGAACCATTCCCATGCGTCCTATCACTGGATCCCAGGGAGAAGAGCTCAGCACCTCCCTCTCCATGTCCCTACCCTCAGGAAGGTGCAGAGAGCAATGAGGCCACCACTCAGCCTCCTTTTCCCCAAACTAGTCAAATTCACATCCTTAGCTGCTCCTCATAGGACATTCCTTTCAGCCCTTTCACCAGCTTTGTTGCACTCCTCGGGATGCACTCAAGGACCTTCACATCCTTCTTCAATCGTGGGGCTGAGAACTACACACAGTACTTGCGGTGAGGCCGCACCAATGCTGAGCACAGTGGGATAATCCCTGCTTTTGATGGGCTGGTTGCGCTGTGTTTGATGTACCTCGGGGTGCAGGTTGCCCTCTTGGCTGCCAGGGCACACTGCTGGCTCACCATGAGCCTGCTGTCAGCCAGCACCCCCAGGTCCTCTTCACAGGGCTGCTCTCCAGCCACTCCTCCCCGTTTATACTTACCAGGCATCTGCTTCTGAAGTGCTGTAACGCTGCAGGAAAGCGTCTTGATGTTCATGCACAGCTGAGAAGCCGTGTTGTTCATTGTGTACCTCCACTGAAACGATTCCACAATACTGAACAATACTGCAGTTACTACACACTGGTGCTATTAAGTAAGAGCTAACTCTTTGACTTGCTGATCTGTTAAAACATCAGCTAGCAGGACAGACTAGATCTTCTTTAATTACATCTATCTTCTGTCCTTCTCCCATCAAAAGCTGCAAGGAAAAGAAGTGTTTGTATACATGTGCCATCAAGGACCTTGAGAAAAAACAAAATGGTAGAATGGATGTATGCCTTAACAATTTGGACAGCCTGCAAAGCTGACTGTTTCCGAGGGATTTAGCTATGTTAAAATAGCTATTTTAATAACATTACTGTGTGAGAACTGAGGTGTAACTTCAAATACTACTGAGACATCCTCCACCTCCCCTTGACTGAAGCAGGCTGGTTGAGCCCATCTTAACTGCGAGTCCTGCTTAGGTGTCACCTCAATGCTCAAAGGAGAGCTGCCAGCTCCCAGCTAAGACTTAATCATAGAACCAGAATCACAGAATGGTTTGGGTTGGAAGGGACCTTAAAGATCATCCAGTTCCAACCCCCTGCCATGGGCAGGAGCACCTCCCACTAGACCAGGTTGCCCAAAGCCCCATCCAACCTGGCCTTGAACACTGCCAGGGAGGGGGCAGCCACAAGTTCTCTGGGCAACCTGTGCCAGTGTCTCACCACCCTCACAGGAAAGAATTTCCTCCTAATATCCAATCTAAATCTACTCTCTTGCAGTTTGAAACTGTTACCCCTCATGCTATTTCTACATGTCCTTGTAAAAAGTCCCTCTCCAGCTTTCCTGTAGCCCCTTCAGGTACTGGAAGGCTGCTATGAGGTCTCCCTGGAGCCTTCTCTTCTCCAGGCAGAACAACCCCAACTCTCTCAGCCTGTCTTCATAGGAGAGGTGCTTCAGCTCCATGATCATCTTCATGGGCCTCCTCTGGACTCGCTCCAACAGCTCCATGTCCTTCTTATGTCAGGGACTCCAGAGCTGGACACAATACTCCATGGGGGGTCTTATGAGAGCAGAGTAGAGGAGGAGAATCGCCTCCCTCAACCTGCTGGTCACACTTCTTTTGATACAGCCCAGGATACTGTTGGATTTCTGGGCTACAAGCGCACATTGCTGGCTCATGTTGAGCTTTTTATCAACCAACACCCCCAAGTCCTTCTCCTCACAGTTGTTCTCCATCCATTCTCTGCCCAGCCTGTATTTGTGCTTGGTATTGCCTTGACCCATGTACAGGACCTTGCATTTGGCCTTGTTGAACTTCATGTGGTTGCCATGGGCCCACCTCTCAAACCTGTCAAGGTCCCTCTGGATGGCATTCCTTCCCTACAGCATGTCAACCACACCACACAGCTTGGTGTCATTGGCAAACTTGCTGAGGGTGCACCCAATCCTACTGTCCATGTCACTGACAAAGATGTTAAACTGTGCTGGTCCCAATACCAACCCCTGAGGAACACCACTTGTCACTGATCCCCACTTGGACATCCAGCTGTTGACCACAGCTCTTTGAGTGCGACAATCCAGCCAATTCTTTATCCCCCAAGTGGGTGGTATTTGAACCTAGCTCTACCCTTTCCTACTTCCTTTACCTACTCTGCACTCTTGGGTTCAAGTTTTCCAATTCGGCTCTCCATCAGTGTGTCAGGACACCGTACAAGAAGCTGTTTGCTGAGCAACCATTCCAGCAACACTGGAATGCTACTACCATGGAAAAACACCCACGCTTGTGGGTGTGAGTAAGTCAGGTCTGTTTGTCCCAAGGGCTCAGGCTGGGTCCTGTCCCTCTCATGTAGTGTAGGTGAAGTCCCGTACTGTCACAGAGCTCCATGCTGAATGCACAGACAACTCCTGTGCTTGGGGTAGCTCTGGGTGCTCAGAAACACTAAATTCCTTTGGCTTTCTATAGGCTGGAGTTTACCTTCAGAGCAACTGTTTAGCTGGTTAGTGCCTTTCCTTCCATGGTATCTCATAAATGGGGACCTGGGCAAGCTTTAGAAATAAATTAATTCTTTTTTATGCCCCAGGTGCCCAGGTCTATACACAGTTGATCATAGTCAACTTGAATTCATCTTAGATTTGAAAGCACACTCATTGGTCCTGAAATCAGTTTTGTAAGTTGCTTTCCTCTACACGCTTCTGCATTTGCTTTTCTGCATTTGTTTTGTTGCAGACAGGTGCTTTAAAAAAAAAAATTTAAAAAATTGCCTACTACACCCCACCTCTTGCCCGCTGCACAGTTTGGCTCAGTGTGGTACCACCCACATTCAGCTCTCACTGAAGAGTCAGCTGCTCAAACAGGGAAAGATTTAAGTCTGAAAGAATCGATGTTTTACTCAAACACACTGCTGGCTAGCAAACAGCACGTTTTGAGCATCCTGGAAGAGGATTATTCCAGTTTGTTTCAGGTTATATGACCTTGAAACGTCAGCAGCATTCATGGTTGGGTAATGACGCCGGATGGAGTATGCAGCTGAAGCCCAAGGTGACCCATCAGCCGTGTGGGTTTTGTTGTGCAGGTTTACCTACCTTGGGGGCAGATGACAGTTTTTGGACCAGTTTGGTGGGGCACAGCAGCGTTCCTCCATCTTTTTAACCATTATGACTGCCTCAGAGACAAACATCAGCAAAAAGTCACAGATGTCACCCTGACCAGACTATTTCCAAAGAGTCCTCTTCTCTTTCATAACACATGGTACTGTGCAGCCCTACAATGTGCAAGGCAGTTGTGGGCAGCAGTACCAGTGCTGGGTGCAGAGCAGTCATGGCCCTGCTGTGGCACTGCTGCTGCTCTTCACCGTCTCCTTGGCGGATTGGAGACCTCAATGAGCTGATGCCTCCTGAAGAAATTGGTTTCTTCTTCCTCCTGCCTGAAGGGGTTTGGGAGGGAGGCCCGAGATTCACTGTGTGTGCTGCAGAAGGTGCCAGAGGTCTGACTACTCATATAGCAATAAAAAAAGGTAAAACAAGGGGTTCTGCTTTGCATTTTGTCAGAAATATAGAGCTGCCAGTGGCCTTCTGTGTCTCCAAATGCAGATCCATTGCAGGCAAACACGCTGTAAAATGCTGTTTATAAACTTGGCAGGCTCCATCTTTAAGTTACGTGCTTTTGCCTAAACTCACAAGTACCCTCAGTATCCCCTGAGACTGAGGCTCTTGGAGATCCTCTCTGCTCTGAGCTTTGTGGTGCAACACAGGGATGATGTCAGCTGCAGAGAGCTGGGAATATGAGGTGATATTTGTAAATGTCCAAGGAAAAACCCTGACCTTTTCCATCTTGTTTCTGTGCTGCAGTCCCTTTGCACAGAGCTGGGGTCACAGTCAGGCAGCAGCTGTTAAATCATGATTTTAGAAGCATCTTGATTCGTTCTCCTGCAAAACAACAACAAAATCCACCCAGCCCCAGTTCTCTTTCAGAGACCTAGCTTGATGTTAGGCAGGGAGCCAGAGAGAGGAGTGCAGCAGACTGGCCCGGAGGTGCTCAGCATCCTGGGGAGGACCTGTTACTGGTCTAGGGACTGGGTAGAGGGACTATCCCTGGCTGCGTTCCTCAGTCCTCAGGGCAGCTGTCCCAGCCCAGGTGTTGGGACACCCTCCCTACAACTGGGAGGAAGCAGTAACATCTCTCTTGGGCTGACGTTGTCTGTTCTTTTCTGCTCTTTGTGCCTCGGACAGCTTCAGTTATCATCCATGTCCATGGACACAGGAGGAAGCAGATCCATGAGGTGGATTTGAAGAAGAGATGAGAGGGTGCTTGATCTCAGTGCAAGTAAATGAAAGGGAGCAGGAACTAACAAAGGAGAGACTTCAGGAGACCTAGAAGAGCAGGAGATGCTGTCTGAGAAGGTTCTTCAGCTCTCCCCACTGAACTCATCATTTTAGGGAGGTTAGTTTTAGGAAAGCAGCAGGCAGATAGCTCTGTAGGATTCCTTGTTTGAGCTTAAATGAAATATTTGCTGAAGGCCTGAACGAGCAAGGTTTAGGTTGCCACATGACAAACTTGGAGTCCCTCCAAAAGGGATCAGAAATGCTCTCCATCTCCTCACACCTCTGTTGTTCTAGTCCAGTTTGGCAATTTTGCCGAGAACACCTTGTGCATTCACATTTGCCTCCATTGCTGGCATTTGTGAGCCGCTCTCACTCCTCGGTGCAGTTATGCAGTGCTCTCAGACACTTCTTACCTGTCTGTGCCAGCAGCAGGGCTCCTCAGTTACCCAGAAGGGGGGGTTTTTTGCTCAGGTTTTTTCCCCATCAAACAGTTTCTTGGAGCTTTTTGTCCTAGAGCCAAGATTTTGCGTTCATCACATTATGACTCTGAAGGACTTAAGTTAGCAAAGCTCCTAGAAGGAAATGGTTTAAAAAAAAAATAAAGCCAACTTTTGTCATTATCGGGTCTTGGAGCAAACATAATTATTTGAAAGCCTATTTATGTCTACACTGTTTGATTTAACACTATGAGGAAATGTCAAGAAATATTAAATTTTAAACATTTTAAATGTTTTAAATGGAATTATTGCAAAATTAATCTTTTATGCAAATTCTAATTCCAGTGGAGATAGCTGAGAGGGGGTTACTGGGGGTTGGGGTTGGTTTTTATTGTTTGGAGGGGTTTTTTCAATATGAACATCACTGTGTTTTTGCAAATCCAAATATAGCAACTTTGTGCTGTTCAACAACAGTGGGCAGAAAGTGAGGCTGACCAGCCTGTATTCTTGTCTTACTTCAATGCTTTTCATACCTTCGTTGTTAAGGAACAACATCAAAGAGTGACTCTGATTCTCTTTGACTTCCCAAATTTTCCTCCCTGTTTGAGTTGCACAGGCATTTAAATAAATAAATAGATAAAAGTACTGCTGTCCATCCCATCCCAACTCTCTGCCAGAGTGCCCCGCACGCTAAAACATGCAGGATTAGCCTNCCCTTACTTGATTTTGTACCCAAAAAGTACAAGTACAATTGTACAATTGTACAAGTTAAAGCTGACAAAATGAAGATCATGCAAGCTGTGCAGGAACAGGTCAGCCCCGGAGAAATAATTTACATTGTCCTTTTGAGCAAGAGGTCTCTTGAGGAGCTTGCTCCTGTCTGGCACCTGACAGAGCACACTAAGGGAAACCTTTGTCAGCAAGAACTGGTCTGGACCCGGCACTGCACAGAGCCTTTCTGAACTCCGTAAACAGAATCACAGAATCAACTAGGGTGGGAAAGACCTTCAAGATCATCAAGTCCAACCGTTTCCCCAGGACTGCCAAGTCTGCCACTAAACCATGTCACTAACTAGATGACTGACTGGTTTTTTTTTTCTTAAATAAAAATGTGGCTCTGAACCCAGGTGGAAAGGAAGATGTGTTTAACCCTTTAGTTTCCAGCTGTGAGAGGATGCTTAACATACACACTATTTTTACTTTAGGTGAACCCACCTCCTGGGCCTCACAGCATTGTCCCAGATTTGGTTGTTTGAGTGCATTGATAATGTTTTGCATGGAGAAATTGGGTCTTTTTTTCCCCCCCTGTAATTCCTCTACTTCATTCTTGCACCTTGAAGTCTTTGATCAGAAGCAGACACCTTAGGAATAAAAAGCATTTAATAGCTGGGGTTCAGTTGTGAACTGCTGCCCACAATGGTAATTTCTGACATTTAATTTTGGATATGCACCTACAAAAACTGTGCTGTCAGAACCCCATTTTCTTGATCTAAATAAGACTGTGTTTGAAATTCTCTGTTATTGTCTGGCTAATGGCTTCCTCCAGCCCTCCTCCCTGCACAGCTCTTGGTTGTATTCCGCCATAGATCAAGAGTTAAAGTAAAGTAAAGCTTTTAGCAAATGTGGCATTTCCTCCTCGTCCTCCTCCACTCTTCTGTTGTCACAGATTATTTGATAGGACAAATCTAATTTTACCCTTAGCAAGTGGGGATTTTGTTGTTGGGTTTTTTTCCTTGGTTTTGTTTTAAACAGTAATTCTTACAAGTTTTAAATTAAGTGTTGATTTTTCTGGGGAAAAATATCCTCCAGCTTAGCTTTCTCTGATTCCATATATTTTCCTAAAATTTGTAGGAGGTTTTCAATTTATACAAGTACTTTTGACCTCATGGTTACTTCAGATATACCTGGATCCATAAGAAAATGAAAAAAAATTTCCTTTAACTGATATATCACAGTTACTTGCTATCTGACTTGCTGTATACTCAGTAGGGACACATAAGTATCCCTTCAGGTGGAATATTTTCAGTATTTCAAAACCAAGATTTTGTATTTGAGGGATGTTCTGCTTCTGTTCTCCTTGTCCACTTTGAGGAAGAGTCCTCACCTTGTGCGTGGTCCCCTTCCTCCATCCCTCCCTGGCCTGACCATCAGTGCTCCTCTGCCAAAATCTGGCTTTTCTTAGACTTCAACCTAAGAACCTTTGTTTCACTTCACAGATTATCTTCATAAATTTGTTTCCAACATGGAAGCTGAGTTATTTTCCCTGTACTCTCAGCACCAAAAAATCCTTCCAGTGTTTCAGTGTTAGACATGGCAGAAATTTTATTGTCTCCCTGTTTGAACTCTCATGGAGCATGAAGATGTGCTCCAGTGCTGCCACCCAGCACATATGAATCGCAGAAGCTTATTGCTGCTCCCAGGAATTGCTCTGGTAGTGAGAGTTTCTCAGAAGCATGTTTGACAGGTCCAAGCAGGCATTCCTCAAAGCTGCTGTCTCCGGCAGCCTCACTGCTTTCAAGAACAACTTGATTGTAAGACTGCAAACTGATTTTCTTTTCCATTGCTGTCGCATAAAAGAAAACTTTGCAGTCTCTGAAAATTATTTTCTCTTGACCATGAGCACCAGATGGCTGTTGTTAAATGTTAGTTTCCTGCAGCCTGTTTCCACTAACAGGGCAGAAGCAGTAAGCTCAGGTGGCCTCAGCAGCCTTGTGCCCACCTTCCCTGTGTGGGCAAGCAGAGAAGCTGCTGGGGAGGGCTCAGGCTGTCCTGGGGCAGCTGCTGGGGGACACAGTTGAAAATGGGGCAAAAGCAGCTGAAGTTGCCCTCTTGTTGCAGTAGGGGGGCTCCACATGAAGCGGTACATTCGGTTATGCATGTAAATTACACAGCAAGGCAGTGAATGGCCTGTGCCACAGTTGGTCTGACTTCGCTGGGCTGAGAAACAACTGGCTTGTTCACACGATGTCCTGCACCTCACAGAGCCCCCGCTTGCACAGCAGTGTGGTAAAATGCCCTTCCGATGGAAGAGTCCCAGCAGCTGACCAGTCACAGCCCTGGTGGTTTTCAACCCTGGGAGGTCTTAAACAACCTGCCAGAACCGCAACCTTTCAGGTGTTCCCTGCACCTTTGTCTTTTCTAGATCCTGACTCTGACTCATAGCTTATGCTTTTAAAACCACTGTTGTTTTTTTGCAGTTCACGGGAGAGTCCAAGATTAGAAATGTGTATTTCTGGCTAGAGAACACACAGTTTCACTTTAGACATCAGATATCAGGAAAATGAGGCACTTTCTGTAGTAATATTTCGTTCCATCAGAATATTTTTGTCTATTTGTGCTGCTCCAGTGCTTGCAAGACATGCAGATTATAAAGAACTTTTTGAAGGACAGGAGTGCAGAGGCTACGATGCTTTGAAAAATAGAAACCTGACTGAAAACAAATTTTAATAGAGATTGGAGAAGAGCTTGAGGAGGTAAAAAATTAAGGTAAGAATGCAGATGTATTTATTTTCTAGCTACGGTTATGTTGCATGTTACAGGGAAATTCATAAAGGAATTCTGCAGGCAATAGAATTTAAAGACTTAGGCTTTTTAGATTTTTTTCTTCCCCTCTGCTAAGTAGTTAATTTAGGCTACAGTTACTAATGACTCCCACACAGTGCTGGAAATGATAGCAGCAGGGACTTGTTTTACCACTGCCAACAATCTGAGTACTTCAGCAGCTGTGGAACTTGTTAAGAAATGGGCCTGTGGTGTGGAAGTGGCCAAACACGGGGTGGAAAGAGATAAAGGTGATTCCTGTGTGGGTGAACTCCTGGGAACCTCTGGAGTAACAGGAAAAAAGATAAAAAGAAAACAGAAAAGGGAGCAGAGGAGGAACAAAGATGCAGAATGGTTGGTTGTGGTCTTTCAATCTAGACTGTCTGCTCAAGACGAGGAAGCCGGTCTCGTGACAACAGTCATGACTCCTGTTGCGACATGTCAGAGGCTGCTTTCCCCAGTGAGGTTCCTGGGATGGAGCCATTTGCTAGTTCCTCGCTAGGAGCACAGGAGGCTTTGGCTCTGCCTGGACATAGCAGGGCAGACAGATTTCGAGGGAGCAAAATCAAAGTGACCACTGTGCTGCAGGTTGACACTGAGGCCGTTAGGCTTTGACGGTGCTATTTGTGTCCCGGCAGGCTTATTTTCCTGATTCTCTTGTGCTTGTTTTTGGTACGCTTATTTTGTTTTTCTCTAAAAGTAACATACATCAAAGCCAGTTTCTGGTAGTCAGCATCACCTTTGGGATGTTGTTAGTGGTCTGGGCACAGTTTTCCTATAGATGTTTTCACTGAACATCTTCTTAGGTGGATATATTCCCATCCACCTTCTGATCTTATGAATCCTTGTTTTCACAAAATATTGTGCATACTTTTGTTTTTGTGTTTTTTTTAATATCCTTTAAAATATGAAAAGAATGTAAAAATATTTCCACTTTTTAACAAAAGCAACGTTTTTAGTAGGGGGAGGAAACCTTTTCTTTCAACATTTCATTTATAAAGACCAATATAATTATGTGTGAGCATTTGTGTGTGTGTGTGTGTGCACACACATGCGCCCAGATGAGATCAAGGCCAATTCAAGACTTTTCTGGAGAAAAGGAGGCTGAAAGGAGACCTTATCACTCTCTACAACTACTGAAAGGAGGTTGTAGTGCAGTGGGAGTCAACCTCTTCTCCCAAGTAACAAGCAATAGAAAAAAAAAGAAATGGCCTCAAGTTGTGCCAGGGGAGGTTTAGATTGGATAGTAGGAAAAATTTCTTCACTGAAAGGGTTGTCAGGCACTGGCACAGGCTGCCCAGGGAAGTGGTGGAGCCACCATCCCTGGAGGTATTTAGAAGCTGTGTAGATGTGGTACTTAGGGACATGGTTTAGGGATAGGATTGACAGTGCTGGATTAAGGGTTGGACTTGATGATCTTAAGGGTCTTTTCCAACCAAAACAATTCTATGATAAGAGAGTGCTTATCTTAGTTTTTGCATTTTCCTGTTGCACCTTCTCACCCCATCTACTTCTCTGTGTGACTGACAGTAGATTGCCCTTCCTTTTTCCAGCTCATTTTCCTTTTAGGTCACCCAGAGCTACTTTGACCATTTGGGTGCCACCAGACTTCCCTTGGAAATAAGACCACATTCAGCCATGAAAGACCCTCTCTGCTCCCAAGGATACACATCATAACATAGGGCACACCTCCCCAAAGATTTCCAGAGGGCAGAGCTGCACATGCACCAGCGTGGCTTGGGTTATATTAACAACTCACCTGTTGCAAAGCCAATGACTTTCTCAGGGTTGGCTGCCCCAGTTAGAAGTGCTCCAGCACCTGCAGAGGTGGCAGCTCAGCCATGGGAGCACTGGCTGTGGAGTCTAGCTGCCTCCTCTTGGCTCTGTCAACTAATTGAAACATTTGAGATAGGTTGATTGAAGATAATTGGTACAGCCTTTTTTATGTATTTTCTCCTCTTTTTTTTCTGTAGCAGAGACTGAGTGACAGGAATAGATTCTTAGCTGTTGAGAGCTGTCTGATCACTTAAAGGTTTTTTTTCTTTCCAAGCTGATGCTGCACATTGGTCACGATTTTGACTGATGACTTACTGTAGGATGTACTACAGCTCCCATTTAGCTCTGCTGTGTTCCAAATGCTGTAGTTGATTACATGGGTACCACGACAGACCTTTTTTTATCAATTCCTTGGGCACTTTGGTCATGGCATTTTAAATACTTACAATAAGGAGGCCGATCAGGTAAGTAGGTAGGCAGCACTGAAGTCTTTCAAGTCAGAGACGTTACAACGTTGGCTATAAGCTACCAGCTGAATGACCATGAATTTACCCTGGCCATACTGCTTCTAACCCCATTGCCTAATGAAAAGCACATACTCAATAGATTATGGGCATGTAAAGTTGTCATCATAAATTCATGCACTGGAGGATAATTAAAGTGGAATTTGACTGCCTTTATAGAAACATTTGGTGCAACCATTAGTTTTGTTTCCCTGCTGAAGCATTCTATATATTTCATGATGTGTATTCATGCCAAGAACTTAGCTGTGTACTTTTGGTGATGCTGGGTGACACCAATGGCATTGCTAAATTTGATTGCCAGAGTCCTTTAGTGCAAAGCTGTTCTTCAGCAATAGAAGGATCTCTAAACTCTGAAAGCACACAGACGAGGTTAGTCCCTACTTAAGGTTGGATTTCTGTCCTCAACCACTCTTGAGTACTGACGCAGTTTAGCATGCTTTGTTGACCTATTCCAGAAAATAATTCCTTAGAATTTTGTTACAGACATAAATCAGAATCTCTGCAGTTTCAGAGCATTGCCTATCTGTTCCTGGTTTTAGACAGACCTTTCAGCAGACCCATCTCCTGCCTGTCATAGACAGACACCATCTGTAGCGGTTGATTTTCCAGAAGTTCAGGTAGGAGAGTGGACTGGAGCAGGCTATTTGGATGTATGGTTTCATGCCATCCATCAGTTTCTGCTCTGTTTATTTGAAAGAAATGTGGCCACCTGGGCTTTCTGTGCCCCGTACCTCATTGCTGGTCAGGCGGGACATGTTACACAAGTCTGAGTAGAAAGAACAGCACGGTGATTTCACAGTAGCTGCATTGCACCAGGGCACAAGTCTCTGAGAAGTATGGGAAGCGTTGTAGGATCTGCTCCACTGACTACAGGACCTGTTTCCCCCTCAAAAAAAAAGAACATGAACTGAGTGACCTAAATTTGTCACTGGACCAGGAGATTACAGTCATTTACAGCAAGATCAAAGGCTTGCCCAGAAGTAGTCCCACTTCAGAGGCCTGCCGTGGTCTGTGGTTGCAAGTACTGCCTGGAGAGTCTGAAGGGAGCATCTGTGCTAGCTTGGCACAAAGGGAGTTCTTGGGAGCCTGCTTTCCAATCCAGTGACACATAACTTACTAGCCCTGCTCCTCCAGAGATGCAGTTTCTGTGTACACTGGCAAGCTCTCACTCATTTCTCTTCCCTCCTTTGCACTGTGAGCTGTAAAAGCCCTCTACAGCAGTTCCTCCATAGCAACACCTTGCATTAGTGGCAGAACAGGAGATAAACTTCTGAGTTCCCCATTTATCAGCAACATGGACGGTGGGGATCAAGTGCACCCTCAGCAAGTTTGCCAATGACACCAAGCTGTGTGGTGCGGTCACCACACTGGAGGGAAGTGATGCCATCCAGAGGGACCTTGACAGGTTTGAGAGGTGGGCCCATGGCAACCACATAAAGTTCAACAACGCCAAGTGCAACGTCCTGTACATGGGTCGGGGCAATCCCATGTACAAATACAGACTGGGCAGAGAATGGACTGAAGGTAGCCCTGAGTAGAAGGACTTGGGGGTATTGGTTGATGAGAAACTCAACATGAGCTGGCAGTGTGTGCTCACAGGCCAGAAATCCAACAGTATCCTGGGCTGCCTCAAAAGAATTGTGACCAGCAGGTCAAGGGAGGTGATTCTCCCCCTCTATTCCGCTCTTGTAAGACCCCCCATAGAGTACTGTGTCCAGTTCTGGAGTCCCCAGTGTAAGAAGAACATGGAGCTGTTCGAGTGAGTCCAGAGAATACCACAAAGATGATCAGGGGGCTGGAGCACCTCTCCTATGAAGACAGGCTGAGAGACTTGGGGTTGTTCAGCCTGGAGAAGAAGAGGCTACAGAGAGACCTCATAGCAGCCTTCCAGTACCTGAAGGGGCCCAGAGAGGAACTTCTTACAAGGGCATATAGTAATAGAACAAGGAGTAATGGTTTCAGACTGAAAGAGGGCAGATTTAGATTGGATATTAGGAAGAAATTGTGAATGCCCTGGCAGTGTTCAAGGCCAGGTTGGATGGGGCTTTGAGCAACCTGGTCTAGTGGGAGGTGTCTCTGCCCATGGCAGGGGAGTTGGAACTGGATGATCTTTAAGGTCCCTTCCAACTCAAACCATTCTATGATTCTATAATTCTATGACTTATTCCAGCTTTTGTTCTACGGGATTTGAAATCCTGTAGCTCCACTTCAGTCCTCCTTGATCTGCCTCCTTTTCTGTCCTGCAACACTTGTGTGGATTTGCTCTTCCCCCTCTAAAAACATGAAAATTCTTAAGAATATAGTTCAGGGCCTGCAAAAAGAAAGTAAAAAAAGCGCAAGAGAGTTCCCAACCCTTGCTCAAGCAAGAAATATAATTTTTTTCAAGAGAACATTTATGAATTTAGCTAAAAGCTAAAATCCACTTTACCGTAGTAAAAAAATAGTGACAGCAATAGGATTTCAAAGGTTTGCAGGGGTTTGGTTTTGTTTTGAGACGGACACTTATCTCCTCATGCTCTATAGACTCTGACAGTGTCCTTGTCACCTTCATTAAGGTTGACCTATAAAATCCCAGCAATCACTTGCAAGGTTGCTCAGCATTTGAAATTCAATATGCTTCTTCATTTCCACTTCCTTTATTTTTTTTTCACTTGAACACAACACACACATTTCAGATCTGCTTTAGGCTTCCTTTGCCTGTGTGTTGCAACAGCAGTGCGTTGGCTGGGAGAACTCTGAAAGCTGCCACAGAGAAGCCTGGAAAGTAGAGGTACATGCAAAGCCTAGTTTATAGCTCCCTTCTGTCAATTTAGGAACTTTGGGAAACTATCTAGAAAACGCAGCATACTGAATCTTAAAAGAACCCTTTATTTTATGGCTTATTTTCCCTTTTCAATCTAAATATCAAAAGGAATGCTCAGGCTTCAATTTCAATTTGGAATTCTCCCTTTTCAGAGATGCCAGCACTGTATGAGAACAGCCACCTGGACTACCCAGTCCAAATACTGGACAATATGTGATTGATTATATAATATGGTATGATATGGCTAAGCTCTGAAGCAGACCCTATCAAATACATCTCGCCCTTTTTGCCAGAGGCCAAGCTCACCAAGAAAAAGCTCTTTTTGGTGACCAGATCACCCCTCCCTGCTGCAGTTACATCCTAAATCCTACACATGGCACGGCATCAGCCTTTTCCAGCCTGGCTGAAAGTTGCTTGAGACTGAATTTTGCCTAATGACTCTCCTGCCCTTCTCACTTTGAGCAGACAGGATCCTAATACAGGCTGTACTTTCCTTGTGCTCCTCTCCCTCCCTTGGCCTCGCAGGAGCGCATCAAAAGAATGGTGGTAACTTCCCTTTGGAAAACAAAGGCATGGGCTCCTGCTCTCACTGTTGTCTCCCTTCAGAGAGCTTCAGGTGAAAGCTTCATTGCTTTCCTGGTGGCACTATACACAAAACCTGCCAGATCACAAATTTCTGCCGTATCACATAAATCTTTTACAATTTATATTCCTGAAACAGTTAAATTTAAAGAGAATTATCAGTAGCAGGTCTAATGGTGTTAACAGCACTTTCATTCTAATTAACTGAATTCTAAGCACAAAAAGGCTATTCCTGACTCAGGGATAGGTGTTGTAATTGCCGGTTTGATTAGCAGGTAAGGATCAGTACTGTTGCTCAGTATAATGTCTTCCTCACCTAGTTTACACTAAAGCACAGTGGCTTTAGAGTGGTTCAAAACACAGCTCCAGCTGCACAAAGGAACTGGTATTTAAGAAATAGCATGCATCAGAGTGCCCAAAAGCATCTTCAGCACCGGCTGGGGGCCTGCCGCCACAAGGATGAACAAACATGGTACTAACACGAGAAGTTCAAATGCACCCTTTAACATAGTCTAACAGTAGCATTAGAAAGTAAAATTGGAGCTTACAACAGCAGCAAGCAGCTGGAACAGAGCTGACAGGATGAGCATCTCAATGACAGGTCCTGCACTTAAACTCTATACTGCCAACTTCAGACTGATCACAACATAGCTACCTAGGTATACCTGGCATGCAGATGTTAAAGACTTACAATTAATTATACAGTCATGTTAAGTAACCAGCTCCTGTAAAACTCTGCAGCGGTATCTGTAGGGGACTATTAATCTGATTAAACCTCCAAATTAAGTAAACTAGGAATGCATTAATTCAATATAGACCAATAAGAAGCTCAAGTTGAAGGAAAAACTCACCAAAAAGTCTACCGCATGACCAATTTTCAGGCAACCAACACTTCACTTTGTTTAAAATGAGAACCCACAGCCCAGACAGCCTAACCTCGCAAAAGCACCCCGAGTCCTAGTACCAGGTACATGTACAGCATGTTTTACCATTGTTCTTTTGGGTGGCTTTTTTTTACCTCCTTTTTTACCTCCCTGGTGAAACTCTCTCTGCAAAGCCGCAATCCGAGTTATTTATTGCTGATGGAAGCAGGAACAAGAGATCACACTTTCCGGTACTACAGTGCTTGGCCCATCAGAATCACGATGTAGTGTATTTTTAACCCAGAGATTCTGTTCTTCCGTATGAGAACATCCCTCTGAGAGGTTCTTCAGAAAAAGCCTGTCACAATAATGCTTCCCATTTACTTTGAATTATGGCATCTTTATACTCTTGTGGCAGAGCTGAGCACCTCATTTCTAATAGTACATAGGGTTAACCTTAGCACATTTTGTGATCGCTGTACATTGTAGCAAAGATGCTGCAGAAAGCTCACACAGTAAGTCTCAGAGATGGAGCTTAAGCATCTCCTTAAGGAACAAGGGAATTGATATAAAATGACTTAACAACTGTAAATTGGTAATTAGAAATTTCAAAGAGTGATTTAAAATACCAGAAGCCATTGCCGCATTGTTTTTTAAAGAGTATTTTAACATTTTAAACCTCTTACTATTGTTTAGGACAGGCAAAGTCCCATAAGGGGGCTTACTCTATTTCAACTGCTTTATGTTCAAGACAGCTGAAAACAATGCCAGCTTCTAAATATTCCCAGAACACTTACTTCTGCCTTACCTTTGTGTTTGCTAACCATTCACTGCAAACTGGACCCTGCAATCTGATGGTAACCTGACAGTGGTCTGTTTTCCTCCTGCCACACAGGTAATTTTTTTAAGGTATAGTTTAGTTGGAAAAATTCTACTATTCATGTACTACCTCCTTTCTTACTCTAGATTATGCTTCCTGCTGAAGTTCTGGGGTATTGTCTTCCATATTAAGCGATCTCAAAGCAGTCAAAGAAATTTAAAACATATAAACTATCACTTAATAGTTTGCTTAAAATATTAGGGTTCGTGCCTAGCCCATAGGAGGAGAGAGCTGTATTTTAATTGTTTTCATAATAAAGTTGCACAGCTTCATCAGATGGGTTTCATTCTCATCAAAACACCGCAAGTGTCTTACAGAATGTTTAATAGTTAGACTACACGTTCTTCTCTGAGAAACTGGCAGTGCAACTCTTCCTGTCTACCTATTGATCTTAATTCCCCAAATTAACTGTAAGTGCCATTAAAAGTAATTTCAAGTGATTGTAACACACACTGAACTGGATTTCCTGGACTTGGGCAAAGCTGCAGCACGTTGCTCAATTAAACACAAAGCATTGCCCAGAATTTCCAAGACATGAACAACTTCAACCTCTCCAAATCTGACATTCCCAATAAACAAGACAAATTAATTCAATGAGCAGATCTTTTCTGGAAATGAAACAATCTCTCCTAGCAACAGGGAAAGCACATTAGAGGACGATGAAAAAATCAGTTTCTGTTCACACTGACGTAGTCTGGAAGAATTCCTTTTACCACAAGAACAAATGAGTTTCTCAAAAGGAGATAGTGTTATTAAAACAAATTGTTCATCTCTGGCTTGAATTTTTTTTTAGAACTATTTGGTTTAGGAAAATTAATCCATACAAGGTGATCTTCCAACATTTGCTTTTGAAAGGCAGTTAAAACTAAACTGTTATAGACTTTGGCCCACTTTCACCTACAGGAGGCTGCCAGCGCCTACTCCGTCCAGCTGAGCTAATGCTAAATAGAAGTAGCCAAACAACCACAAAGAATAAAGGCATTCCAGAACAACTGTTCTTAGTTTTATTGAATGGTTGAAGCAGAACTATAATCCAGGTATATTTAAATCAAGTGTTGGTCCACTTTTATAATCAAGAAGAACTGATTTAGGGTTTTTTATAACAATGTCAACACAAGCAGAAGGAATACGAAGCATCATAATAGGAACTTGCAACTGTACACGACGTCAGACCATGATCAGATTGGCGCTACTCCAATATTCGTAGACTCTCCACTGTACACATCAGCCACACAAGTGTTATTTATCTCATTGAAGTTCTAGATGCAGGATCCTTCTGTCTACAGCATACATCTGAGTCATCAGCATGAGATCACACCACCGTTTGTGCCACTAAGAATCACAGTCTTGTAGAAATTTTTCTGTATTTAGTATTTTACTAAAGAATAATTACTATCCTCTCTGAAGTTAACAGATAGCCATTATAAATATTTACATCACACATTTACAACTGGTTCATAATATACAACACAACAATTCAGCTATAATTTCTAATCTTCCAGTGTGAAAGTTTCAAACAACATGTTGCTACCATAATTTCAATTTATCTGTTTTGCACACAGCCACAGGCAGTACAGGGCGTTTCAAAAACTCATGTTACATGATAAAAAAGTATGGAATGATGTTACTTCAGTAAGAGTTAGTCTGAGGATTGTTTGGGGTTTTTTTAAACAAGCAGATTTCAACTTCTAAATCCCATCTGGTGCTACTACTAACATTTAAAATAGGCTTGAGAAGGAAAAAAAAAACAAACTTGGAAATAAATACACCTTAAAAATATTCCACAATTAACCATGTCAGAATATTTGTTTTCCACACAGTTTAAAGGAGATCTTACTCTTCATCATTTCCTTGCACTGAAATACAGCATAGCTCAATCCATTCTTATCTTCTGATTTGTCATCCTATAAATAATGCTGTCATAGCCAGGATCCATGTTCCAGAGGTTGTAGGAGATAACTATCACAGCTAAAGCAAGACCAATCATCATCCACAGGATAATGTTGAAGATTACAGAGTAGTTGTAGTTATACTGATAGGCAAGGTTATATGGATTTTCTGTTTTGCTCTGTAGTAAAGAAAGTAAAGTGTATTAAAGTCAGCCTGCATACAAAACACATTCCGACTACATCAAAAAGCTGAGCAACCTGAATAGGAGAGATGCATTTTTGTCTAGACAATTCTGATTGCTAGGGCACAAATTGCAAAGGTGATGATGTGACTGACATCAATGGAAACCAAAGGGATGGGCTGACAGGAGCCTCACAGAATTCCATGAGGACCAATGCAAAGCCTTGCACCTGGACAGAACAACCCTGTGTGAGGGCACAGGCTGGGGACTGGCTGGCTGGGCAGCACCTCTGCAGAGAGGGACCTGGAGGTCCTGGTGGACAAGGTGAACATGAGTCAGCAGTGTGCCCCTGCAGTGATAAAGGGCAACTGCATCCTGGGTTGCATCTGGAGTGGAGGCAGCAAGTCAAGGAATACAATTTTTCCCCCCCTTGTGAAAAGGACTTGCATGCACTACTGTACTGGGCAGGAAACAGCAGAAATACAAATTCTAACATGACATTAGGTAAAAAGTTTTCACAGCGAAAGTTGTTGAGACTTTGGAACAGGCTGTCCAGAGGCGCTCTGGGACTTCCAGCCACAGACTTTTCAAGAACTTGGCTGAACAAGGACCTGAGCAGCCTGATCTAACTCCTAAATTGATCCTGCTTAGAGCAATAGGTTGGACTAGATGACTTCCAGAGGCTCTCTTCAATCTAAATTACTATATGACTAAGTGAATATGAAGACAGGTGAGCTGACCTCTTCGCATCCATGTCTAAATTAGAGTCAGTATTCTAGACCTTAAAAAAAAAAAAGTTATGCTCAAGTGAAGAAGTGATGCAGTTTTGGATCACTTCTAATAAACGAGATACAGAAAAACGTGCATCTACTACCTCTGAAGACTGGAGAATGGAGCGAGTCTTCCTCGAGAGGGGAGAATTAAATGCCTTCACAGCCACCACTTCTACTACAGCATTCCCACCATACAGATTAAACATTTCATCTGCAAACTGGAAAAAGCAAAAGTGATTTAATTTAAAATCTACACTGCAGCCAGGAATCAAGGAGAGCTTTCTTAGCAAGACATACTAAACTATAAGATGTCATCTTCAGGAATAAGAAACTTATGAAAAATTGTAAAAATTTAGACCATTTCAGAATTCCACTAAGAAAATGCCAACTTTCACCTGGTTTACACCTCTCTAAAACCTCCCAACCACTGTTCAGCAGACTGTAGCTTAGGACTGCTTTCTGGGCTGAAACTCATTCTTCTATCCCTTCCACAAAAGGTCCATCACCAGTTTCCCAGTTGTATGTCTGTCAGTTTCAACAAAATATTCAGGTTCTCAACCTTCCACTGGGAAATTATGAACATGAATATTTTAATCTGGTCCAAAGACCTCTATGTCTAGTATTTAAATATATTTGCTTAACTATAAAAAGTTCAAAGAGTAATGCTTAGAGAAAACAGTTATTTGGCTTAGCAAATTCATTCTTTTACACTTTTCCATCATGGTTTTAAACTCTCAGAAGTTTTAATACAGATTTTATCTAATTATTATGTAAGACCTGCTAAAGAATTACTTTCTTGGGCACACTGATATATGAACAGCAGTTATTTTAGAGGCTTGAAAATTAAGATTTATACAGCTTTGTGGGCAAGGGGAAACTAACCACTGCACCCTAGAATAAAGATATTTCCGCATTTCTGAGAGCCACTTTTTTGTGAGACATACTGGTGGTTTTAAATGCAAGCTATTTATTTAGGAAAAACAAACATATCAAGTCATGTTGATATATAGTTTCAATATATTCCTAATCCTTTATGCAGAATATCTTCACACGTTGTAGAATCATGTCAACACTTTCCACAGAGTGACAACTGTAACATTCAATGTTATAACTGAAGAACTGTATTTTTAAAACCAAACAACAAAAACAAGCATCAGTCAAGCCATCACTAATGAAGTGACAATTCAAAGCAGAAGACAGTCGATAAACTATCTCCCTTGTAGTTAACACAAAAAAATATTTCCTTAGTATTGCCATGAGTTTAGTATAAAGTATACCTTTTGCAAAGAGTCTACAAGAATTTGAGAAGCATCCTTGAACTGCTGAGAGTCTTCCCCATATCGTTTTCCAACCTCTTCCAAACCAGCCAGTTCCAGAGAATACAGGTCTGGAGAGTGATCTTTGGCTAAGTGCTTGTGTCGAGACAGCTTTGGCACACCATTGAGGGCAGAAAGAAATTAAGTCATACATAGGTTACTTTAAAAACACACTTCACAAAATCAGTTTGCTGGGACTAATCCAGCCTCACTTTCCACAGTCATATTCCTTATTGATTAGACAGTGGAATTTCTTGCTACTATAACTAGAAGATGTCCAGAATTGTTTCTTTTTTTATTCTACGTAAGAGAGCAGATGATCATCATGTAGCACCTATTCCTAACATGAGGTTATATATAGGTAAAAGAGCTCTACTGAAAAGTAGTATTATACTTGTTTACATCAGAATCCTTGTTCTGTCGTTGCTGTAAAAAATAAAACTAGGAGAAAAAATACATTACTATTCCCTCTGCTGAAGCTGGCCCTTGCAACACCGAGTAGGTTGCAACTTCTACCTTGCTGTTGCCTGTGTACAAGAGTAGTTTACTTAAGGAGTATCATCCCATTGTCATAAAATCCAACCAATATAATCCAAATTATCTCAAAGGAGAGTAGTGATATTCTTGCACTTCTACAGGTGTGAAGATGCAGCACTGACATTTGCCTGCACAAGAGAACAGTTTCTGAGAGCAAGGAATTTAAGCTGTTCCCAGCTTCCCATCTACTTTAACTACAGCATTTCTAGTCTGCAAGACAAAAACAAGTTGTTCTACCTCATTTTCTCCAGACACCCATTTCTCTCCACCAGACCTTCACTTAATGTGAACATCTGAGTTTTTCATGACTGTTTCTTTCACTTCAAGCAGCTGAGTGCAGCAGCTTAAAGGACAAAAAAAAAAACCCAACCAAACCCTAAACCCCATTAGATGGGGAAAGTGTTTAAAAAAAAATCTTACCAGGCTTGTAATATCATGTAGGACTTGTAGTTCTGACAGAAAAAGCAAGTCAACCTGGGGGAAGAGGGAGGAAGAAAGAGACAAGTATTTCCTTTGATGAAACCAAAGTTAAGGAAGTCTCATTTTGTTGCAAGTCTCACTATTTTATAACAGATTACACCTGCTACAGCATCCAAACATGCTAGAAGGAAATTACTCTTTCAATAGAGTTTACTTACAAGCTAGAACTTACAAAAGAACTTAAAACTTACTTCTTAGAACTCAGTTAGAAAAAAAATCAGAGCGGGCTCCCCCAGGCAAAGCAAGGGAAAGGAAAAAAAAAAGAAAGAAAAAAGGGAAAGCACAAACTAACTAAGAATGTCAGAAAAAAACATACAAGTTCCCACTGATTTTTTTACCTCATTGTTTCTGCTGAGGGAGTTGAGAGGAAGAGAGCTGAGAATGGAGTTGTCCTGGAATAAGCGGTTTCGCAGTTGACGCAGTGTGACAGAAAGGTCTTCGAACACAGAGTTTGCCTTGCCCACCATGTATACTCTCTGCAGGAACAGTCATTGTTTAACAGCAACAGAGGTTAGTTTTTAGTTTTTCCAGTCACACATTAATAATCAATGATACTTGAAATCTCTCTTCAATGCAAAATATTTCATATAATCAACTGCTTTTGCTCCAGCCACACAAGTGGGAAGAGATTTACTATTTGGAACATCTGGAACTCAGAGTGAAGTAGTACTCACTTCCTCACTGGGGGCCAGCTGCAAGACCACAGGAGTTTCCTCAGAAAACAAAGTATGAATAGCGTTTGCAACGCTGTCAAGACTGAAAGGAACAGCCTGGAAGACAAAGTCTAGTTAGATTTTTTGAATAAAAAAGGCCTGACAATATAAAATGAGATAATTTGCTTAGCTACAGAACTCCAGAAAAACAGGACAACCTCTTTTTGAGCAAAAAGTATTAATATTTCCAAAGAGATAATAACAAATAATAGGAGCCAATGTGCAAAGCAAAACATCAACTGTGTATCTATGAGTAGACAATTTATTTGTATATATGGCGGACACAATATATTTTTAAGAATTGCAAGGGACAGGGACATGCAATTAAGAGGCTTACTGAAGCTCAGAGTATAGCCTTGCTTATCAGTAAAGCAAGACCAACAAACACAGAAGCAATACAAAAGGGGAAACCAATCAGTGCATATGGAACATTATGAACCACGGAAAACTTATGAATGAAAATACACCAGTAGAAAGACCAACTGCTGTAACACCAAAGAACAAAGCCATATAAAAAGTTACTAAGAAAATAAGAAAACCTAGCACAATATGGTGATATTACTGGCAAGCTAATAAAACTGTTAGTTTTTCTAAAAACTTCTAGGTTTCATCTAAAAAGAAGCAGATGGCACGTTTCCATTTGCTAGTTAAAGTGCCTAGAAGTATTTTTTTCTAATGAATTTTATTAAGTCTGTAAGCCAGGATAATTTGGACCCAGCGGTCCTGAACATGGACTCGGTGATGATCATTTGAAACTACTCTTGAGTACTGGAGAACCAGTATGTTGCCAGCATAGATCTGGGGTTCTGGACAGCCTGCTTTAGCTGACCCTGCTTGACTAAATGGGTTGGAGTAAATGATTTCAGAGCACTGCCCAGAGAGGTTGTGGAGTCGCCTTCGCTGGAGACATTCAAAACCCGCCTGGATGCGTTCCTGCGTGATGTACTCTAGGTGACCCTGCTCTGCCAGGAGGGTTGGACGAGATGATCTTTCGAGGTCCCTTCCAACCCCTAGGATTCTGTGATTTCAAGAGGTCCCCAACCTAAACGATTCTGTGATGATGTGACAAGTGTGAGAAAAGTCTCAGCAAAGCCAGACAGTGACAGGTAAACATAGTCGTGTTTGTCTTCTTTTTAATACAGTATAATTGAATGGGGTCTCAAAGTGCCACATGTCACAGTCGAGTACTTGAGGAAAACTCAAAAGACTGCTGAGAGGGCGATACAGCGTACCAAAGAATCAACATCATATAAAATGCTATCACACACACTCAGCTGAAGCAAAACAAGTTAGTAATTCCGACTACGAATCAGAAAGTTCACATGGGAAGCAGTGGGTTTTGTCTCTTAGAACAGACATATCAAAACTAGATGCCTTTCAAGGAGAACATGCTTTGGTCAGACAAGCTACTGAACTCAACACAGGAGGCTCTGGCTGATCTTAAAAGGCCTCTCACCTTGCACAACAGTCTGACTGGATTATTTATCTATACAGCCTGATCCACCATTCTAGAGGGGCACGTGAACTTCGAGTGAAGTAAGAAGTGAACACCAAGGACTACAGCAGAGTCATGTACTTCTCATGAGATCACAAGAGTCACAGAAATCACACGACAGTTCCCAACGTGGATACTCACATTTTCGATAGGGTAAGAAATCCCTTTCACAGGCAACGTCAGCTTGTCTACTCCTTTCACTGTTACCAGCACGGTAGCTCGTGGTCTGTGAAACAGATCACCCACTGCAAGCCCAGGCCAGGAAAGCTCCTATTACAAAACAGTAAAAAACCTTTTATTTCACAGGCAGAAAGAGAGGAGCCCTCCCCCACCATCGCAGCAAAATAACTTCCTATCTTGTTAATATCTCTGTGCAGGGCAGCCCTTTGGAAATGTCATGGGGAAGTAAGCTAGTGCTAGAATGCTTTCATCTTGAATAATGCTGTCTCAAGTTGACCAGGAAGAAACTGTTGGTTTAACTGTTAGCTGACAGTAAGGTCTACACTGAGAAAGCATTACGTATAGTGCTGTGCATATTGGATAAATCGAGTTATTTCCAATAAATACAAACTATGGTATTTCTGATTTAATTAACAAGTGAAAGCTGAATTTAAATTTTAAAAAAGGAAAAAAGCAAACCCTTTCACTAAACACCATAGAAATCCGTTTAAACACATATTGGTATTTTCAGTACCAAAAAGAAACGGATAGAGGGGGAGAGGGGGGTGTCAATCATACCAACAGCTTGCTAAACTAAATTTGCAAAGAAACATAAAAAGATCCTTTAGTAGCTCACTACAGCTATGTATCAGCAAGAGCACAGTGAAGGCTACCTGGCTGGTTTATTCATGCACAAAACACAGATTCATCTATTTGGAATTAATTCAAACAGATTTCTCCATTTGTGTATAGGACATAAGTGCTTATTTAAATTTTATGAAGCCAAATTATTTGGATTTTAGAATTAAATATCATTAACATTATGGTCTGTATCACCTCAAAGAAACAAAAGAAAAACTTTTTAAAGCATTATCAGGGCCAAAATGGGGTTCAGTTTCCCCTTGCCTTAGCAGGGGAGGAATATCAAATGGCTCTTTTTGAGAATCCCCAGTGTAACGCAATAAGAATTCCGAATTCTCTACAGTGCACCTACTGCACTGTCAGTTTATGCTCCTAGACTACAGCCTTGATGTAAACTGCACAATGAATGTTTGGGCCCTGCAGTATTCCCCACGCCAGGGCTGGAAGCTGCCCACGCAGCAATCTCGGCCTTAGTGACCATTCTGGTAACTTGCAGTTTCAGGGCTTAACTGAAGAGAGAAATTTAAACACTTCCTTCCCTGCCTGCTTCTAGGACTTGAAATAATACTAATAGAGAACTATCACTAAAGGATGCTACAGACCCCTCACAGCAGATGAACGCCCAGCTTTGGCAAAGGCACAGAGTGAGTACTGAAACACTTTTTCCATGATAACCATGTTATATCTCTGTATGACCAGTACGCCAGAAGTCGGGTGTTCAAAATGGGCCAAACCCCACTGTTTTGCTGGGCATCTTTACATGCAATGCACCCAACAGCACCTGATGCATTGTTTTTTCTGACAAAATAATCAAAATGTGCTTCTCAGGAATACTACTCATAAGAGTTTCTGTTACTAGTTTAGTGACAAAAAAGCAGAATTAATTGACAGCAAGATATTTTCAGATAAATTCCACAACATGGGCTAAACAAACCTGTGTTAAAACCAGACTTATCAGCCCTAGCTGCAGTATGGAAGAAATGGGAACTGGCCTCCCTTGTCAGCATTGTGAGAACAGCCCAGCTTGTTGCTTTGAGTATCTGGCGGCACACAGACACTGCTAGAGACACTTAAGCTTTCACATACTGCGTCAGCCACTCATTCCTGCTGAAGCCCAGCAAAAAATTCAGTAGGCAAGATGGAATCAATCCAAGGGCTCCTACTCACATGCCCCACTTTAAACATCACTAAAACTATATTCAAAAACCTAATTTGGAAAAACACTACCGCAAGTTCGGTTTTCAAGTCTTCGGATTACTTCCCATTTTGTTTATTTGTTCCCACTAACTATGCTCAGCGGGCAACCTTGCTGACCTGACAAAGCATCTGCCTAGCCAAGCCATTTCTCACCATCTCCCAAGCACTCAAGCACAGAGCTCTACAAGCATAGCCCATGGGTAAGAGATGATGGTGGTTTCCACAGTCTCCGTACGTGACCACAGATGGGAGGACACAGCATGTAGCTGGGTCTCAGAGGAACTGAAGAACATCACGGGAAAGACTTACTCCCTTCTGTAGCTGATGATTCAAAGTAGCCAGCTAGCACAGCCTGTTGCTGCTCGTGTGACTGACCCAGCTCTGGGCTTGGAAACCACACACTGACAAGTCATGCATTCCTCAAGACAAACAGGATGATGTTTTATATATCCCAGCACATGACGGGAAGATATACATGTTAAGTGAGCAGGTCTGTAGTAGGCATTTCAAAATCTGGACCTGAAACATACCTCATCAACAGAAAAGCCCATGGATAATGCAGCTACATCTGGGATGCGCTCGCCAGGAATGGGCCAGCTTCCATCTCGGAAAACAACTGACTGAGGTGATCGCAAGATGCTAAATTCATCACCGCACACACCTAAAATCAAACAAAAAAAGCTGTCAGGACTTATACAGCCTATCCCCTACATCACAGAAAAAGAGCATATTGGAGCTTAAAAAGATATCCTATTCCTCGCTCTTGTACCTGTCAATTTAAGGAACACAAGGAACAAGAACCAATCGCTTTAATGTTCTGGAATACAAAATAAGGTTTCCATACAGCAATGACTAACGATGTTAAAATCCACATTAATGAAAGCAGGGCAATTATTCAAGCAACAGCCCAGTACAACTCTGCATACCCACTAGCGGGTTGTGAGCAGTGTTACAGATCAGACCTGGTAAAGTTAACTCTCAGTAAAGCCAGATAGACTCCAAAAATCCCATTAGCTCACAAGCAGTTATGCACCAACACAGCTCTGCTTCCAGGACTGCTTGGTATAACACTTCTTCTCATGTAGACAACAGCCTGAGCCGCAGTACCCAGAGCCAGGAGGATCAGCAGAGTCAGTGCTGGCTCAAACAGAGCACTGCCAGGAACAATCTGGCTTCTGCAGCACAGCTCCAGTGTCTCCGCTCTGCTTTCTCAACCACATGACACTGTGAGACGCTTTTCTTCCTCCGATGCAGTACTGGGCCCAAGCTGGTCGTGTGAAGCCACACTTTGCAATACTTCTCATGTTGGGGTTTCAGTTATTTGCGAAGCTCCCTTCCTTCTCTTCCCCATTTCCTTGAATACCAAAGTTGACTAAAAGCATTATTTCTAGTCTGTATCATGATGACAGTAATTTATTCTGCAATAAAGCCAGGGAGGACCCCATGAAATCAGAGATGGGCTTATTTCGGTCTAGCTTCCTATTTCAGAGTCACTTAACCATAACTGCAATACTGTGTACACAAACATTTATCTATACAAGCTTTAAAATGCATTTGGTGTGTATAAGCAGCAACACACGCAACGCAAAATGTCAGATTTATCCCCTCCAATGAGTAATCTGTGTGTTGTTACCAGAAAATACAAGACTTGAGAAAATTGAGTAGAACAATAAATATTCTCAGGCCATCTAAGTTTAAGTTCTAATTGTATAATCAGTCTGACTACATGCACCAAACTTATGGGAGACACTCTCTCTTAAAAAAACAAAAAAAAGAAAAAAAATTATTTACTGTGATCACTGAAAATTTGTTACCAACACAAGCAGCTACATAAAGTAGTTTTCCAGAGCACCTGCAAATCTAAATGCTATTTACAAAAATAATGCCAACAGTAAACTGATGTGTTGTGCAGTTATAATCTTCCCTAACATTAATTCAACCAACCTGAGCTTGCAGATGCTGTTTTAAAGCGTGGATCATGATCTTGAGTACAAATGTTGACAGTAAATCCAAGCTATATTATAGTAAACATACTAAAGGAACAAAGTACTGCGATGAAGGTCGGGGAAAGGTGGCAAAAGGAAGGACCCAGGCCAAACCAACAGGCGTATACGAAGCAGATGCAAGCATTTTTTAGTTTATATTGATATGTGTGCACTGGATGGCAATTTTGATGGTGTATCAACCTGTATTTGGAAGAAATGTTTCCAGACCTATTTGTTTAGAAAGGAATTTATAAAACTGCTACAAACTTTTTGCTCAGTCTGTAGGATTTCACATGTTGCTTTAATTTTCCACAAGGCTACAAGACAGCCAGACATTATTAAGGACAAGTTGGCTTACTTTGGACAAGGTTGTCCAGGTGCTTAAAATTAGAGCCTTAACCTTTTTAACTACATATGCCTGGCTTGTTCAGGGTCTCAGTGAGCCACAGAGAATTTGAACTTGGGAACACCAGCCGAAAAGGAAAACTCAGACACACAACAGTTGCTTGACCACCATACCCCACCGGGCCACGTATCCCGTGAAGCCTAAGGAGCAAATTCTGAGATGTGATTCACAGAATCACACAGAATCATGGAATGGTTTGGGTTGGAAGGGACCTTAAAAGTCACCCAGCACAGGGACACCTCCTATCAGGCCAGGCTGCTCAGGGCCTGGATTCACTCAGTACGCTGCTACCCACCCACCCACAGAAAGCTCAATCCAACTTCTGCCTCACGGAAGGGGCACCTCGGGGAAAGTCTGGCTCCCAAAGCCTTTGGGAACCTGTGAAAACGCCCCACACAGCCCTGTGCTAGCGAGGGGGAGGGGCGCCTTTGAGCGCAGTGCCCAGAGGAGCTGCCGTGGGTGGGGAGAAGCGAGCTGCAGCGAGAGGACACCCCCCCACCTGCAC
>VZRW01007506.1:69862-108412 GCA_013398125.1 Aegotheles bennettii | reverse complement strand
AGCCAAGCCGATGTCAGCAGCACCGCCACCTCCAGACCGCAGGGAGCCCCGCCGCGCCGCGCCATGGCCGCCTCGCTGCAGCTGCAGCCGCCGCCGGGAAGGCGCCGGCCCGCACGGTCGGACGGAGAAACCCCCCTGCGCCCCGCCCGCTGGGGAACGCTGACGGACAACCGCCGCAGCCAATCAGCAGTGAGATTCGGGGCGGCCGGGCGGGACTCTGCGGGAGTGGCTGCCGGAACTGACCGCTCGCCAGTGGGGCCCGCCCACACCTGTCACGGGGCCGAGCGGTCAGCTGAGGCGCTGGCTCGCCGGGGGGCGGAGTCTCAGCTTGAGTGGCGTTTCCACCTGGCCAATCAAATCGCGAGCGGTCTCTGCACCATGTTCCTCTCGGCGCCCTGAACTCCGCGCGGAGCGGCGAGGAGGCGGGGCCTCGCCGCAGTGAGCTGACGGCTCCCTCGGCCAATCGAAGCGCGAGGCGTTGGGGTTGCCCCGCCCACCGCCCGTCCGGACCGAGCGCGATGGAGCCTCAGCGCGGGGGGCGGGAGGGAGCTCTGATTGACACTTCCGTGCACCAATCAGCGGGCAGGGGCGGCTGCTGCGCCCCCTGCGCACCTGGGCAGCTGTGGGGCCTGCTGGCTGGGAGGCCTTGGTCGGGACGGTAGGCCCAGGCCCAGGCCAGGCCCAAGGCCCAGGTCCTCGGTGGCTGCAGCAGCGGCTGTGGCCGTTCCAGGCACGCCAGTTCTTCCCCTGTGCCCCTCTGGCAGCACACCCGGTGTACCTGAGGAGGCACAGAGGGGAGGACAAGCATCCACGTTAGGACGGGCTAGTCCCTCTAGCGAGGGGGCCTGTTCCAAGGAGGAAGGGGGGCTGTTCCTGATTTTCTTTCTTGTTTCCCTCTTTAATGGATACTGAAATAATAAAAACTAATTTTTAAGTATATGTGTTTATGTCTGACACCTGCTTCAGGAGGTCACCCCTGAAAGGCAAGCTAAGGGGCTGAATCAGTGAGTGGGGCACCTTCGTGTAGTTTGTGGGTTGGATATTTATGGGGGAAACTGCCTTCAAGGTCTTGATTTGGTTCATTAAGCTGGTGGAGGGGCCAAGATGAAGTGTTCATCTGGAAATTCCCTGCCTGCTTTCCTGAAGGTTTGTTGCTGAGAACAGCTACAGTGATATATGCACTCCTGTCCCAGCCATGCTCATCTCACTTCAGCTGTTCTTGCTTGTCACAGAGACAAGCAGCTGGGTGCCTGCTGTTCAGTGTATGCGTGGTATTCCTGTAATACACCATGGCCAATCAAGTTGTGGGGGTTTTGTACACTATTAGGTTTAGGGGTCTTGATGATATTCTCTGCAAGTTGAGGCAGAGAAAACTGGGCCTTGAGGATGAATTGTCATGCAGTATAGGAGGGCAAGACATCCATTTCATTGTTGAGAACATCCTGCAAATAAAACTGTCTTATTTCTGTCCCGGATTCCTCAGAAAGCAATGTGTTTAAGTTCACAGGAAATCCAGCAGTGCTCGAGAGTGTTTTATCTGCTTTGCTGGAACACAGCAACTGTGTCACATCCACATGGTAAGAGTGTATTTATGTGTGGAACACGCCAGAGATTACCGGCCATACATCTGTCTCACTAGAGCTATTCTGCTATGTGTTTAGAAATTCCAGCCAACCATAGAAATACTTTGAAAATCTGCCTGAACAACATTTCTGTACCCAAAAATGAGCAGTGTTGGAAACTCAGTGAATGAGTTGGGGAACGGCAGGTAGTAAAGTGAAAGTATATGACAATTACACAGTATTTAAGAGAATAAAGTTGTATCCTTGCATCTTCCATGTGATAGTGTGTGATGATGGGCAAATAAGTTAAATCCAGCTTTTCGTAGGTCTTGTCTGTGAGATGGTTTGCATAAATGAAGAGGAGCTACTGCTCCCACTGTTGTCAGGTGTAAACTGGTCTTTGAATAGGAAAACCATCCCAAATGTGTACAGTGCTCTAAAAATTCAGCAGGCAGGCAAGTTATGAGCACCTCGAATTAATAACTCACTTATTCTTTACTCTGTGTTATGCGTGACAAAACCAGCACCATGTAACAGCTTTTGTAAAAGAAATGCAAATAAAAGTTTGTGAGATTGCCTGGATACTGCAACAAAGAATATGATCAAAATAGATGTTTCCTTGTGGGCTTTTCTACCTTCAGAACAGGATTAGAAGAGCGTACAGGAGACAAGGCCTGGGTCACTGAGCAACAAAGACATTGAATGATTGCTTTTTCAACAAGCCCAGCCTGTTGTGCACTGAGCAAGGCAGGACGATATTTAAAAAACATTATCTCGTAAGCTAACAATGATACTGCAATGTGTACGCCCATGGGTTCCGGATTAAGGTTACATGGGTTACCTTATTTCTGGCATTTGCTGGCTCTCGGGTGCTTGACTTTGGAGTGTCCTATTTACTGTGCCTATTTTAGTGTCATTTCACAAAATTTTACCTATATGGTTCCTGCACCAAGATGCTTGTAGTGGGTGATCACAGGGCATCAAATGTGGGTATAGACTGGGTTGCCTTGTCACAGTAGCAGCTGTAGAGCTGCATGGTCCCTCTTACCCTCTCATCCCTTCAGATTAGGTCTACACCCAAAATGTTCATAGGAATAAGGCAAGAAGGGTGATGGCTCAACTTACTGCTGTAAGTTTGTGAAACTACTAGAGAGCATGGGGTGGATGTGGTGGTATTTTAGATAGGAACATAGCAGAAATGTAGCAGAGCAGGGAGAGGAGCGTGTGAGGGAAGAAGTTACCTCCCTTTACCTAAATCAAGGATTTCTTACTAATGTGATGTGTAAAAGAAGGGGGTGGGATGAATAAAACTGTTTTAAACAAGTTGTTTCTCTTATATCTGTTACTGTCTCTGTGTTTCAAATCTATGCGTGTTAGCGAACATTTCAAATTTTGTTATAGTAATTTTTACAGTGTTTTCTGTAAAACATTTGCTCTGGAAGTCATGCTACATCCAAAGAGCGTCATCTTATTTTTTCATATTTGCAGAAGAAATAGTATTTTTGAGACTTTAGGGTTCACATTCCCCTGTTTTTCTGAACTCTTGGTGCTGACAATACAGTAATTTAATTCTAGAAATAGAAGAGAAATCAGAGTTCTGCATTTGGATGTTCTTGTATTTCTTCTCTGCTACTTGAATTGGTTTTCTTCTTGAAATCACAATAGAATCATGGTTTGTGACGGATTCTCTCTTCTATCTTGTGTTTTCCTGTTCTCATCTCAGTTTCTTCTTTGGGAAAATAATAAATAGAAGCAATACATTTTATTATGAAACAGGCAAGTCTCACTTAACTCTGTACACTGGTTTTCAGTGCCCACTGGGTATGTCTGTATGTCAGTGAAGCCCGGTATAAGAGAATAATGCCATCACTTTACGGGCTGGCAGAGTTCTAGCTATTTTCTTTAGGCTTAATTTAGATTCCAGCTGTACTTTGAAGAAAGTGAGTTTTGTAATCCTGTAAGCAACACATGTGACAAAATCTACACACAGTAAAATTATTCTATTAAACTGATTTCATTCTGAGTTTCTGCTCAGGGCAAATAAAAAAACGAGACAACATGCACATTAGGTCAGGAGAAATTTTTATAATGCCATATAGTGCTAGTAGCAGTCACAGATTCAAAGTGCCCACTGTAGGCAAAGTACCAATATTCCCTGGCTCTCTTGCAGCAGTGTGCTGTGCAAAAATGTCTTCGTCAGGAATTGCTCACATGGTGTTTGGATGCTGCCTTTGCCTAGAGCCCTGTCTGTACTAACAGCGTGGAAGATGAAATGGTGGGAGAAGAGGGAATATGAGGAAAAGACTTAGTCAAAGAGCCAGCCATTTGTCTGTACTGTACCACTGTGTTATCATTTGGTCTCATTGTATCACTTCTACATCTAGTGTAGTGATTAGCAGAAGTAATTGTCTCAACCATTATTTCCAAAATGGTTCTTTAACTGGAGAATATTTGCCTAGCTGCTGCAGACACCAGGCCAGTTGTATCCTACAGGAAAGAATGAATTCCCAGTCCCAGGTACCATTTGGAGTTACCAGATCCAGAAGTACATGGAGTGAGAAATATTCCCTCTGGTATCCGGCTTTACAGTCTGACATAAAATTTATGTGCAGACGCTAAGAGTAAGCTTTGAAGATAAAACTGAGAAGATAAAACACTGTTTTCTGTGGTACTTTCTGACCTTGACATGCTAATGGACCATGTGCTTAACGCAGTGAGCTTAGTTGGACACCCCCCGTCCTGGTGTGGTGGGGGAATGGGACAAGTTTGGTAGCCTCTCAGTGGGCAGTTTGTTTTAGGACTGCTAACGTGCTGGGAGACTGGGAGGTGACAGACTGGAGAGGATTGTACCTGACTTGGTGATTTATACTGGTTGCAACTGACAGGCAGGTCTCATGTAAACCGAGAGGTAGTTAGGAAGGAAGTTAGGAACTTGCTAGTTCCTGCCGCTGAATTGCTTTTTCGTCTCAGCTCTCCTGTCCCTGTTTGCAGACTCCATCTGTCTGGAGAAACAGTTGTGGTTCCTGCAAAGAATTTCTAAATTGCTAAAAAAAAAAAAAAAGAAAAAAAAAATGTTGCTACTGAGCTAAATCTTAGTCTGTGTCAGAGCTGATTTTGTGAAGACTGAAATCATAAGCAAAATATAAGTACTGCCATCTCTGAGAGGTGGAAATGTCATCTATACCTTTTTGTGAAAGGGAGGAAAAGCCTTTTGCTTCTACTTCTGTCAGACAATAGCTGACTTTGTGGTCTGAAAGAGGATTGCTAGCTTTCTCATCTGTGGGACTGAGCTGCAGTTAAAGCCTTCAAATATGCATCAGAAGCCCATATTAGGTTGTTTTGCTAGGTTCTATATGCACATCATATAAAGAGAACTATACCTCTTTTTTGGGGTATCAGTACAAATGTCACGGTGCCAGAACCGTGATCTTGCGATGCAGCTCCTGTAGACTCTTGGCATTTTCTAACAGTTCTGTCCACAGCCTCGCTCATGGCTTTGCCAGCATCTGGAGGTGAGAGTGCCGCTGCACACGTTTTGTAGAAGGCAACCCCTGTCCTGCGGAGTTTGCAGTGTGAATAGCAGTAGTGTCTGGAACAGAGTATCAATAGGTGACAAACTTACCTGAGCTCCCACAGCGGATCAGTGGAGGGCAAGGAGGACCTTGCCTCTCTTGCCTGTACTTCAGGCTATGCTGCCCTCCCAGCCCCTGAGGGATCTTGCTGCCTTCAGTGATCATAGCTGACCTTTAGAAATGTATTTTACAAACATTTTGTTTGTGCACAACACTGCAGTTCACCAAGAATATAATTTTGGTGTAACTGTTCTGAGGAAGATGGTCATCTGTAATCCACACAGAAGACATGGCTTAATTTTAGTTGATGCAAAGTCACATTAATCACTATCTTTTCATTAGGGCAGCTTAATCAAGACACATTTTTAATGTGCTATTTTAATAGCCTTGAAAGTAGGGGAAGAGTATGGTGTTAAAGATATTTGATATATTTAAAGGTTCACAGTTTCTGGATGTTCAGGTTGTAGCACTAATGTGGAAGGAAGCCTGGGAGAAAGAAACTGATTTTTCTCCTGAAATTGTGGAGGGAAATTAAGATGTGTGTGTGATGTATATGAATTGTAGTTGATTTATTCATTACATTTTCATTCAACTTTTCTTAATAATTTTGACAATAAGGACTCAAGCAAAGCAGAGATTTGCCAGGGGCTTTTGGTAGGTATTTTGAAGAAGCATCACTCAATAGCCAGCACTTTGGGCACCATCTTGTGGTCGAAAATACGGCTGCAGCCTCTCTGCGCTTGTATTCTCATGCTCAACCTGAAAGTTAAATGAGATGCAGTCTCTCGGGGGCACTTCGTTTCGTGTCCCCTCTATCGGCTCCTGTTCTGTCCCACTACTCAGCCTTTCTAGTAAACTGCGGCTAAGAGCATAGCTGAGGTGGATTACAGAAACTAAGTCAGAACAAACAAACGCAAAAATTTGGTGGAAACTGGGGTGAAATTGGCATTCACTTTTTCCTTCCAGGTCAGTGGAGAATTTAAGTTATTCTATCCCACTTGTCTGAGCTTGCACATTTTCATAAGAGGTAAGAAGGTAATTCACAACAATTTATTAACTTATTAGAGGGAACCTGCCTTCAGTAGTGCCAGGCTAAACTTTACAGACAACCTGCAAAATCTCATAAACTGCACTGTGGGGAGCTTAGCACATTTTAGCTGACGACGCTTTAAGCATCTCTGTTTCTAGTTCTTGTTAGAGACTGAAGCTGATACCTTAGTCATACAAAAGTTAAAAAGTCAGACTGTGGTTTTATTTGACATACTCATTCTTAGAGGTTCTGAGCACTTTCTAGAGAGGCCTTAAATCATTCCTGAATTCTCTCCGAGTTGCAGAGAGGAAAAACTAAAGCAGGAGAGAGGCCTTTGCTATATGCAACAGGAAAATTCTGCTAATCCTCTTCCCCCCAAAAGCCCCTGTCCTACTCCAGTTCTTTCTTTACCTGTGACTTTGATACTCAGTTTTGTTTCCACAATTTCCCCCAGTTTCCAAAAAAACCCAAGAGGCTAACCAGCTAGAGAGGACACTTTGGGGCATTGGACGACTGCTTTAGGTACTCTGAAATGGCATTCCTTCACCTTGAACTAAATGCAGAATATACACAACACACCAAGAGCATTATCTCCTCTCTGGGAAAACTACCTGATAGTAACATCAAAACCCAACTGGAGCTTGTAGGTGCAGGCGTGTCAGCCACTTGTCAGTCAGTAGGCTGGGGAGTGGCTCTACAGCAGGTCAGCAGTAGGCACCTGTGGGCATACTCACACACAGCTGAGACAGCAGATCCAGATGCTTTGGCTCCCTTTTGGTGAAAGGTAAAACCAATGTATGCTTTCTCTGTAGCTAGCAGGTTTAAGAGTTGTCCTCTGAAATCTGTCTTTATCACTTCTCCAACTGAGAAGGACAAACATGGTCTTTTATACTTTTGGTTAACGAGGCCTCTCTGCTCTGACCTCTTGTGTTAATCAGCAAAATAGTTTTGCAGCCCCACAAACCTAATATCCTGTTGTGACTACTCAGCCTTTCTGGAGATGCACCCCTTCTTCCAGTTTGAGAAGATTTAGGATGTGGTGAGAGAGAGAGAGAGAGACTTAAATTTGACATTCTCCCCCCTATGCTTGAAGAGATTTAATTGAAGTTCACCCAGGGGAGAAGTCACTACCAGCAGATAAACACCTTAGCTTGCTGTTTCTACTAAAATGGTTAACAATGGAGTAGTTAAGACTTAAAATATAATTTGTCATCATTAAGCTTTTATGTTATCCCCATCCTGAGCTCAATAGAATCTCCTCTTGAAGTGAAGAACCCAAGTGCTTTAGATAAGTCCTGTGTTTTGAAGGTAATCATTGTAACCATTAGTGTGAAGGTGCAGGGTATTGCTGAGCTAAGCTTATAGCTTCTTGCTTTTGAAAGGGGTGATGATGTTTCTCTTCTCCCCCAAGTTAGGTTATCACCCCTCTGTACCATGTGGGCTCTGGGTCTCCTCTCAGTTTACTGTGTGGTTATTCTGACCCCGCTCCCAGCTCAGCAGAAAACTCTTCACTCATTTTTGCAGAGTTGGTTTTCTTAAACTTCAGGAAGCTGAACTGACTCTTTGAGAGGTGAGATGAATATCAAAGCTAGGGCAAGGAAAGAGTCAAGGGAGCATGGATGGGAGCAGGGGAAGTGGGGTCCTCCCCATTTCAGTGCCCTGACACCATTGATTAGCACAGGCTGCACTGCACCTCTTGGCCTTACGTCTAAGGTCAGGGGCTGTGATTGAACAGTCATTTTAATCCAGTTGCTGCTGTTGCTAGCAAAAATCCCAGTTCCTTCCCCTTGTTTGTGCTGTCTCCCTCATACTAAAGCTCAAGTTGAGAGAGCTTTTCTTCCTCCGGGATGGGTCACTCCTCGGTGAGATCAGCTCTTCATGGAGTGCCCATACACGCATCAGCGTTGTTGCAAGTAGTGAGTCAGGAGCCACTGGCTGGACATGGGACTGTCTCAGCACCAGCTTGGATTCATGCCTGAATTAAGTGACTATGTATCCATGACTTTCAGCCAGATTTTTCATTTTTGTGCCCTTCAAATCAGGCTTCCAAATGAGACACCCAAATACAAACATGGTGATCGTTTTTGTGTTTCCCATACTTTCTTTAGTAGTGGCTGTTTGGAAAAATCAGGCCAGTTCAATTAATACACAGTTGTGCTGTGTCCTGGGTCTCCTTTGTTACCGGTACTTGTTGTGGGAGGAGATAGCATGCTTGAGAGATGAAGGCATGGCAATACAATGGTTAACATCTGTAATGCCAAACAATGAACTTAAGAGAGATAATGAGAATGGGTTTGGTAATACATTGTATGAGAAAATGGCCCTTTCCCCATTGCATCTTACCTCATGGAGTTTGAAACCACAGTGTTGTTACCTACACCTTTGGGAAGGTAAAGAATGATTTGGTATTTTAACTGTAATCCACAGGAAGGCTTTTCAAGCTTGCAATATCTTTGTCTCATTTCACAACTCCTATAAGCAAGTTCTGTTGCTTGCTTTGAGTACTTTCCCTAGTGGTCTCCCAAACTGATTATAGACTTGTTCAGCTGATTTCCATCTCATCATTTTCTGTCTGTCATTAGGTTATTGGAGAGCTGTTGTTTGGTTTAAAATAACCATTGGGGGGGTTAAAAAAGAAAAAAAATATCTGTTCATAAAGTGAAAGAGAGAAACTGGTCAAAAGGGCTCTGAGCTGTGTATGAGGAAGCAGCCTTAGCAACGGAAAGTGCAAGGCTTTGCCTGAGCAGTTGTGTGAAAGAGCTCTCCTAGCCATTGTGGACTTGGGATAAGACAGATAACCTCAATGGGGTTGAATGAAGTTTACCTTTTAGTGACTTGAAATGAAATACAAAGGTGATGCATGAAGTGTATTATTCTCCTAAGCCTCTGTGAAATGTCAAACAAAAATGTCTTTCATATAATGGCGCAACAGAAGCTGAGAGTCATGCAGGAAGAAACAGAGCCTTGAAGTAAACAATTCGGTTACTGGAACAATTGGAATGGAAAAGAAAACGTTGTACCTTGGAATAGTGGGGGAAGGGACTTAAAACAAAAAAAAACTTCACCAAAAAAATGTATTACCTGCTTTGAGGGTGGGTAAAAGATGCTTTAGACTGACTCTTCTGATTAAATTTTGCTTATTCTATTTCTTAAACAAAAAAAAACCAAGCAAACAAAAAAAAAATCCAAAAAACCCCAAACACAGTAAGACCTATAAAAACAAGGACATTGCTGAAAGTCACTTTTTAGAGACCCTACTACACAGGCACTATATGCTATTTTTATGTATACTAAACATGTAACAGAGTATGTCTGTTGTAGGCTTGCAGAATTCAGTGTCTTTTTTTCCTTTAATCTCTATACTGTCTGTTCTTGGAGCACATTAAAAATATTTACCTCCTTATAAACCATTCAAAACATAAGTGAAGCCCAAAGAGCTGCTGCATCCATTAGGAACAGGGTAGAAATGTCATCAGCAATGTAAAGCCAGGGCTGGCTGTCTATGATGCCATAGACACCTGCCTGAAAGGAGTGAGTGAGGTCAAAACAATGGATCTGAAGCACATCACAGCAATTCTGGTGCCAAAGAGTTTTTATAATTACGTGCTGAGATTGAAGAACTACTCAGGCAACAAGAATTTTCTAGTTGAAGTAAATGTAGTGGTGGTTTCGTGAGGGGTGGCTGGGGGACTGCAGGCCTGACTACATGGAGTAAAGCAAAGTAGTACCTCTGCCATGTTTCTATGCCACCATACAAGAATTCTGGATTTTCAACCTATTCCCACTTCTTTCTCCCATGTAAGGTTGCAAGGGCTGGGCCTTATCTCTAGTAACAAATAGAGGGGCTCTATTCTTTGGCAAGTCTGCTGCTGAGATCTCAGTGTAGCTCCCGCTGATGCCCCACCAGCAGGTTGGTAGTAGTCATAAAAGAGCATTGCAGTATTTCCCTGAAACAGCTCAGCTTGCCACTGCTGCTTGCTCCTGCCTGTGTTTTTACTGTCAACAGCCTCACAGGACTCAGAAAAGTCACTTGCTCTTGACGTTGCACAAGGAGCTTTGTCCACGTAGAGCTTGACCCTGAAGCCATGCTGTCTCTTGCATTGGAAAAATTCTGCCTAGAACATTCTCATGTCAAAAAACATGGCATTCCAGCATAGTGATGCTGCAGTGACACTGTGTTGCACTGCACTGTGTTTGGCTGTTGAAGAGGGACATTGTAGTGTGGATAAATCACAGCAGTTGTCCCAAACACAAGAGCCCATAAAATTCTTGCTATGATGTCTTAGGCCAATGCTCTGGAACACTGCAATGATTTTTAGAAGCTGTTGTGGTATTAGTTAATCTATAAATTACTTGTTCTGAGACAGCATTTTTTTAAAACTTATGTAATAAAAATTAAATAATGATAATGTTTTTTAAAAGAGAGGTATTAAAAGTGCCCTATTCTGCAGACCGAAGCAATAATATGTTGGGCAGCATCAAAGCATTAAACAATATGGTTTGCATCATTAACACTAAATGAAATGGCTTAACAAGCCAATAAATGATGAGAATAAAACAAAGTTATCACACAATACAGTTTTTCAAAGTGCCAGAAACAAATTTTCTGAAGCAAATAATTTTCCAATAAAACTAGATGGAATTTAAAGGAACATGTTTTTCTGATTACTGAATGCAAGATCAAATATCACAATTAAACACTGTTTTGCATATTCAGTGTACTGTATGGTCTTCATAGCAGCCTAGTGAAGTGGAAAGGAAGACTGAGCATTATTTTTCTTATTTTGTAAATCGGGCAAAAAAGGAATTGCATTAGAAAGACTGGAACAATTCTTGCATTGTTCTGAAATCCATGCAGTAGTTAAATCTATAGTTATGCTTTTTCTTTTTTTTCCTAAGTCTGCAGAAAGTCTTTACACATCATATTCCACAAACAAGGCTATGAACAGAACAGTGCTTACAAGTGTGGGCCATTTCAGAACCTATAGTGTTCCGCTATGGAAATTACAATTTTTACAGTGTGATATATATGTGCATTAAGCTTTACAGTTGCAGACAAGAAGATAAGGTTCACATTCCACAAAGCTTCGTCTAGGGCAAGGATGGGAAATATTGGCTGTTGGCTGGCTGTGACCTGTGACTTAATTCAATGTTGTGGGATTCTTTTCATTTTTAGATAAGGTGAGTGGTAATGGGGCTAGATGTTTCTCTTTGACCCTCAACAAGGAAAGGGTTTCCCACCCTTGGGCTAACATGAAGTTGGTCAGATTAACATGCTTCTCAGTTCTACTTCTATCTGCATGCATAGCTACTGTCCTGGGAGCTAAATATTTTTCAGATCCTCTGAATCTTCATCCTTCAGACACTCTTGCTTTGGAAGATATTTTTCCCTGTGCCTCCTGAACAGTACAGGATTGCACACGTGAACCTGAGAGGTTTTATCAAACTCATTACTGCAGAACCTGTGCACAACATTCTGAGATGAGAACATATGTAAGCATATTAATTCTGTCTTTTTGACATTCTCTAATCTTTTAAAACAAACCTTTGACATACACGTGTGCTCAGCCAAATTCAGCCGTGGTAGTGCCAGGCCTTCTCCAGTGACTTCAGTAGGCTGTAACTACTGCTATTTCCCTTTTCTCTTCCGATCTGTGGTTCAGGAAAACATGAGCATCTGTGAAGTCCATGGTATAACCCCACAACATCTTCTCCATAAACAGCAGGGCAGGGATTTTTTTTAATTTCTTTTTTTTTTACTAAAGCAATTTTCCAGGGGAAGAAAAATCTGGCCCATTCCTAGAAGAGAAAAATGTGAATAGATTGGTATAGTGGTTTCTTGGGTCAAGTAAGCAAGAAATCCATGCAAAGAAGTAGCTGAAAGGACTCATGGGAGGTTTGTGGATTACTTGCTTTCAGTTAATTTTTATTTTATATTTACCTTTGCATTAAGTACTCAATGTTTTGTTGAACTGGTGTTTCCATCAACTATTATTTCTCTCTCAACACATTGCGTTGAAAGGAATTTTTAGACAAACCCCTCGTAATTCCCCAAACTCGTCCAAACACTGCTCTTACGTGATTCGACTGATTTTGATTGTTCATCACTTCCTTTTCACAGCAAACCCCACCCTCCTTTACTGATGGCCTGGAGAATGCCCCAGAGCCCTTCCCCCTGACAGCAGCAGAACTTAGAAAATAATGAGTGGAAAAAGAAAATTCTTCTCTCCCTCTAGCTGGTACTGAGTGGGGCAACGGGCTGTTCCAGTCCTCCACTGGAAGGTGGCTTTAACAGAAGTGCAGTGTCAATGGTGAGAGTGTTATTTTTCTTGCTGTAAGGGAAATCCCCGTGGTGGTGGTGACATCCCTTGTAGAGAAGCCCCAGTAGCAACTGCCTGTTCCCTGTGGATGGGCTCAGACACCAATTTTTTTTCTTCCTTTTATCTTGCTCTGAGCTGTCATCATGATGGCAAACACTTTTTTCCTCTTTAGTTATGAGGGTGAGGCTGCAGTCTTTCTCTGAGGGGTCTAAGAAACATAGAGTTGGATTTGGGCAAAGCTGGGGGCTTGTCTGTAGTGGATATTCCTTGCAACTGAGCATAATGATGCTTTAGAAAGCACTTTTCCACATGAAATTTAGCTGTTTATTCTGTTTTATAATCTTTTAATTGACATTTTCTCAGACACATCACAGACCTACACCACCACCCCCTACAGTAATAGCATTTTCTTTCTGATTATGGGGAGGGTTTGAGTCAGGCCCTAAATGCTTTGAACCTATTCTTGGCTCTCTTTAAAATCAAATGATGGGTTGGTTGTTCAGGATCAGGAACAAAACAACTGGGACTTTTGGAGGTCCCTTTCCACCCTGAGCTAATTGTCCAGGGGTGCTCAGCTCCTGCTGCTGCCTGCCCATTGTGGTTGCTTTCATTGCAATGTCCTCACTCTCATCGTATTTCAGTGTGATTTCTCTGTTGATGAGTGCAGTTGAGCTTGATTTTGTAAATGCTTTTAGGATCTTGAAGCATTGTTGGACAGCCTTCAACAATATGTATGTGACAGCATGAGCATCTGGAGGGTTTGTGTGCAGATAAAGCATCTGTGATGTTGGGAAATCACCGTGGTGTTTTTGCCAAACTGAAGTTGAAATGTCCATATCTAATTGAATGGCAGCTTTTGAATCACAAACTGGAACTTTCCAGTGTGCTACAAACACACACATGGATCTTATGGCAGAAAGAACAGTTTCCAAACCAACACAAGGAAATTATGCAGCTAACTCCCAAGCACAATTAGAGAGTACTAAAGGCATGTGAAAACAAAAGTCATTTTTAAAGCTAACAAAATAATCGCAGGTTGAGGTTTTCCACAGCTTTATAAAACAAAGCCAAGGATCATTTTAGTGCCAGGTAAAAGTTTCAATCCATAATGAGCAGCTGCGTTGTGCTACTTTACACAAAACAAATAAGCCAGTAAAGTTTTACAGGACATGGGTATACTGGACTCAACACGCCTAACGAAGAGGCCCTACGAAAGAAAAAAGTATTTTGTACCTAAAAGAACTGGTGTGTTTCCATGCTTTAGAGAAGATGATTTAAGGGCTGATGTGTTCTGGGTTGTGCTGGGTTCAATGCTCTGAGAGATGTTGTAACTGAAGAGACTGCATGTCAGCTGATGGATGAAGCTGATGTAATTAAATTCAGGTCATCATAATGTAAAAAGAGTTTCATTGAGATAAATAGTGTCTGCATACCTCAGCCTTGCTGATTGTTGATTACACATCCCCTAAAGTGCTAATCCCAGCCTTTGTTCTATCTGGAGCTGTGTGGAGTGACTGAAAAGGCAATCATACTTAAAAAATTGGACACCCTTTGTGAATTAGCAATGGTTTGCCCATAAATCATCCATAGGAGCTTCCTGCAAAGTTCCTGGCCCTTTACAGCTTCTGTCCACAAAATACTTAAGTTTGAACCTGTTTGGTAGAAGTGGGGTACGTGGGGAAGAATTGCTGGGGCTGCAGTTAAAATGTGAGTGTACCTTAACTTTAGCACTCACAGTACTCCTGCGTTTAGGATGGAAAAACTGGGAAACTCCAAGGTCCCTCTAACTGTGTGAGTGCTAAACAACACTCAGGGATCATTCTCAAGCTCTGCATCACTTTTGGACTGGTCAGTCTGGCAATGGGGAATTCTCAACACACCAAGGGAAATGAAGCTGGAGAGAGTGAGAAACTCCACTCTCTTGGCACTTATCTGGCTTCAGCCCTGCAGGAACCCTGTCCAGGACTCACAAGTTCAAGCTCCCCGTGATGAGAGAGCCTGGGCGAGGGCCAGCATCGTCAGAGAATCAGCATGGGCTCCCCAGCATCCCATCCCTTCTGGACTCAACATATCTTGGCACGGAGAGCAATCTGGCCCCTCCTCAGAAAGCTCATGTCACTTCTTCCATGTCCTGAGTTGGCTGGGTCTCTCCTGAGTGAGCAGGCGGGTCAGCTTTGCACAGCGCAAGCCATTTTTGCTTGGTCTCTCAGAGAGAGACTGCATTTCAGCTGAATTCAAAGCAGCTGGATAGTCAGGGAAAAAACATTTCTTCTTGTCCCTTGTGTGTGTCTAGCTCTGGCAGTCAGTGTTTTAGCACATTATTATCTTTTAATTCCCATAGTTATTGGGCATTATCCAATTCATAAAATGCAGGCCTGTTTGTATCTGGGCTAAGTATGGTGAAAAATGAAGAATGACAGCAGAAGGGAAGATTCTCATTTCTGCTAAGTTGTAGGTAGCTATTTCAGGTTTGGAATAAAACTTTCAGTTCTTTCTTTTGTTATTCAAGTGTCACAGACAAAAAAGCAGTCTTGAGTTGGGGAATTTCACAGAATTTAGTTTATTACAATTAATGTAAACTTTTAATTCTGGATTCCAGTATTGAGAAATAAAGGCAAACTCTTAGGGAAAATACCACTTCCCTCTGCAAAATCCCTCCTTCCTTTCTCCATCCTCAGTCCCCTCACAGGGACATGACATCACATCATGTTTTGTCCCTTTGATGAGGCCATGGGTGTCACAGGAGAAGGTGGTCAGTGTGTGGCTTTTCCCTTTTCTTTCACTGCTTCTTGTTTCTTACTGATGTGCTCTGACGTACCTGCTCCAGAGACTCCTCACCCCTGTTTGAGCCTCTCCTCTTGCTCTGCCCCTGCTTGGCCCTGAATCGAGCTCCTCTTGTCCCTCCTTTTTCTCCAGTGTCTCCCCTGCTCTGGTATCTCTCTAGCCCCTGCTTGGGCACCTCTTCTCGCTCTGTGGCTGCTCTGGCATCTCTTCTTCTTTGGCATCTCTCCTTGGTTACCACCTTTCTTAAATATGTTTCTGGAGAGGCACCATATGCTCCTCTCATTGATTCAGTCTCGGTGCACAAGTGGGTCAGTGTTGTCTGTTGTGGAGCCAGCTGGAAACAGCTGTGACCAGTGCAGGACAGCCCCTTATCTCCTACACAGGTCACCCTGCAGCCCTTTCTCCTACCAAAACCTTGCAATTATGCCCAGTATAACAAGTCATTCCAATTATCTCTGCCTTTAATGTGTGTTACACTGATGTCTGTGAGCACATTCATTCTTTTGACTTTAAGTGCATCTGCCCATGGTGCTCGGCAACTTTTGAAGCTGAGCCCTGAGTGAAAATTATGATGGTTGTAGCAATTTGGTCTAATAATTTATTTTGCGTGTACACATACCTATACACTTTATTTACAGGCAAAGAAGCCTAGGAACTACCCATAAATAATAGCCAATAAATTAGAATATGTAAAGTGGTTTAATACAAATGTATTTTTTATATTTGGGGAAATGTGGCTAATTTTCAACATTAATTTTTCAGTCCTCTAGTTTTTGAATCTGTTCATGGATTTAAATGGCAGTGAACATTTCTAATTTAAACAACAATGAGAAATGTATCTTATGTGTTAATACACACATATAAAAGACCATGTTATAAGGTGAAGTTCTGGGATATTTTATCAAATCAGACTTGCATCTCTATGTTGAACTGAAGTCAAGTTGCTAGGTCCATATCTAAATAAATACCTACACTGTTACTGGGTGATGTGATACCTGGGTGCCAGGCGTACATTCAGCAGCCCTTGTGACCTGCTCTCATCTCCAGTTGCTGAAAGTCCATTTACAAGTTCAAGTGGTCCTGTCTGTTGTCCTCTTTCCTCCCTGATACCTGGATTATGGCACAGTCTGGGGCACGGCTGTACCTGACAAGGAAAAGTGAGTTTGTGCAGACCTTAATTAGGGCAGACAGCCATAAGCTATGTATGTGCTCCATGTGCTATTTATAGCCATATATTTCAAAGCTTTTCTCTTTTTTCATTCAGAGATAGGTATAAAAAGTTAGACCTGCAGGAGGGCATAAGCCACCACTAGGCGCGCAAGGTGATTAAGTCCAAAATTTAGAGCCTCAACCAGAAACTTACTGAAATGATTCAATGATTCTATGAAATGCAACAGCGTTATCACCATCATTGCCTCTTCACCACACCGCTCTGGTCCTGCACGTGGCACTGGTGTTGACCTTACTCTCCCTGCCTATGTGGGCAGCCAGGGTACACCCGGCACCCCAGGCAGTCACCAGACCACTGTCCCCTTCCCTGGACACCACCCTTAAAACTACCAACCAGTAATGCCATAACACTCAGGCTACCTAGCTCACAGCATTGTCTACGTTACTTTAAAGTGGAGTTCAGTAGCTGCCATAATTTCTGAACGCTATCACCAGAGCAGCCTAAAACTCAAACTCATTTACCTTAGAAACATAACATACAGGAGTGTGTGTATGTATATCCGTGCTTTTTTAAACTCCTATAAATTTCGTTTCTACTGTGGCGAAGGCAGTTGCATGCAAAGCTTGCACAGCTCTATTGTCCCAAAATAGCCCTATCCAAGCTGTTACTTATTTTAGAAACACATATGGCCTCTCTTTATTCAGCATCTGAGCATCTCACAGTCCCTGTGAGACTTCTTTGCTATTGTCTCCCATTTTACACATGGGGGACTGAGACACGGAGATGGGGTGACAAAATAGCATGAGGCACTTTGCAATCCCAATGAGGAATTATGCAGAAAAGTACTCAAGTACTTTTCAAGTACAAGTACAAGTACTGCTTTCCTGCAGCTGGTAGGATAACGAATGAACCCTGGGTTTCCTGAGTCTGAACTTGCTGCTTAACTGCTTGATCAGAAAGAAACATAGCTAGCCAGAAACCACCTTCCGATTCATTTTCACCATAACATGTAGGAGCAAAACCAACTTCAACAGATATATTGCAGGAAAAGCATCCTAGTTGCTCTGGTTACTTTCAGTTTAGAGAGTAACAGACTCTTCCTGACTAAGGAGTAATAGGACAATAATTCTTGTTCCTTCCCTACTCCACACACGTTTAACCCTTGTTGAAAAACCTTGGTCCCATCTTGGGCTTCCCATCTTTGACCTTGCAGTGGAGTGTCAGCTCCAAAAATCGTGTTCTACCCTAAGCAATCTGATTTCTGGAGCTGTAGTCCTAATGAAGTACAAGACCAGCCAGAGTTTTTGACCTCTGCTTCCCCTTCCTTCAAGGTACAAGGGGCCCCTGAGTTCTTGTATAATGTGCTGCCCCTGTGTCACGTTCGTTTCCTAGCAGGACAGCTGCAGAGCTCTCAGCTGAGCAAGACCCACTGGTGTGCACATGCATTTTCCCATTAGCTTTCTATGAGAAAAGTGCAGCTTTGGTTGGCAAGTGCTGGCCAGAGGCCGGGTGCTCCAATTCCCTCCCTCTGTGGACAAGAAGCCTGGCCTGCAGCCACGTTCTCACATTCCCCAGGCAAGGGAGGACTACTGACCTGGGAGAAAACGCTGGCTGCAGACCTGGCTTCCAATGCCTTTTCCATGAGAGAAGATCACTTGAGGCCAGGTCATTCCTATTAGGTATTAAAAAATAAGATCTAGAAAGTACAGTTTTATTTATTTACAAATGGGCTAAAATAGAATCCGTTGGATGTGTGTAGCACCCCCATCTCTGGATCAGAAAGCACTTTGTAAAGCATTGAATTAATTAAGCTTAAGAAACACTCAAGGGATACAGAAGTATTATTATCCATATTTTAAAGATGAGGAAATGGAGACAGAAAGAGGATAAGGGACTGGTGTGAGAACGCAGGCTGAGTCATTTGTAAACTCAGAAATTAAACTTAAATTCAAGATTTTATATCCTTTCCTGCTTGCAAGTAGAATTGGCTAGATAAAGACAGTTTTCATCTGTGAAAGCACTTGCCCCTTTCTGTTGTAAATAAATAATAAACATTTTTAATGAGAACATTTTCTAGGCTGGATTATATCTAAATTTTTCTATAATGGTCCTAATAAACATCATTCAGTTCTCTGGTACCCATAAATCTGAAGTGCGTGTTCTCAGCTAGGTGCTGAGAGGAGAGTTGGTGGTACAACCACCCCAGTGCTAAATAATAGGACCATGTTCCAGATAATAAAGCCAAACTAAACATAAGTTTGTGTAGGTCCAGAAAATCCGATTAAGACCTGTCAGTGGTGAATATGAGAACAGCGGATGCTTATTTTCTCGTATACCTTCAAATTCTAACTTGCTTACTTCTCAAGAGGTACCTTCTCCTATTGACTTTCCTCTTCACTCACGCTGATTTCAAGAATCAAACTGAGATCTTTTTGGCTTGCTTATCATTGCTCATAGTAAAAATCCCCAGGGGCATGTAAATTAAGGCTAGAATATAGAAATAGATTTCCAGTCATCCAAATAGTGAGATTCTGGAAAAGTGTCCCGGGAAGAGTGGTGGTGGCAAACACTTTAGCTTTACTGTGCTTGGCACTTTTATGAAAGAGATTTTGTGATATGGTTTCTATGATAAAGAATCTTAAACTCAATGACCCATGAGATCTTTCCTGCTCCAATGTTATTAACAGAAAACATTCTTGATAAAGCAGGACTCAGGATAGAAGTTAGCTCATTTTCTCAGATTGGAGTTTTCTCAAGTGGGTTGGGGGTGCAGTGGTGAGCAGCTGCTCTTGTCTATAAAGTGGGCAGATAAAACCATGGATCCAAGGGCGAGTCCTAAATTCTGACTCTGAGTGAGCACCCTGGTAATGCCTTTACTACATGTGGAGGGGAGATATGGAAGCTCACCTCTCTCCCTGAGCCTTGTATGAGGCCTGGGTTCCATGGGCAAGGGCACAGGGATGCATTTGTGGTGCTCTCCACAAGGTCCCTTGGGAACAGCTGGGGAATCACAGTGTGCGCTTCAGCTGTGAAGCTCCCTCACCCTGCTGTTTTGATGCATGAGGAATGAGAAAGCACCATTTTTGCAGTCTCTTTTCTGTACTGCTTTTAAACTTCAAGTGTGCTCACTTATTTGAAACCCCTATAGAACAGCAGTCAGATTAGCATCGGGGGGGCATGAGCAGTATATGCATTGGAGAAGTTAGATTCAGTTTCCAAGAGTGAAACTTAAGTTTAAAGAGAGCAGCATAAGGAACAATGATGTTTGAATTTTTAAACATTAGTATTGCCTTAGAGATCTTTCTTTTCATTTTACTAATTAATTGTTGTCCTGCCACTGATATGTATATGGAAATAAAGCACATATTGAAGTAAAGATTAGGAGATATTACCTTTTTTAACATACAGTACTGAAAGTATCAATTTCAGCTAAAACCACTGCTACTCTTCTCACCTTCATTAGCTTTGTTCATTTGAATTAGCCTAGTGTTAGAATGAAGTTAGTCCATGCAAATGACATCATTCTATAATCAGGCTTTTACTACTTTAAAATTAATTTCAATTAACTGTTGGAAAAAAGGCTTTTTAGTGTTTCTTTACCTATGGAATTATTTCATTTGTGCTGAATTGTGTATCTCAATTAGAAGAAAGAGTGTTGTCAAATGAGTTGAATTGTGGACGAGATCCAAACTGTGAAATATGAATTTTAATCCAGATTTTGAATGCTAGAAAGAATTGCATTCCCATCTCTCTTTGTACAAATTCTATTAGTTTGGGGCTCTTCAAATGAAAAAATGCTACTCATTGTGAAAGGTATCAGAATCTGGCATGAGTGGCCAGCTTCAGAATTTGATCCAACATGTTAGGAAAATAGGCACAAGGCAAAATGCAGTGCTAGGTTTAAATATACCGAAGGTTTGAGAGTTTGAGTGTAATGTTTGGGGTTTGAATCTAACCCTATGTGTCCATTAGTAAATGGTTTTACTTTTCAGCTACAGGACCATCTGTGTTGTGGTGAAGGTAAAAAATGACCTGTATTAATCTGAAGTTCAAAGCCTGAAATCCGCAAGTAGGGGAGAGCGAAAATGTAGTTTTCTCCATGGTAACATGGATGTGTACACACCTTTTCATCTGTGAAATAGATAATGGCTTTAAATGCTTTGGAGAATCCTCCCTACTTTGGGAACATTTGGGCTTTCTTTTTGGAACAGTGGGCACAGATCAGTTGATTGAACCATCTTCCACCATTTCTCATTGTTAACCCTTCATAACTTCAATTCATGTTGGGGGTGTAGAAGCATCTCCCTCTGAGTCACTCGACGCTTTCTTCCCAGCTGGTAGCTTATGTAGCTGAATGCTCCAAAAGTAGATATAATTTCTCTAGCTAGCTGACCTTTCCCTGAGCGAGATCACAGGAGGGACCATGCTGTTACTCTACATCCTGAAGCTCAGTGCAATATCCTTTTATCATACAGTGAGGACACGATCATCAACACTTCACCTTATTTTGCAAATAATTCCGCCTCATGTGCAGCTTTCTCTGAAACTAAAGCTATTGTTGATGTGCAACTTGGCAATTTGCGCAGTGGAAGGCAATAAAGACGTTGCTAGATTTGGATGCAAAGTTTGTGTCATATATACTGTGTAGTGAAACAAACATATGGTTCTTCTAGTGCTCTGTTTTCTTTTGTAACAAGTTTATTTATACTGGGTAAATGTGGTGGTGGTGCTTTTGCAGTTACTCATAGTTATTTAATTTTTCTATAAATCAACGCATATGTAGATATAGCGGCTCACCTATGTCAGGCAGACTGGCAAGAGCAAGACAATCTTCTATGCAGGGTAACTGATGACTCTTAGCTCAAATACCCCTACAGTTTACTGGAATGTAAGTTTAGCTGGTATTCATGCTCATTCCCGGCAGAGGAGATGCTATCACAAGCACTTTATTTCTAGCGGTAGTTGGCAATGCTGCCTTGTAGTCTCATCCCTGAGGCTCAGGATCCCTTTCATTATGCCCCAACAAGTACCTTCTTGAAAATTCCAGTTGTGCTACTGTTGATTCCTTATTCTGAATGAGACTGAGTGAAGCCACTGGCTGAGGGGATGCCTGTGTTCCTGGAGTCAGGGGGCCTGAGACTAAACATCCCAGCAGTGCCATTGGCTGATGACAAGAGGCCTGGCATGGACGCTGCCTTGGATTATTCCTCATTTATGCCAAATCTGTTCCAAGAGATGGCTGGCTCCACCACCATACTCTGGGAGCCAGCCACTTCTTGGAGAGTCATTTCAATAAAGCCACCAACATCTCTTTTGAGGGGAATATTCCAGCTCATTGGCTTTTTGATTTGAGAATTCAGCTGTTACTTCTGGATTCTCTGCCTTTAAAGAGCTATGGGAGAGGGGCTGGTACATCATGTATTGAGAAAAAAAGGGGGCATATTCATATTCTTCAGCTGTAAATCTTTTAATAAACCACCATCACATGCTTTCATATTACTTTGTCATTTTTGTCCTATTTTCTGCTTCTTATGTATTTAGCTAAGTGCCAAAGCCCCAGAAAAAATAGTTCACTTTTATCAAATCTGATCCTCCCATGTGCTAAGCTCTTATTAGCTTACAGGTGTTTTTTAGTATCACCAAAAGAGATTGATGTAGGGGATATTAGTCTGAGGTGTTTTAGTAGCAGCTATCACCGTAATATTGTAGGCCCCAGTAATGAAGACACTACAGGTGAAGCAGGTAGTAACTCTCTCACTTAAGCTCCTCTGTAACTCTTTTTTCAGACCTTTTACCAAACTTTAATAGTCGGGGTTGCAATTTTCCATTCTACATACCCAAAGTTGATTACATTTTTTTGTGGAAGGGAGACAGAGATGATGACATTTCATACAGGATAGTCTAGCTATTTTTTCAAAATGAGACTGGCTTTAAAACTCTGGTTTTTCCATGTCAAACAGCTTACGTTCAGTTTATGTAAGAAATTCAGTGCATGCATAGCAGGGGCAAAGTATTAAATGGGAGAGATCCTTGTGGCAAGGTGCACTTTTTTATTCTGCTATAACAATGAGTCATATTTGTCCAATTTATGAGCCTCTCTCTAAATATTTTCTCTTTCTGATCTGCAAAATTACATTGCTTTTTCTATGGTTGTGGAAAGTAAAATGTTTTTTTCTTCCTGATAGAAACTCTGAGCCTCTGATGTCCGGAAGATAAGCTAGATGAGAATTAGAGGAGAATGTAGAATAAAGAGATGTCAATTTTCTAACTTACATCAGGATCAATACTTGAAATCAGTGTTTGAATATATAAATAGTGGAATGTTTGAAAATAAGGTATGGTTTAATGTTTATTAATTTAAAATATGAAGGATTTTACTGTGTTTCAAGGATGGAATATACCCTAGTGAATTAGTGATAGACCTAAAATAATAAAACCAAATACGGTCTTATGACCTGGGAAGAAAGTGTTCAGGAGACCCAGCATTGACTGATCAACTAGAAAGATGACTGCAGCTGAATGTATTAGGGCTGTCTGGTGAGAAAGTAAAAAGGAAGAGCAGAGATCAGTAAAAGCCTTCTTTATACTATTGTTGCTTCATTTGCAAATATGAGCAAAGCCCTGGGTTGCATCAAGCTTGCCTTTGTCCCATCTGCCCCCCTCATCAAAGAGGAATTTATTGCATTACGTGGAGGCATTCCTCCTGGGCATTGGAGCCAAAAAGGGATTTCTCTTGGAATATGTCATCTTTCACTGCTTTTTCTACTGCTTTTCCATCTCCACTGGCAACCACCTTTCCAAAATAGCTCAGTGCCTTTTAGCTTCCACAGCTAGGACTGCATCATCATTGTGAGATGAGCCCCTGTCAGAGGCCAGGAGCTAGCTGCTTCTTCAGTTGCTGCCTGCCATCTTCCATGTGCAAAACACCAGAGTTCATGCACGGCCACCCAGCTGAAATCTGCCTAATGACTCAATCTGTGCATATAATGTTTCTGGCATAGTTGTAAAGGCCCTCTTTGCAAATGTGCTGTGTTTGTTTACTTGGCACAACGCAAGGCCGCAGGGAGGCACCCGAAGTGGTTTTCAGTGGGGCTAATTGGGCCAGGTGGAGCTTTGCAGTAATGCAGCTACAGCACCCCTACAACCATGATAGCTCTCTTTAAACTAGTTTGGTAGCTCTGTGGGGCATCGTGTTGTCCAGCAACTCAGGTTCCTGGTGTCCACGGAGTGTCTCAATTAGGAAGAAAAGGACCTTTAAAAACCTTGTGATCTCCTCATCTCCTGCTGACAGAAAAGTTCAGTTCTCTCCTGGCAAAACTGACCTGCAGGAGAAAGAGTGGAGATGCTGCCTGTCACAGTCCTATGCAGAGAGAAGCAGCTTGTGTCTCTGTTGAGCACTGAAGAGGGGGTCTGATAAAAGTCATTGGGACAGAGAGAGTGGGGGTTCCCTGGGGAGATCTGTAGGCTGTCAGTGTATCTAGTGGCCACCTCTGGCATGCCCTCCTCCTCCTCGGCTACCATTAGTCACTTTGCAGGTTGTTGCTCGCCAATCCTTTGTTAGACTCTGGGTGGCTGTTAGACAGGGGTCCATGCCGATGGAGAGCAACCTAAGTGGGATTTCAGCACATTCTGTGCAAGGCCACTTGTTAACACAGACAGATGCTGTGGTGGGGAGGGATGGAAAATAATCTGCCTGTTAATCTCCTGTACACTCTCACTGTGCTGTCTGAGGTCTGAGACAACTAATAGACAAGATCCCAATTTCACAAGGGGATTACTCTTTTTTATTGTGGGAAACAGTCAGCTTTCTGGGAATCAAATGCAGTCTGACATTTTCACTTCCACTTTTACTGCTTTATTTGCAAGAAGAGATCATTGTGGCTTTCAGAGCTGAAGGCTACAGCATCAAAGAAAGTGAGTTGCGCTCTCCCCCGTTTTGCAGCCTAACAGTTAAAAGTGAGTTATAGGTTTTTTAAATAAAACAGATGCTGCTATAAGGTTGAAAACAGAAGCTGATTTAGATGCATGCTTCCTCAGATAATGAACTGCTCCTCTGTAGATGTCTGTCCCTGGTACCTGAAGCTGGGACTCTCAGAAATCACGTGCATTGAAATTTGGTGAGGTAAAAGTAATGCTTCTCCTGGACTCTGTATTCACAAATGATACTTCCAGTACATTGGAGCTTTTTTATTTCAATGTTTTTAAAACTGGTTTGTTCATAATATTTTGTGTGTCTTAAGATATTACCCCTCCCTTTAATTCCCCATGTATTGCTCCCTTGAAAATAAGAAAATGTAAAATTCAATGCTGCACTATATAGAGAAGTGTTAACCGAGTGTTAATGAGCTGCCACATGGGCTCCAAGCCATCTCTGTAAGCCAGCACAGTAAAACAGAATTTAAAGGCGATCAAGTCCATTTCACGGCTGTGAGTCTCGACCATGTTTTGCAGTGAACTCGAACCAAGTTTTGCAGTAGATGTCCTTATTATCTAGGTGCCAGACAAATGTTGCCAGCTTAATGCATGTATGGGAGTTGTTTTTCTATGTCTGGAGTGATTATTTTACTGTTCACACCTCAGCTAGGCACTGGTCCTCATCTGGGGCACCTCTGCAAACTGAAAAATGGTAAAAGCTTTTGGTTTAAGAGGAGATAGCAGCAAGTGCAGAGACCACTGGGTGCTTGATGTTAAACAGCTACAGAATACGGAAGAGAAAGACTGACATGTGATGGTGGCTAATATCCTTCAAACACATCTAAAAAGCTCTTTTAGCTCAGTGTGGCAGGAACATCGCTTCAACTAAAAGTGAGCCATGGAAATTCTGGAAACGGTGAGAGTGAAATTAAAAAGAAGTCCCATTTACAAGCAGTACCCTGTCCACATGCTACTGACTGCCATGTTCACAACATAGCCATTCTGCAAAGCACTGCTGAAGGCAATCATGTCTATATTTTTGTGAATATCTTTTTTCTTCACCTTTTTAATCAGAACGGGAAAGGTGATAGTAGTAACTTCACCAGACAGTAGAAAAATAATGTAAGGAAAGGCAGTAAAAGCTAGGAGAGCCAAACAAGTTGTTGTTTCTGGCAGCAGGGATTAGGTAGTCCTTGAACAGGATGGTAGTAATTGCCCTTGGACCTCTTTGCGATACCTCCTCTTCCTCTTTCTGGACAGTGCTCAGCTAACATAGTGATAAGCATGTTTGAAGAACCTACGCAGAATAAAATTCTCTCTCACTGCATGAGTTAGAAAAAGATGAAGTAATCTCTTTGGACTCATCTCTTTGGGGAAGAGCAACCAAAATACAAACACTTGGTGAATTTGATATACAGAGCTGTAAAATCTCAGTTTTGTTGTGGCCATCAGATGGACATAACTGCATCATTGCACTGGGTGGACTCTGGGTACGTGGTGCTGCAGCCGTGCTCAGTCTACTTCCACCCATGCCCATTCCAGTAGAGGAAGATCAGGTGAAGATGCGTGAGTCAGCCATATCTGTGCCAGCTTGTGTCCAGAAGCTGTACTGTTTTGCTGAGAGGCGAGGAGTATTTGCTTGGACTCAGTGCCATGAAAATACGACTGTACTGGTTCTGTGTTAGGATACAGCACATCATTTGTACATCGTAATATCTCAGGTCTTTAGCATCTAGTAGATTGCTCTTTTGCACTGTGTGAATATGACTATTCAATTACCAGAGGGAGCTGAAGGAATTTATATTAGGACAATACGTTGGATGGATCAGGAGCTGAGCTGTATCACATGTGAACTATCTTCTTGGACGAGATGAGCTTTCGAGGACCCTTCCAACCCCTAACATTCTGTGATTCTGTGATTCTCCAAGCCACTCTGAGTAAGCAGATGTGGGATGTCTGCCTAGGCTCTATGACTCTGTAAAGCCTTTCTGGCTCCATGCCTAATTTAGTTGGCAAATTTTATTCTGGAGGTAGTGGTTTTTTCTTAGTTCATTTTAAGTAGCCAGCAGACAACTTGTCCCTTAATACGCCTTTGATGCTACATTGCCAGCGATAATACCATTATAGAGTTTTACCTCTCTTCAGTGAAGTAGTTAAGCACATATATAACTAACATTGAATATTCAAAATTACATATGAAGTAAGGTACTTATTGAGACCTTGTTATAAAGTTTAGTTTTTTCTCAGTTTCTTGATGCATAGCCAGCAAGATAATAATCTAGATTCAAACACTTCAAGTACACTTCCATGGAAGGGAGCTTTGAAAGAAGAGTTGCCAAATCTGAGATGTAAAATCTTATATAAACGTAATTCCTGAAATTCATCTTTTATGTTGGGAATGGATGGGCTGCTCTACCAGTTTGGTTAAGAAGACAACACCTCATCATGAAGTCTTCCCAGAAAATGAAGGTCTAATCTTCTTTTGCTATTATAAGGAAAGAATAATTTTAGCCTGAAGAACCAGTTTCTAATTCTATGTCAATCAGAGATTTTCTACAGAAAACAATGATTGAAGATTTCTTGCACACACACTGGAGAAATTGGTATCATGTGGAGGACAGTAAATGAAATATATTTATCTGCCTTTCAGCCCTTTGGGCTATGATTTTTTCTTACCATCAAACTATAATTCTCAAATGGTTTTAAGACTATAAAATAGTTAAGAGTGTGATTCAAGAAAATACTTAAGTATCCATAAGCATCTTGTTGAAAGCGGCTGTTTTGAAGGATATGCTTTTCTGAATAAGGATGGATTCATACCTGTGCTTGGACACAGTTCTGAGTCAGGGCCTCAGGCTCATTTACATAGGACTTTCAACTTAATTAGTCCAAATTAACTTAAAGTATAAATTGAAAATGGATTAAGCTTTATACAAGGCTGAATTAAGACTACTTTAATTTTGAAAAGTCTTTACAGGGTTAAATGCACTTTAACTAATCTGCTTTAAATTAAGCCTTTAGTTAATTTGGATTAATTTTCCTGAGGGTCTTTGTGAAGACCAGCTCAGAGTTAGGATCCAGCCCTGCAACTACTCACAGAAATACTTCATATTAAGGGAATTATTCCCATGCTTAAAATGAAGGATGTGCATAATGTTAGCTATGCAGTAAGGTCAGCACATATTTTAAGAGCCATAAGCATCTCTGCAGCATGCAGTGACTTGACACCAACTCAAATACCTGGTTATGAATGAGTTTTCACCACAATTTGTCAGTTTGTCCAGTATCAGCAAAAAACAGTCAGATTACTTGTTCTCTTTACTGCTTCAACACATGCACAAATACCTGGGGACACAGCCTCATTTGATAATGTCTCCAGCCTCATTCAGACTGTACCTGGAAAGCTATACTACAATTCTGGCTCTATGTTAATATTGTTTTTCCTTCTGATGTAATAGAACATATCGTTTCCACATCCTTACTAGGGATGAGTTTATTTTAAATAACTAAAAAAAAAAAAATCTTGTGCACATGCTCTTGGTATGATTGATAAATTCTTGGCCTGTTCAATTAGTTGGACAGAAAGGATGAGGTCTGCTTCCGTTCAAGTCTAATAGTTAAATATGAAAAGTATTTCTATTGAAAATGTTCCAATAAAACGATTCCCATGAATAATTCTTGGTCCATAGTTTGTCAGTGAGGAGCTGATGTCAAAGAATTTGCTGCTGGTTAGTTTTGCTTTGAACATTGACACGACTTTTTCATGCTTAGTCATAAAAAGGATGTAAGTTCTGCAGTCAAGTGTCCTAGGCAAATAATTCTTTCCTAATTCCAAGAGGTGACATAGGAATCTAGTAAATTGGTTTGTTTGCTGGGAGGGGTGGGAGGAAGCTTTGCTCTCCCTCCTTCAGGAACAGTAGAGAGGATGGGGACTCATCCTCTGTGCCCGCCTGAAAAGCCCTGTGTCCTCTTTTGCTCTGAGTGTGCCTTGCAAAAGGAGAACGTGTAGCTGTTCTCAGCAATGCGTCTCCTTGACTTTCAGGTTTGTGTTCGTCAATGTTCTCCCCATGTTCCTCACGTACTCTGGGAAAGTGGGAAGCTCATAGCCATCTTTAGGAAATCATTTCCCCTGCTCTCCAGGTGGCAGAGAGCTGCTGTGCTAACCTCAAGAGAGGGAAGTTTGCCATCCCATGCTCTTGGCTGCTCTTGCTTTTTGCAGCAAAGTGGACTCCAGCTCTGATTCCTTTATTCCCGCTTGATTGAGGCCACACAGCCTGGCGGTGCACATGCTGTGATCCTGCTGGTGCCTGCAAAGGGAGGTAGAGAGGAAGGAGCTGTCAGAGCAGGGAAAGAAAGAGCCCCAGAGCCTCCCAGCAGTGAGCTCTGGCAGGGTGGCGAGCTCTGTGCTGTACTGGGAAAGGTGCACGCAGCACAACTCTGTACTCACTGGGCCTATGCTGCCTACGCTGCAGGAGGCCTGTGCTGCCTCCTGAAAGGGACCCTGTGAAGGCACATTCACCCCAGCCCTAACCTTAACAAACCCTACCCCTTAGCACTGGGGGTGAAGCTGAAAGCATAGGCTCTGGTGGGGTGGGAGTGTGCCCTGCAGTACTGCATCTCCAGGCGTTGGAGGCCAGGTACTTCACTGCACACACCTGAAGAGGCTGCTTTTGGGCTACCTGCAGCACTCTGCACATTTTCTGTGGTTTGACTGTGAAGCAGCTGCACTCAGGGAGAGCTAGAGCTGGGAGGGCATGCCGTGCTCCCAGCTGTGCTTGAGGGCAGCCACCCATGGCTACAGTCCTACAGTCCCCAGGGAGGGGAGCAGGGCAGGTCCAGCCTTGCAGACTGGTGGCTGTGGTTTCCAGCAAGTTCTGGCAACAATGCTGTCTCCATTTACATTCAGCTTATAGGTTTTAGGTTGTCTTTGCAATGAAAAGGCTAGAAGCACAATTAAAGTAAAAGCACGGTTGCATAGGAATGATTTTCACAACTATGGAACTGCAGAATATATATATAACACTCTTAATAGTGAAATTGTAGCTATCTGTAGTCTCAGTTAAGCTGTCCGGAGTATTTCAGTCCTGTTCTGGCTGACAAATGCAGTGCAACGCTGGCTCTCCAGCACTTGATGTGCTTGATATGCTGCACGGGAGGGACTCTCGCTGGAGCCTGCCATCCCTTTTGCTTGTTTGGGTAGTTCTTTGCTTTTCTGCCTGCAGTTTGAGTGATCTCAACACAGCATGGACAATACAGAGGTCACACACAGAGAAACCTGCACAGGGCAGCCGGGAGCAGAGAGAAGGAAAAGTCATTACCATCTCTTTGAGGTTAAATAGAGGAGGATCTGTGGTACCTCACCATCTAGTAAGAGACAAGATTCGGCTCTGGTTGGTCTTGGTTGTGTGGCTGCCAATGCTGCACCAACTGTAACAGGAAAGATCTAGCCTTCACTCCTGCAATGGAGAGGCAGGCCTGCTCCTGATGCAGTGAAGCTCAGCATTTTCTCCCTGGGGCAAGGAGGGAATGAGGAGAGCAAAAGGCAGTTTGCTGCAGCATGTCTCATGTATGGCTTAGCTATTGAGAACCAGCATCACCAGCACCTTCTTCTGTCACAGCCTACAGCTGCAGAGGCAAACAACCCCAGCTAGTGCTTCTAATACCTGACAGATCACAGACCTACCCAAATTGCACAAGATTCATAATCATTTTATAGGCAGATATTGGCAGGAAAGGTATTATGGGATGTTTCAGTCTATGTTTTCTCAACAAAAACATATATCTATTTGCATATATAGTTATAGACTGATAAACAGCGTGCATTGTTTCAAAGTGAAGGTTGTCACTGTATGTAACAAAATCTGAAGCTATTCTTTGAGAGTCTGTATTGATAAACCACTTAGTAATGAAAATATATGGAGTGATATTCCACTTGCAGGTGATAGTAAGGCAATTATAATGTTTCTGAGTTTCTACAGCTTACCAAATTCCCACCCCACAACCTTGTAGGCTGTATGTATTTAACTTGGCTTACTTACATGGAATTATACAAGGCTACAATTTGCCACATTACTTCCCTTAAAAGCCCTGAAATGCTCACACACTTTTTTTTTTCTTTCTAAGTGAGAAGCAGTTTTACTCTTGTGGATTTTGGAGGCCTTTTATGAAATTGATGATATAGGAGGAAAGATTATTTTTATAAAGCCAGGGTCTCTTGTGTTGCTCTGGTTTTGATTACTGTGTGCCTTGAGACAGACTTCAATGTGAGTGACTTGTTTAAATGCTATTTTGTTTTTAATATTTCATTTGTTGCCTTTAGAGAAAGTGAGATGTCCATAGGAACTACCATTAACATCCTTTACTGTGTTCCCGAAGGTTGCATTCTATAAGAGAGATTATTGATTGTGACTCTTTGAAGGAGAATTGGCCAAAAATAATCCTTCTTGACAGGATTTCTTCTTGGGATAGGACCTGAGAGGAGGCAGTTTAACAAAAATAGCAAACACAGTTACAAATGAAACAGAATTTATTTCAATCTCGTGAAGGAATTTTGTGGATTTTGCTGGTTCTAATAATACATCACCTTGCTGTGCGAAGTCTGCTTTCCACCACAGGGCGGTAGAGGAAAAGCTGCTTTTTTCATACAGAAGCCTTTTACATCAACAAACTGACAATATTATGTTCCTTAAAAATTAGTGTTTCAGTGGGTTGGCGCAGGAAAGAGGGAAATTCTGTGTCTAAGGACAAGGTCTACTTTTGTGAATCACAAATTGTGGTAGTTTGGCAGAACTGGCCTGTGAAGCAGAGACACGACATTCAGAGCATTCCATTCATTTTCATATGTCACTACATGTCTGCACCAGAGATTGTCTTGAGGGATCTGTTTGATGTAGACAGAGGAGTTCTTCCTTCAGAAACACTAAAAATAGTGGCAGGTACAAGAGGGTTTTTTTCTTCTAAGGACACACAGGATTGCCCGAATGGTGAACAAAGCCAAATCCCTTGAGAGAAAAGGAGACACAGCTTCCTAATTTCTTAGCACAATGCACATTTCTGAAACAGCAAAATCAGGAAACACTGCAGAATTAAAACTCTGACCTCTGGGTCCAAGAGGTGGCCAGTCCTGAGTTAGGTTAGCACCATTATAATGGTTTCCCTAGGCTTATAAATGCTACCTCAGATCTTAACCTCCCTCTCTCTACCTTTTTCAAGTATCTGCAATAGATAGTACAGGAAAAGTGCCGCAAGTCACAAGCTATTTTAAGCCTTTTGTGACACCCACAGGGAGGAAGAGAGGAGGAAATCCAGGCAAAGGTGGAGGTGTAGTTTCCTCAAGTTCAGTTTATGTAGCTTCTGTGAGAATTAAACACTGCTGTGAAGAGAAGAATGGACAACTCAAAATATCAGCATGAGCCCTGGACAGGGTTCGGTCTATGCGTTTGACTCCATGGTCCTGTATATAGGTGAACTTGGGCACTACTGGAGTTGTGCTGCAGGAACCACTGTTTCCCCAGAATAGTTCGCAAAAAGGTGGTAATAGCAGTGGTAAGCCATTGACTGCAGGCTCTGAGCAGGGATTGTCCTTGTTTGCAAGGATTGTTTGCAAGGATTATCCTCCCAGAGCAAAAAGCTGTGCTGTGTGTGTTCCTCACATAGCAAGGATCATTTTCCAGGAGTTCCCTGAATGGTACAAAGAAATCCATAATGCAGAAAGCTTGAGAGATAAGATGTGTGGCATCTTTTTCATAAGCTGGTATTTTTTACTGGGACTGTATACCATTAACTTAGTTTATTGCAGTTCTACCTATTTATTGAAGACTCTGCTAAAGTAGGTTTTTTGATTAAAAAGCATTTTTCTAGGCATGTGTGTTTTAGGTAAGAATCTGTACAGTGAACATCACTGTAGATTTCCATATGCAGGCCTGAAGACAGAGGTTTTTCAAGGTAAATGTTTACCTCTCATTTACATCGAGCTTGGTTAATGTTTACTCTCCCTTGGCATCTGAGCACAGTGGAGGGAAGCCGCTTCCAGACACACCAGAGAGAAAAAAAATCATTAATGTTAAAAAGGACAGCTCACTTCCAGCAAAGGCTTCAGCATGCCATTGTGTCCGTGATCTTGCTTAGGAAGTACTTGCTTCACTTGCCTTCACATAACACATTTTCAATTGTTTTGTGAAATCATGGATCTTATTTCTTCCTGATTCTTTGCTGTTTCTCCCACTCATTCCTTCAGTAACTCACAGTGCTTTTCCTCCAAGGTCAGTTTGTTTATTTTGGATAAATAACATTCAGCAATTCTGTTCTCAAAGCTCTGTCCCATTTAATCTTTTTTCTCTCCATGATAACTTCCTTCTTTTCAGCTTTAAATCGCTCCCTGAATCCTGTGGAAAAGTCTGTTGCAAAGAGAAAAAGAAATGGTTTGTTCACCAAATCTGGGATGGGGTGGGCAGGATGTAAGGGTTTTAAATTGTAGCAGCAGAGACTTCCTCCCAGCCTCATGGTAAGAGGTCAGGACACAAGCATTGGAGTAAATTACTTAGGGAGGTAGGTCTTAAAGAGAGAATAAACAAACATGTCAGAAATGTTCGTAATTTTGCCTCATCGTCCAAGTATAGATCTCCTGTGGTCTTTTCCTCAGCCCTATTTTCTGTAAATCCGTAAATCATCCAGAAATTCTCAGCTTCTTCTCCTCTGCTGTAACTTCTTTTTTCCTAGCTCTTCCCCAATACCTTGTTGACTATTCAGTGTAGGTTTGTGGTATAGTGACTGTGCCTATATAGTCATATGATTTGATTATTAGAAATCCTTGTACAACACTAATACTTGCCATACAAAGTGTTTATATCTGTGAGTAGTAGATCTTTGATTGATCAAGACAATGACAAGATACGTTACAGAAAGAAGGAAGTCTTTCTTTTGGTGGAGATATTTCTGGTTTTTGTATAAAATATTTGACTTTCCATCACTGGCAATAAAATTCTAATCTACTGGTCTGTTAAAAAAGCGTTTTAAAAAGACCAAATAACAAAATCCTTTTTTACCTTTTACTGACAGAACCAATCGCTTTACATACAATTTTCTTGAAATTTGAATTGCTTCAACATTTCTCATATTCTGGAATCTTCCCCTAAAGCTACTTCAGAGTTTTTATGATGAAAATAATACTAGAATTATACTGAAGTATCAGAAGAGAAAGTAGCGAATATTTTACATGCATATGTGCAATTTTTAAATTGTTAGTTGTACATTGTGTGATAGTATTGTGTGACAATATGGTATGACAATATGGTATGACAATGTATAATATTGTATAAAAATTGTTAAATGTATTATATTTTGCTATGTTATTTTGTTGCATTTACAAAAGATTTGTGTAAAGATTATAACACCTATTTGATCTTTGGATTTTCATCCTCTTTGTGCATCATATATTGTGCAAACCCTACTTCTCCCTGTTGTCTCTTCTAGTTGGTATTGAATACAATCCTTACTTCACTGAAAATAAGAACTTTTGCTCAGTTTTATTCAGATGTTTAAAATCTGTTTTAATTTGGACTCAAGATGAAAACTGGAAGGAAATCAATTTCTCAGTGAGACAGGATGTCCTAAAATATTTCAGTTTGAAGTGTTTCATTTCACAAAGTTATCTCAAAAAGTTTTGATATTCCTGGTCTGAAATGCTTGTTTCGTTCTTGGTGAAGAAAGAAGACCTGGTGCCCCTTTGTGCACTGTGACATTGATCTCAGTCTGTCTGGCAAGCTGTGGCACCCCATGGGAAATGTAATTTAGGTATCAGACACTCAAATTCTCTGTTAACCGCTTGGCTCTGGACAGTCTGTTCCTTCCTGCGGTGCTGCAGTCCCTGATGCAGTGCAAAAGCAATGTCACATCTCACCTTCAAGTGTGGAAGGTGTAACCTGCCCAACCTATAACCATCTGATTTGTGGTGGCCTGTCGGGGAACCATTCTAGGTTTAAAAATATGTTTTTTATGTTGCATTGGTTATTTTTAACTCATATGAGTTGTTCAGTCTGGTTCATAGCATGGCCCCATGAGCAGCTGTACTAGCATGGTCAAGAAGTAGCATGGTGTAGAAGCAAGCAGCGAGATGGGGGGCTGCCTGTGTTGGCAGTGAGTCTGAAGGAATTGGTCATCAAACTACAGCAAGGGTTTCCTTTTATCCCTGCCTTTGCTGCCAGCCATGAGAGAACTGGGTCAAATTGTGGTTTAATGGCAGTCTGCTGCTAATTATGCCTAAAACCATGCCCAGGTGCCAAGAATAAGACCTGACACTGCACTGGCAGGGCAAGTTCCCAGCAGGATGGTTGTATAGTATGTAGGGAGATGTGGGGAGGTTAACTTGAACTTGAATAAAGGCTAAAGTACATTCTAAAAGATGACAAAAAATAAATAAATGGCAATTTCTGTGTTGTGCCTAATCCCATCCTGTCTTGACTGGGCCTAGGAGCTAAGAAAGGTGATGGTGGAGGTCTCTGTTTAATTACATTTTTACATTCTTGACACCTTTCAAGACACATTCCCTCTCACCAAGCAAGAGGGTCTGCTGTGCTAGGCACAGAAAAGTGTCCATATAGTATCAGCAAACTTCCTGATCCTGTGGTAGATGTGATGAGATCAGTGTTTCCTTGAGGTCTGTATAGTGAACTAAGTGAACAAGAACAATGCAAGCCATCCCTAAGCTATCTGCAGAGGATGATATTTCTCTCATCTTGCTTCTCTTTTGCTTCTCAGTGTTGGCTGACACCTGTGGAGCCAAGGTGATCATCCCACAGGAGCAGAGGGAACTGGACATGAAGGCTGTGCTCCTAGTCCTTTCCTATGTTCTTCCTGAGGGGTGGGAAGCAGAGAAAAGGAAAAGTCCCCCAGAGAAGCAGCATTAAGAAATTGCCTTAGAAAAGCCAAGTCTTTGAAGTCTGAAAGTTTAACAAATATTTGTTTTTGTACCTTGAGGCTATCAATGTTTAGAATTATTTTCTTACCCTGTGGCCAAAGAAGTTTGTGCTTTGATTTAAGCATTCATTCTGGTCTGTATTCAAGCCATCACAGAGTAAACTATCACACAAGTAGGATGCTCAGAAATGCTAATTGTGCATCCAGCCTCTGGCTTCTTTTTTATCACACGTGATGAAGGATTGAAGTTTAATAACAGATAAGCTTAGAACTGGCCCAGGGGGTTAGCACTGTCACCTGGACTCTGGGTGTCTAGCAAAGGACTTTTGCTCAGCATGTTTCTCTAGGGCTTGGAAAGCCTACTTCACTGTGCATCAATCTAGAAGCAACATGGATAAGCTCCATAGGGAGCCTCCTCCAGACCTTCATAGCCAAGGCAGATTGCTATAAAGAGAAGCTTGTAGGAAAAGGAACTGTTTTCCAGCCAAATGGATCCCATCAAATAGTAACATGTTTGGCCATTCCACCAAATCCTCCTGCAAACCTGAAAAGTGAGAAGATCTCTTTCTCATGCACAGTCCATCTGCATTTCTGAGAAGCTCTGGAGCAATGAATATGGGCCACAGCCTGTGAGATGCTCCGGGGTTTATTGTCCTTGAAGAAATCCCATTGACTTCAGCTGTGGTGTCAAGTGAGTGCTGTATCTTCAAAACCCTTTGCAAATATACCTCTGCATTCCTAAGATGGTAGCCTTGTCTAATGGTTATAATAAAACCCATGTGTCAAAACTGAAGTGTTTTATAGGTCATCTATCACCAGTGACTGTGTGACAGAGTCTTTTCCTGTTTCACAGTATGCCCATTTGTGAAATAGGTGATATTTAGAGTCATCAGAGAATGGTTTTGTGGGACTGATAAAATGTCTGCAAGCAGTGCAAAATCTTTAAAAATAAAGATTTCTCTTTTCCTGATTAAGCTGTGTATCAACAATTATTCCAGATCTTCACACAGAAAAGCTATCACTTCCATACCACAGTTGTGAAAGCTTCAATATAAAGGCAAGGCTGAAAGAGTTTATGGCTCCTTCCATGGTGAACGGAGTAGTACGAATGTTACTGTATGCCTGGCATTCAGTCTACCCACAGTCAGATTGCCGTCTAGTTTTGAGAAAAGCAGATTGTTTTGTGAGACAGAGTGCTCTCTAGCAGATACCATTTCCCCTAGCTGTTACTGACTGCTTGTTCACAAACTGCACTTCAAGAATCATACACGACTAGGGGTTTTTTTCTAAATGATCTGGAGACTATTGCAGGAGGAAAGGGTTGCTCTGTTGGAAGGACTCTGCTCTAAAGTGCCCAAATCTTTCTCTCCTCTTCCCCTGAAACTGCTGGTTTAACTTTTTAGTTTAAATTAGTATTTGACTGGATGTGGTCATTCTTTGCCCTCTTCAAAGCTGAAAGGTTGCACACTAGTAGCAATGTCAGTTGTGAGGGTGACCTTTCAGTGGTGTTATCTTTGTAAAAAATACTATCGCAGAAGTAGCCATATATGAATAATAAGTGGCATAGTCTTTCCTTGTCCCCTAAGGGAACATCTCTACCAAAACAAACCACATCTGAATACCAACACAACAGTATCTCCAGTAAGGAGAATGTACTCCTTTGCAGGTCTTTTACATTAACTGGGGTAAAATGGGAAGCGAGGGGAAGCATTGTGCAGTGGTGAAGTCTTTCAACATCACAAGATTGAGATAAGCACTACACAGGGTAGTATTGATGTAGTCCTTTTAAGAACATGCAGTGGTAAATTACAGCTGGTCTTGTACCACTTGAAAATAAGTGCAGATGAACTTTAAAATTTTTTAAAAAATTATTCATAGTAACAAATTTTTTAATCTGAGTGATTGCTGGCTTAAGTTAAATGGATACCAGCCATTCTTGAGTTGAACTTGAAAGCATCTGTACTGGATAGAAAAGCCAACATTTGGCTTTTTTAGGTCACTGACCAAGATTTGTTTGGGAACCACAGTAAGACATGATGCTTTTATAAACCAGACAAATACAGGTGTGGGGTGTAGCACCAACCATCCAAACCATTCAAGCTAAGCACTCAAGCAACTGGATAACCTGAGAGGCTATTTCTAAGCATACACATTAGCTGTAAACATGTTGATGTCTGTGTGGATCTGCAGACTGCTAACATAGCCAAGAGAGGAAAATACTGCTCCCTGGAGTCAGCTCACCAGGAACTGAAGAAAATGGGAAGGCACATCTTACTTTACCAGTGTCAGTTTTCAGTCTTTATATACATACACTTTATGAATGGTTATTTTGCAATTTTCTCTAGCTGTCTGTGCCTGTAATCATATTTTTCTTTTATGGTAGATGGTTCTGCTTTTCTTCTCTTCTTCTTGCTGTCCTGCAGCAATTCGAATGTGCGCTGGTCCCATGATTTGGAGGTTACATCTGCTGCTTGTGAAACTTTGGATCATAGGATGTGTCATATACTGAGAGATTAATTTGGAAGATAACTGCCCAACAGATTGATTGTTAAACTGTTCAAAAGCTGTACACACCATTTTAGGTCAATGTTAAAATAGCCAAGTACTGATTGCTATGGCTTTCCATAGCCTCAGTCACTTATTTTAGTTCAACTAGGAGGCATTACCCAGTCTTCTAATGCTGATAACCCAGAAGTTCTGAATGTAAAGACGTCACTGCAGTCTTAGATACCAGCAAATATTACATTTATAGCATGTGTCTCAGCAGAGTTTCCTTTCTTCCCTACAATTATATGAAGGCTGTAAGCCAACTCCAACACCCACAGTGAACTGATTTAAATCAAGAATTAGATCACCAAGCAGGAAATCTTGGTTTAAATAATAGATTTTATCTCTTTTTGCAGTTGTAAGTTATGCTAGTTATGTTTTTGAAAGAAAAATTAGCTTGCATGGGTTGGTAACCATTAGAACACCTTGATTTATAACAACAGATAGTACTCAGTGAGGTCTTTCTTCTTGTTAACCAAAAGTATTTATCTGTGCACATTTATTATGATGATAAATTAAGAAACACTTTAGCAGATTCTCAATTTTGTCATAGTTTTAATTGGAAAATGAAGAATGGTTCATTTATTTACAGATTTTTTTTCTTGATTTTATGGATCTATGTTTGAATGAAAACTAGAATTCAATTACTTTTTTTCCAAAATAGCCTAATACTCTTTGTTACCTAAATACTACTTTAGGTGATATCTCAGAATAAAATAAATAAAATAAAATAAAA
>VZRW01007506.1:34691-69781 GCA_013398125.1 Aegotheles bennettii | reverse complement strand
TGATATCTCAGAATAAAATAAAATAAAATAAAATAAAATAAAATAAAATAAAATAAAATAAAACAAAACAGACATCCTTTTCTAAGTTTAAACATAACTAACTGGATTGTTGCTATTAATAAGTAAGTAAGTTATCAGTCACTGAGGTAAGCCATAGCCAAGAGATTGCGGGACTCATTGCACGCATATTTATTTGTAGACTGGAGATGGAAAAACAAGTCTTTCTCTTTTTTTTTTCACTTCTCTATAGTTTATCAACTTGAAATGGACTTGTAAATGGAGCTAACTGAATAAAACAAAGCAATTAAATACTGTGTATGTGCAAAGAGGCTACTGCTTCCAAATTTGGCTTTCTACTCAAAAAATGTTTGTCCTGGGGAACCCACTTAGTTCATCTGACCAGAACTTCAGCAGTTGCTGAATGTTATTTTAATAAATTATATAGTTTTAGGCCTTGGTATGAATTGTGTCTACTTCACATTTAATTTAAATAAGAGTCTTTTTAAAGTGCTTATCAGTCATGTAATATTGTTTAGTTTTTAAGTGATTGGGTTTTTGTCCGCTATGTCAACTACAGGGAGAGTAGTAAAGGCAGTCAGTGGCTTGTGCTCTGGGTAGCCCCACCAATTTAACTCAAGTTGTGCAAGTTGTGAATTGGCACAAAGTTTGTTCTCTGAATAGCAACAAACTGTATCAAAATTACCTGGAAACCTCATTCTCCAGAAGAAGGAAGGTATTTTGTGCTCCAGCACTTACAGGGGAAGGGAACCAGCCACAGCTGCTCCAAGTTTTTTGACCTAAGGATTTTGCTGTTCCAGGGTAGTGTCCCTGGAAGAAAGTGGGGCTTAAAGGAGGGGACAGAAACTGCTGCTCTGAATGAACATTATGTGCAGCAGGTTACTGTGTGATCCATAGCATTACATGCCCTATAGGAACAGTTGTCTTGCAGCTAGTATTGCCTAGCATGGCACAATTTCTGTATCATGCAGAGGAGAAGATGCTAAACATCTCTTCTACTATGATTGCTGCTGCATTCAGCTTTGGAGTGGGAAGATGACCCCATCTCCTTGCTCTTTCTGAGACTCCAAACATGGGACACTTACACAGCACCTCCAAAAAATAATTCTAAGGGGTCTCTTCTGGAAATCTTGTTGTTACACTTCTGAAGAGGTGGGCTCTGTGGTACTCGCCCAACTCTTAGAACACTGACCATTGCACTCCTTGTGGCTCACAAACTTATCTTTCAAAACAGAACAATTTACTCTATTTCTGTCTGTGCATTTTGAACAGACAAGCACTTTTCCAGCAAAGATCTGGATTTCTTGATTGGCAGCTGCAGCACATGAACACAACGAAGCACAACGTGCTGCTAGTTATCTCCTAGCCTGGACAGGATTTCCCTGGACTGAGGAATACCTATCTCCTGCAGAAGCAGCATCCAGCACTACCTCTGCTCAAGGTCTATTTTCTTTCTGTACAACAGTATAAAGAAAGAGATGGAGGTCATAGCAGCAAATAACAGTTGAGGCATAGGGCATTTCCCAAGGAACTAATGGCTGGCTGGGGTTAATGGCCCTCCAGTTTGCTTTGGGCCATCAACCCTCCAGCTACTCATTAATCCCTAGGAAACACCTTGTGAATCAGTTGTTATTGCTTAAGTAGGTAATATGAATCAACAATATTCTGCATCTGTTCTAGGTATTTAAGGCGAGAATGGAAGGTAATAAATGTGCTTTTATTATGAAAATCTGCTGTATTCACATCCAGAAACCTTTAGTTCTCCCTCTTAGCACTGATCAAATGTACTGAAAAAAATTTCCTCATCAGCAAAGTGATGCCAGAGGCTGTCAAAGTACAGACAAAATGGTTCACCTCTTCACACCAAGGTCTTTTCACTTTAGCTTTTCCACCCCCAGCAGCCCATTTGCAGGTTGTTTTATACCTTTGCCTGAGTGGATTTTAGAACATGGACAGTTCTTCACACTGACTAGTAGGAAGTCACTTAGCAGGTAGCTGAGTTTTATATTCTAGACAGGGGTTTCTGAGCAAGAGTCCCACTTACAGTACCTGTCTGTTTTGCTGTTGGATGGGCCTGGAAGTGTTATAACAGTAGCAGAAAATGCCTTTGAGACAAGTCAAAACGAAGATGAGGAATGATCTGCCTCTTTGAACAAGTGTCTTTGCTGCAAGGAAGGAAATGATCTGAATAGATATAATCAAGACTCTGAGTTGTGTGCAGAGCAGGAAATACATAGGTAGAAGAAAAGGACATGATACATCTTCATTGGGAAAAACACTTTATATTTTGGATCTTCGCCTCTCATTTATTTATTACAATTTTGAGTTGTGCATTGCAGCTGATAGACACAGCACACCCTGAGCTCCACTCTAAAATGCAGTCCCTTCTGTCTGAGGTAAACTGAATTCAAAACCTTATATGTGCAAATTCTAATTTTGGCATGCCCAGATTCTGCATATAACATACCATAATATGAAATTCCGTAACGTTGCTATGGAAGAGCTCTGATTTTATACTAGCCACACGCTTTGCAAAAATCTACATTTTCTTCACCGTCACTCTTATTTATAAGGAGATAGGCTGTAGCTGGATCTGTACCCATTCTTGTATGGATGGGTCCCAATAAGTTCAGTGGGTTTGCTCAGAGACTGCTTATTTTGTCTTAGGTGTGGCATCTGCAAGCATCCCTCTCAACCCTGAACTGAACAGCAGTACAACTCAAAGGAACAAAACAGTGGAGCTGACTCACTCCCAGACCAGAGACTGACTGGTTTCATCTAGATGGATGTCAAAAAGAGTTCAGAGGAGGCTAGTTGAACACAGATGGGTGTTGGAAAAAGTGTTCACAAACATGCTCTGAACCACCTCCAAAGTCCCATGCTGGGGCAGAAGACTGAGTGATGCAGATACCTGCTAAGTAAGAGTGAAAAGCAGATGCGAGGTCTACATCCTTTCAAAAAGGATTTGGAAAATGTGTTCTTTCTTGTTCCCATCAGAGTGGGAATGGTTGCCCAGTGTTGTTCTCTCCAGGCCAACTGGTTGCCTGTCTGAGCAGACAAGCATCAAACCAAATAATTTTTTTTCAATTTGTAGGCTGATCTAGGAGAACAGCATGGCTCACTGTCTTTTTTGGCAGAGGCTCCAAGCCAAGGTCTGACAGCCTGGGTCTGGCTCACTGTTGGGTGCTGTATGTTGCAGATAGATCCTAAGACAAAGTGTTCCCTGTCCAGTGCCTTGTGCCGCTTCTGTGGAGGGGCTGCAGGCCATCAAGCCTCCAGGAATGCTATTCTTCAGGAGTTGCCTGCACATTATTACCTGCATCATGATCCAGTCTCCCACCTCCACCAACCCAATGCATTTAAAAACATTCTTGTGGGTTTCAAAAGCCTCATATGTCTTCTCTGAAACTGCTACAGCCTACAGCAGAAGAGAGAGCTGAGAAAGAAGCAAAGTGAAGCTAGGGTAGTTTTGTATGCAGGAAGGAAGCTGAATTCTATGAAAGAGATATTGGACATATATCTTACGAGAATTTATCTCAGATACTGGCAGCTATGATTGAAGTCCGTGGTCCCCCAAAATAAGGTAGACAGACTATTGCTGTTTATAAGGCCATGCAGGACCACATCCGTTACCATGTTTTTACATAGAGTGTTCATAAAAAGCAATGTCCGGTGGACTCTAAGAAAATCAGAAATGTGGTACTGGTCTGTAGTTAAAATCTGCTGCAAGCACAGGAATATATGCTATACATCTCCTTGCTGGGAGTCGAGTGGTACCCTGTTTAATTTTTTGATATCACACTTTCACAGTGGGCCAGTACGCAGAGATCATCTTGTTGTAAAAGAAAACTTTTCCTTTTAAAAACAAAACACAAGACAACCAGCAGTAATACCCCCAGCAATTTCACATGCTTAATGGTGGGCTCACCTTGAATTTTGTGAAATTAACTCTTGTGCTGGTAACACGGGCAATGATCCTCTGAAGAACCTCCTTGTAGTTGCCTTTGGACCTCATGTAGATTCAATGACAAAACCCACATCAACAGAGAAATAGTTTCAGGATGTGAAATAGTATTTAACTATGTGTTTTAGTAACTAACTAAGAAGTAACAACTGTGCTTTACCCTTTTCTTTGGAGATTTGCACCTCTTGCTCTGTTGCTGTCATCTTCCACTTGTAAATGCACCAGGCTCTTACAAACCTCCACAATTTTGGAAAGGAATAATATTATTTGCATGCTACCCTAATAAGTCTAGGTGAGCTGCTTCCTCTGCCTGTACCACAGGAGAACCCTTAGGGGCAAATATATGGCTGTGATACAGGCTAGAACATGACCTGTAAATAGGGAAGGAGCGGGAGCACTTGATGGCCAGCAAAGTAACAGCTCCAAGTTGTTTCCTTGGTCCCTGTGTCTTGCAAGGCAGCACAGGCGCCTAGGATTTTGGGGTTCCAGGATGCAGGGGAAGAAGCTGGGATCTATAGCTAGCTCCTGTTGGGCCTTTGGCAAGCTTCCCTGATGGCTCCTTGGAACAGGCAATAGTAAGCAATGGTGCATGCTCCCTTTCTTCCAAAACCGTCATTTCTTCACAAGGTACAGGTAAAAATAAAGCAGTAGTTTTTTCCCAAGCATATTGCTCTGCATAGGGACACCTTGTCTCCACACCTGTGTCCACATGTAGAAGATCTCATGATGGCATGTGCTGTTTGGAGTAAATATCAAATCCATAGCCTTTCTGCCAGCACTGTGGGCTCTTGGAGTTCACCTTGCATTTTCCTGCAATAATATGGCTTTAATAGTTAAAAATGTGTGATGTATGTGTTTTGAGGAGGCGATTCCAGGACAAATCACAGAAGAAAGGCACTGACTGTTAGCAATTCACCAAGTTTACCACTTTTCACCTCTGCTTCCTTATATAAACAGCAAAGCCTTAGCTTTCCTTTCATATCAGAATATAAGAGTACTTTCATTTTTAAAAAATAAATTATTTAAAATTTCTCTGCAGTCAGCATTTTCGCTAACTTAATAAAATATAATTTTCTCTCTGCAAGTCTCAAATCAAAAGCTGTTCCTTTGCCCCGTACCCCTGAGCTTGTGAGATTTAAATAAAAATGAACGTATTGAATTTGAAGGATTGTGAAGCTGAATTTTACTACAAGGCTTAGACCAATACCTACATGATTTTAATATCTGGAAATGTGTGAGTTTATTTTATCAGTTATGTAACAGTATGTTATTAGCTATTCCATTTCTGTCCTAGACTGGGATACATTTATGAAATACCTTAAGGTGACCTGGAAAAAACAAAATCTAATGGACTAAAATGTAACGGCTGGTGCCATAAACAGCAAATTAGTACACAGATCTGAATTTGAGGGTTTAAAAAAACCATGCTGTTTAGAGATATATTGAGTGAATATTGATGTTGTGTTAAAAACGTGTGCGTTGTCCCGACTTTGCTGTCGGGCTCACATCCTCCAAATACATGCTCCCAGATTGCAGCTGTAACTACATTTTCAGCAGATAGTCTTTCATGTGGGGAAAAAAAAAAAGTCAAGGAGACAGATTTGGGTTTCTGTTTATTTCAAGAAAAGCTACAAAAATATATTTCTATAGAAGCTATATGATTTTATTCCTACACGGTCCTCTCCCAAGCATCGCCTGGGTTATAGACAAAGGGCTGTGTTGCTTAGCAACCCCCCTAAAGCTCATCAACATAGCCTTGGTATTAATATTTATCCCCCCCTAAAAAAAAAGCCTTACTCTGAAATTTGAAATGGGATCTGTCCTCCCTCTCTTTTGTGCAATTAAAGTAATACTGCTCACTTTTTCCAATTAACATTACTGGCTAAAGCAAACAATTTCTGCCAGGCAGGCCAAATCCAGCTCTTGGGTAACCAACTGAAATAAAAGTTACATCAGGGATAGGTTTCTGTAGCAAGGTGCATCTTCTGCTATCAGTGTTTTATCATTTCTCTTTCCTTTATGTAATCTAATTCCAAATGTGCCATCTTCCCAGCCTTTTTTCCTGAGTCTTCTCTCTCTGTGTCCATATTGAGAGGCTCCCTGCTGGCTGTACATTCCTCACTGCCTCCAGTAGCTCTGGCTTTCTTGATGGGGTACTGGGGGGAAAGGAGAGGTTCCCCTGCAGCCACTGAGTGCACCCAGACACCAGGGCAGGTGCTGAACAAATCTGAGTGAAAAAAATCCAGTAAACAAGATGGAAAGCTTGACTATCTATACTAGGGCTAAACAAGACCCAGCAGTTACTGGGCAAAACACTCCTAGACATCAGCAAGAGTCCTTTGCATTACCAGAGTCCCCTTTACAGCTCATTTTTGAGAATTTCAATGGAATGTAATTAATGCACAGGCCTAAAACAAGAGTGAATGAAAGCATCTCTGGAGAGAGCAAAGCAAATTATTCAATACTATGGAAATATTCTGGTTCATCTCTGGCTTTCTGTTTGTGTTAAATGACCGTGAGATCCAGGGATATTCATTTTTCTGCCCTCCAGCCTTTTCAGAGAAGTACCATCACATGATGCAGAAATACAGATCTGAGTCTACCAGGCAGCATATACTCCTGTCATTGTATTGGAACACCATGGTTATGTTGGGACTGGGTGTGAAAAAGAGAAGCAGAATGAAAAGAAGTCAGCTGGAGCTACAGCACACTATGCACTGCTGAAAAAAGGGCACTTGCACAAGTATCTAAATTGGCTTGGTGCTTGAAGTTTTGGTCCCATTTGCTATCTTCAATGTCTTGGCCACAAAATGTGATGCCAGCAAGACACAGATTCTTTCTGGAATAAGGAGGGATGTATGAGACTGCCTGCCAAAGCTACTGAAGGATGAGAAAAGAACTATTCTGGAAAAAATTTCTTTACAAAACTATTTTCCTTTTGGAGGTGGAGGGGAAATCATTTCAAGGTCAGGAGCAGATGTGTATAGAAAGCTAATTGTAAATGTGATAAAGGAAGAGAGGTGTGGGGTCCTTCAAATAGAAACAGCAACTCTGTGAACAACGGGCAATATTGACTTCAGGCTCCAGCAGTGTGCTAATACTATTTATATTCTTTTTTATTTTCCTTACCTTCCCCCCCTTCTCTCATGCTGAGCAATAGTAGGAATTGTTTGTTAATATCAGTAGACAGGAGTCCACAAACACTTATGTTTGTTAGGTTAAGCCAGAATGAGGAGAACATTGTGCAGATGCCTCACAGTCAATTCCCATCTGCCCTTATTTCTGTGAATACAGAGCATATCTCAGGCCACACTTCCCCTGGAAGCCTACACCAAGGCTTGTCATGTGGACTTTTTGCCTGTAAACTCACACAGACTTGTTCTTTGGAACAGTGGTAGTGCCACCTGGCCAGATCCTCAGCTGGAGCCAGTCAGTACACCCATTGCTTTCATCATCTACACTGCCTGTGAGACTGGGAATGTTTGATTCTTTATATTATTAAAAAAAAATCTTTATATCTTTATATATTAAAAATTTTCTTTCTTAGAAGTCCTGAAATCTGAAAATTCTTACTTTTGATTGGCTTAGCCTCCATTCTAAAGAAAAAAGCTTTCAGCCTCTATAAATTGGACCTCCTTTTGATTCCACTTGTTTTTCACTGACTTTGCCCTTGTGAATCTCCTTTAGGTTTATGCCTGTAAGTCAGGCGTAAGTCAGGCGTAAGTCAGGCATATTGATATAAAACCAAGAAGATACAGGACCACTAAGTACATTTAGAGCCAAAATGTGTGTAGCAATTTAGGTGCAAATACATTGGGTACAAGTGGGCACAATGGGTATAAATACAGGGAAGGAAAGAAGGGGGGTGGGGCAGATGTGAGCAAGCTGTGGCAGCTATGCAAGGGGCTATGGAGTTTAGAAAATAGTAGGAGCACTACAACACTCGCATAGACTCTTTTGCCAGTTGTTGATGGCATAACCTCACCTTTGCTAGCATCACTCAGACTATAAGTGGACACCATCTTTTGGATCCAGTTGTGTCAGTGAGCAAGTATTCTTTAGCACCTCACTGATAGACTTGGAAACATAGAATCATAGAATTGTTTGGGTTTGAAAAGACCTTTAAGATCAAGTCCAACCGTTAACCTAGCACTTCCAAGAACACCACTAAACCATGTTCCTTCACCACATCTACACGTCTTTTAAATACCTCCAGGGATGGTGACTCCACCACTTCCTTGGGCAGCCTGTTCCCATGCCTGACAACCCTTTCAGTGAAGAAATTTTTCCTGCTAACCAATCTAAACCTCCCTTGGTGCAACTTGAGGCCATTTCCTCTTGTTCTATCGCTTGTTACTTGGGAGAAGAGACCAACACCCACCTCACTACAACCTTCTTTCAGGTTCCTTCACTTCTTGACAGGTCTGGTAGGAAAACAACTTGTATAATCTTCCCCTGGTTTTTTTTAGGCAAAATAAGTAGGCAGCTCAGCCTATTTATTCCTGACCTTTGCTACTGTGGGATAAAAAGTGTAGACATGGGCTANAATAGAGGGGGAGGAGAACCTCTCTTGACCTGATCAATACATTTGCTGTGGACATAAACTGGAACACAGGATGTTCCATCCAAACATAAGAAAAAACTTTTTTACCTAGAGAGTGACAGAGCACTGGAAGGTGCTGCCCAGAGAGGTTGTGGAATCTCCTTCTCTGGAGGCATTCAAAACCTGCCTGGATGCAAACCTGTGACACCTGCTCTGGGTGAACCTGCTTTTGCAGAAGGGTGGACTAGATAGTCTGCAGAGGTCCCTTCCAACCCTGAACATTCTGTGATTCTGTACTGGGGAGGTAGACCTGAGAGTAAGGATGCCTCCCAGAGGCATTATTAGAGGCAAAAGAGGCTGGCTGGTTGTTGCTGTAGACACCTTGTTAACACTGCCTTTATGCCCAAACAGCTATAGCATCTTGAGAAGTTGCAGAACAGCACTGCCAAGGTTAACTAGTGTAATTGGTTTTGTCCTGCTCAGTTTATCTCTTTAATAGCACCTTAGAAGAGCTGTTGCTCTTTTGCTTTTCATTTACTTCTTCCTCCCTCCTTGTTTGGTTTTGGTTTTGATTTTTTTTGTCAGGATCTAGTGCTGCTGCTCATCCTAACCTCCTGAGCAGATTCTCATCTTCTCTGTGACAGCAGCTCCTTTTGTGTCCAGGGTGGGCTTTTACTTTTGAATTCTTTCAATTTAATTTAATGCTACTGAGAAGCAGAAGGAATAGCTGTATGACCCTGCCTTTAATCCCAAAGGCTGGATCTAGCCTGGGCAAGAAAAGTGCAAATTCCTTTTCCCTTCCTGGGCCGTTCTCAGAAGCACACCTGAGGCAGCACTGAGCTTGTTTGCTCTCCTGAGAGCCCAACCAGTATGTTTTCCAGTATGGCCTCTGCTGCCAGACTGACTGGATTCAGAGGCCACCAGACTGTCAGGATATCTGACTGCTGACTATGTTGGGATTGAGCCGGGATGCAAGGAAAAGATCCTACTTGTTCACTATATGCTGCTTGTTTTCACCTCATCTGGCTTCCAAAGGGCTGAAAGGTTTTGTGTTTGCAAAACTTTCCATGTTAGGATGATCTGCCTTCCTCAGCATTCCCACATTCTGCTATTTTTGAGTTAGCCAGTACCCTCAGCTTTTTTTCTCTTTGGTTTTAAGCTTTCAGAATCACTTCTCTAGAGTAGAGGGAGGGTTTCTTGTCCCAAAGAAACAACAATACTTAACATGTGTAAAATGCTTTTCACCTTTCAAGCAAACTCAGTTAACTAATTAATCCTTGCAAAATCCCTGGGAGGAAAGTAAACGTTATCTCATTTTGACACCTGAGGAAAGTAAGGCAGGAAGGTGAAGGGAATTGCTCGGGGCCAGTGAAGATTCAGTGCTGCAGTCAAGTTTATAAACACAGGAATTTTCTGGCTCCTGGTTCTACGTGCCGGCAACTAGACGAAGTCTCCAGTGGATAAAATAGGCTACAGGCATGACCTTCCCCTTGAAGCAACAGCATTGCTGTGGGGTCTGCAGTGGGGCTGAGGCTCGGAGCTAGGCCGGGGCGAGGGAAGGACAAGCCCTGCCAGGCAAGCCCTCTTCATTCCCAGTCCCTTCCTAACTGTGTTTCATCACTGACCCAGAGATAAAACAAGCTGCCTAACATGTACACCAAGAGGAGCTGCAGAAGGTAGCAAGAGTTGAAAGGAGTTTTGTGGCAGCTATGGTAAATCAGGACCTGTAATTAGGAAGCAGTGTGAAAGACACGAGTGCTGCATCTCCTGAGAAAGCATCTCCGTATGGTTGAGAGACGTGCTATGCCTGTCATCCAGGGGAATAAATAAGAATATTCCTCTGCCTATATTACGATTTCTCCATCTCAGCAGAGGGCGTGAGCAACTTTTCTGATAAATATTTTGTGCTGGTACCATGCTCATTCTGCTTAAAACAGCTCCACTTGTTCCAAAATTACATTGAGCGGTTCTAGACAAGGAGCCTGATTTTGATATCAGTGGCAACGGTGCAAACAGAGAAGCTGCTTCAACTGCAGAGGAGCTGCTCGAGCTTTCTGCCTCTGTATCTGAGCACTGAACTGGCCCAAAATATCTGTCTCTGGACCAGCTGAGAGAGGAAAATGAGAGAACTTGTGCAGAACACAGCAAGGAAACTTTGCTGTGTCACCAGCCAGCACTATCAAAAGCACTGCTCAAGGGAAGCTTGCACCGATGTTTCAGTCTTGATATTAATAATGAGCATTCCTGCTTTTCCTGAGGAGGAGGATTGGTGACTGAGGAATTAACACTGCCCCTCCAAACTTGACAAATCCTTTTTCTAGTTAGGGGGTCCATGCTTTAAAACAAAACAAAAGGAGCACCAAAAGTCTGACAAGTGCCAATAATTTTTATTTCTGCACTGAAGGAAGTTCTGCCAAGCATTTTATGAGAGAAGGACAAGAGAGGACAATCCATCAGTGCAGAATACATCAACGTATTAAAAAAATGCAAGTAGTGGAGAAAGCTTTTAATTTGAATGATATCAGTGCCCACAAGCACGACAATAATTAAAGGTCTGCCAGCACGACTATTATGCATTCTGGTTTAGTGCATTTAATATCTCAGCTGCTTCAAATCACATCAGCCTGATGGCTGGCAAGCATGTTTCCACTCTGGATGCAAATCAAACTCTTGCACACCATTCTGAAGCCTCACTTTAAGGGTAGGACTTTTTTGCATCAGGACAGGACAGGCTGTCCTTTGTCCTTGCAGTTCTGTGATGGCGATACACTTCTTTTATGCAAGAAAGAGGAAAATAAATTATTCTCCTTAGGGTTAGACTGAAGTGATACTGTACCCTACCTCAGAGCAATTTTTCCAGTTCTCAGAACTTTCCTTCTCCCCAGACAGGCATATGTTCTGTGAGCTGGGGTGCTCCCTCCCTTTTGGGTTGTAATGAGGGTAAGTGAAGCAATGTAGTCCCTCTCTGCTCTCTGGCCCCAGGCTGGTGGCTGACATAAGGCTACATTGCACTCAGCTTGCTGTCCGTGGGCTTATTGCTAGACTGCAGCCATCTCTGATGGGGCAGGTGGGCGACCAAGTGTTTTTCCTTCGTCTTCTGGTGCTTCCATGCTGCGCTATTCCTGCAGTGCCACAGGACCTCCTCAGGAAGCGTAGCCCTGAGCAGCACTGGCACAGAACCAAGGCGGATGGGAACAAATGATTGCTTTTGCAAATAGTAATTTGCAACACTCTCAAAACCAAGCCAACAACTTATTTTCATACTGGGGGGAAGAAAAAAAGAAAGAGAGACTTACAGCAGATGAGACTAGCATCACCGGGATGACTCTGCTTACATGTCTCCCACCCACTTTCACTCTGCTTCCCCTTTCAGTCCATAACCTCGGGAGGGCAGGAGCTGTCTCTCACTGGGTGTTTATGCAGATCTGAGTACAATGGGGCCTTGATCCTCCCTGGGTCCTTCTGATGCTACTGCAGTACAGATGAGGAGGTTTTAGACCGGGATGGCTGCTAGCTTCAACTCATAAGAGATTGAAAGTGCCCTGGAGGTCAGGAGGGAGATGACACATCCTGCGACCTTGGGAACATTAAGGAGTCAAACAATTAGCTGGTGGGAGGTCGGCAGGGAGTGCTGGATCTGGAGCCACCAAGCAAAAGTGCAATCTTGTTAGAAATAAAAAGTGGAAAGTTCAAAGGGGTAAAGGAGGGAAATCGGGAGGTCAAATGAAGGATATAGATAGATGGATACAAAGGTTAAAAAAAACCCTAATGGCAGTTTTCTTTGCCAGTTTAGCATCTGCTGTTGTACCAGCTCACTCTTTTGGAAATCACATTTGAGCAGTTTTTTCCTATTAAGAGACACAGTAAACAATGGTGCATGCACTTCTAGACCATTCCAAATGCAAGGTAAACTATAAAAGCATTTCAAGCAAATGTTTCACTGTGTATTTGCAGGGGACCAGGGGAAGATACATCACAAGTTCATATCATATCAGCTGAGGGGCAGGAACCCTCTCTTTTAGTGGTCAAATATTTCTTATGCTGTTCTAATATGTTCACTCAGGGCAGCTTTGTTTTGAGGGTGCTGTCGTGTGGATTCACTCCTCCTCCTAGAGGAGGTGTGTGCTTTCCTTCCGTGGGGACATTAATAGAGCGCTGTCTGTCTGCCCCTTTGCATACACATTTTAGAGGCTGATTAACTTTAAAGCCTTTTGTACCCTGCCAAAGTGTTTAAAAGGTATTAGGAACAGTTGTCTACTTTGTGCAATTTAGTGCGCTGGAGGGGTTCTTGGTGTAAATTCTCCTTGCATCCTTACTTGGAGTATTGCAAGTTGCACTCAGGCACCCATCTGGTCACAGCAGTGACCAATTCAGGGCCATGTCCCACCTGTTGGACCCAAGGTTGGAGTCTTACACTGATGTGCCAGCCAGGGTGCTCCACTTGCAGAGTAGGCAGGAGATCTGACAGCTGTTAGTGTTCTCAATTTGTGTGGTGTGTTGCACCACAGCCTGCGCTGGTACAGACTTCATGGCTGGTAACGATGTGATGTGGATGTGTGGTTGTGGAACCATAATGAACTCGAGTCCTTCCCGCTTAGCATGACTCCAGCTGGTTATGTCGATGTGCCCACAGAGCATTTGAAATCAGGTAAGTCTTTGTGCCTCCAGAAGACACAAACCTAAAAACACCAGTCCCAGACAAGTGCTGTTGGCTAGATTCGATTGTTAGCTATAATGAATAGCTTGAAACAGCATCAATTTTAGTGCCTGTGTTGTTAATTTTAATAAGAGTTTTGTTTTATGCTGATCCCCGTAATGATTAGTTTAAATATTGCTGTCTGCTATTAATTGGTGAGTGTGTCGTCTGCCTGGCTGCCTGCTGCCAATGCAGAGCGTGTGACGCAGCGCTGGCTCCCCGCAGGACGGCCTGCCAAACACAGCCCGAGTGTAGGCAGGCTTTTACAAAGAGCTGCAGTCTGAAAGGAAACCAGATCAAACACACTTTCATTTGCGATTTGCCCCTCACCCACAGGATCCAGCTACCCAAACCAGGGCAGCATTGCCATTATCACTGTTCTCCAGTGCCATATTGCACTGAACCAGGCCATACTTCTTACTCCTTTCCATTTCTTACTTGCATCCGGCATGCTGGGAGCTACCTGCTGGCTTTTATACATTGGAATTGCCCTGAGCCTGCTTTCCATGAGGCTACTTCATTCCCACACCACTGAGATCTCACCACGCAGGCTCTGATGGAAGCTCTTTCCTTGCACTGCCCGTTGGCCGTGGGAGCACACCAGATTGCTAGTTAATATCTGGTGAGAGCCAAGTGTGAAACTTGACTTGGGGAAGTGTGTCCAAAGCCAGAGTCTGCATCAGAGCACCTGGAAGAGGCTGTCTAGTAAAAAAATTCAAGCACAGAGAATAAGCTGAAGGCAAAGTTGTCTGAATGGCAGCTAGATGATGCTAACTGCAAATATGGCAAATCCTACTCTACCTGCCCTCCTGTAAAGGTTTTGACAAGGCGCCACCCCATAACCTTGGTTTCTTCAGCTGTGTGGGCATCGAAATGATTTCAGAGACAATACCATGTTCCTTTGTCCTGCCAAATGTGCCACCACTCTGCATCCACCCTCTGTAATGAAACCTTTTTCTGTCAGTCCTCTAAGGTCAGAGTGGTCTCATTAGCTCACCGGTGGGCAGCATCCTCAAAAACAGCAGAGGGCAAACACAGGGTACAAAGTGAAGTAAACACCAGGTCCTGTCATGGCCTGACAGCCTCCTGATGCATCCCATGCCAGTGTTCATGAGCTTGCTGTCCTGGCTGGGCAAGCTCTGCACAGGGCACAGGAAACCTGCAGTGTACTCTTATGTTTGGCAAAGCCTGCCCCCACAGAGATGACGTGGACCCACTCCATCAGTGTCCCCTGCTATCTCAGCCACATCACTTTGGGCCAACAGAAGTGGCAGTGACCACCAAAACCTCCCTCAGCACAGGGTTTATCACTGCAGACTCAGACAGAGTGTGACAGAGCCTCTGGTTCAGGCTGTGTGTGGGAAGCCATGGGGGGTGCTGAGGAGGAACTAGGGCATAAGACAGATGGCATGAAAGGGGATTTATCCCAAAAAAAGGGATGTATTAGAGCAGCCTGAGAGGGGATCACAGCAGCGAGAGCAATAATGCAGCTTTTTTTGCTACACAAAAAAAGAAGTTAGATTGACATGCAGATACCGCTGCTGGCAGATATGGTTCCCAGGGAGTTTCCAGCAGCGCTGTTAAAAAATAACATTTTTTATTATATGCTTTGCACTTCAGAACCATTCTGATTCTCACTGCTTGCTTGCTCTGTTTTTGAAGGAAGAGTGGCACTTGGGGACTCATCTTTCTAATGCATAAATTTACCCTTCTCTTCTTGTACCTGCAGGTTGCCGTTTCAGGGCGGACAGTACATTTTGCAGGCAACTTCTATATCTTCCAGCATTTGGACTTTGCATTTGCTTACACCTAGCATCAGAGTTGGGCTGTTAGAGAAAATACTAGGGGTTGGGGAAGCTGGAAGATGCAGACTCTCCTGGTTCCTGGTGGTATGGGAATTTTTATACTCCTTTAAGGCATAAAATAGAACAACCCCCAGACCAGGCAGTTCCATCCCTGGCTGGTGTATGTCTCCACACAGAACACCAAAGCTCCCCAGTAGCTTCCCATTCTCCAGGATAGAAGAGATGACAGATGCACATGGACATCTTTGAAACAGCACACTTTCATCTTCCCAGTTTGTTTTTAGTCCTGGGGTTGCCAATACCCAAATTTGATGTTTGGGAGCAGTGGAACATGAATAGAGCAATGTAGCCAGAGGTTCTACTCTTGGGAAGAGTTTGAGAAGCTGCTGAGAAGCAAATCTAAATGCCGGTAAATCTTACCTGAATGCCGTCATCAAAATCATGTCCAAACGCCACATTTGTGAATTACATGCTTGTGATCACAGAGTAACTTCCATTATTTTGAATGTGATGGTGAAGCCAAAGGGCAGCACAACAGATGAATGGGAAATTGATCATCACTCCTGGACAGATCCCACTGTTTTCCAAAATCTATGTGCATGGCCCAGATACTACAGTGATAAATGCTTTGGATACATTTATACTTTAGATTGCACTTGTGTTGTTCAGGGCCCAGCGGATGAATTCTGGAGCTAAGCCTTTAGAGTTTATGACTTGCACTGTTTTCTGACTAGCACAGTTTATTCTTTTTTAAGGGATTTTGCTCCAACAAATAGCTCTAAATGCAAGCAGTCTTAAAAGTTCACAGATTATGATTTTGTTGCACAGATTGTTTTTTATTTCTTAAGTCCTTTTCCTATTTCTAAAGGTCACCAAATAAAATTTTAAATCAACAAAGATCACTTCCCTATCGGTCAGGCATATTCAAATATTTGATACACAAGTACACAAGCACTGATTTTAGATCAGCCTCTTCATGCCTAAACCTATATAATCTACATCTTTGTTTCATAGCAAAGCTTGAAAAAGCACTCCAGATTTGTTTTTTCACAGATTAGCAGCAAGCTTATACCGAAGTCCAGACCTTTGAGACATGCTCTTCAGGCCTTCTTTCATCCAACTGTACCGAAGATTAAAACGGTGTTTACTGCCTTCCTGAGGATATCTCATACCTTTTCTCCCATGAGGCTGAAAAAACCTTCCAGTCAGTGATGCAGCAGGCTTGGCAGAGGTGAAACAAGACCCTCTCCAACCAACCCCAGTCTTTACTCTTTTATAAAACTTCCAATATCTGAGATCTCTATATCTCTATTGAATATCTGGGATATCCAATATCTCTATTCCAGACTGCCAAAACAGGGAAGAAGAGCCAGGTGAGCACTAGCCTTGCAAGGAGAGAAACTGCTGCAGCTGTAGTTTTCCCCGAGAGAAGCATTCTCACACCCCAGGTTGGCTTTGCTCTCTCATAGAGCTAATCAGCTCTGCTCATAGGTCTCAGCTCTGGATTTTAAAGCCTTGTTTCTAGGTCAAACCCCACCCTAGGCATAGCTTCATCTTTACTGTGAAGTGAGCTTCTTCCTTTTGCATCAGACTCTCCCCTAGGAAGTCAGCTCCCCTGGTTTTATAGCGTCTTCATCGACAGCAAAGATCTATCAGGTGGGTATGGCTGCTCTCTACATGCAGCGCAGCACATCGCAGGGGCTGCTGTGCTCCAGGTTCACTGCAGTGTGAGTTGCACGGCAATTTCCAAGGAACCACATGTACCCCAGCAGCAGTAAGGGAGAAACTGCAACACAAGGCTATGGTTCAAAAAACAGCAGACAAGATGTCTTTCCTTCAACAACAAAAAGAACTATTATCCTGGCTAGCCTTGGACCAGAAACCAGTATCATACAGACAAATTCATCCAGTCTGGAAAGAAGGGTGCTTTGATTCAAAGGAGTGGCTGTCTTGTTCAGTTCAGGAGAGTCCATTTTGGGACCTACCTCCCAGCTAGAGATCTAGATGAACTGCCAAGACCCTTTGGGGAATACTTGTGCTAAAGCAATATAATAGTTTAATCCTCAAATTCCTGACATTTTGTTGGATTATGGCACCATTACAGTGTAGATTAAAAAGCATTTGTTACCTTTGTTGTTTATTTTATGGGCTAGATTAATGTCACTATGTCAGTTATTTTGCCAAATTGAACCGTCAGTTCGAAACTTCAAAACAGGCACGTGAAAAATGTCCAGTAGAGTATTTTCTATCTAAGATTGAGTTCTACCCTATCATCCAGGGTTAATTTAAAACCATTAATGATGCATGGGTTGGACATAAGTTTTCAGGCATGTATTATTTTATTACCTGATCACATAATTAAAATGTCACTTATCAAGGGACAATTTTTAATGAAGTTAAAAGCACCTTCATGACATATTATTATTTGACCTATTATATAAGAGGATTATTTCTTGCCTGTTACTGATTAAATTTCTTTGACAGCATGAAAATAACTGTTTTTCAATTAGCTTTTTCTTTAGAGAGGGGGCAAAGCCATACACTACATCTTTCTTATTACCTCCAAGACCCCCTCTCGCTGAGGTGCACTGTGAAGACCCTCTGTTTTTGCACTTTGAGCTCATCAGCTTGTTCAGCTGCTAAAGAAAGGGTAAATGTTGTTAGTCTGTGATAAAATGTGTGAAAAGAGGGTCAGGAGGAGAAGGCTATAATTATAATGGTATCTGCTGAAGGTTATTCAAATTGAGCTCGGTTCAGCTAGGACTGGGGGAACTGACTTAGAAGACAATAGAAAAATGTAAATTTCAACAAAGCGACAGCGAGGAGGGTGACAAAATAACCAACAACATGCTTCTGAATTATGTAAGTACTAGTGGGAAGAGGTGAATCCAGTGTGGTGCATGATGCTCTAGTGAAGGATAACAGGGAGGAACAAGAAAAGCAGGGGTTTACCAGCAGGTGCTTCCTGCTGGTGCCACTGGGGTGGGGGATGAGTCGGGCTGGGTGGGAAGGGTTTGCTGCTGCTGAGGCAGTCACAAACTGGATGGATCATTGCCTAAAGCCTGGCAATCAGTTATATTTAGGTACATGCTCTCTTTTATCTCAGTTTATGAGCTTGAAACTAGACAGGCTGTATTACAGTTACATAGCCTCCAAATTATGAAGATGTACATTACACCAGTCTGGTCTACTTTAGAAAGGAATGAGTACAGCAACTTTGACTAGTCTTAAGTGAGATAAGGCACTAAATACTGCTATTGCTGCATTCAGTCTTGTAGCAGTTGTGGGTTCTGTTTGATGCCATCATTGTACCCCAGACTGGGTGTACATCCTTTCTAAGAGGTGCAGGGATAATTCTGGCATTTGGCCCAAGACTAATGGTTCCCAGAGTTTTGTTTCTTTAGTAGATGGAACATCAGAGTGGGGGATAATGTACCCAGGACTGGCGAGGCTGCACTTTGAATACCGTGTTCAGTTTTGGGCCTCCTTACTACAAGAAGGATGCTGAGGGACTGGAGCCTGTCCAAAGAAGGGCAACAAAGCTGGTGAAGGGTCTGGAGCACAAGGCTTACAAGGAATAGCTGAGGGAACTGGGGTTGTTCAGTCTGGAGAAAAGGAGGCCAAGGGGAGACCTTATCGCTGTCTACAGCTACCTGAAAGGAGGTTGTAGTGAGGTGGGTGTTGGTCTGTCCTCCCAAGTAACAAGCGACAGAACAAGAGGGAATGACCTCAAGTTGCACCAAGGGAGGTTTAGATTGGATAGCAGGAAAAATTTCTTCACTGAAAGGGTTGTCAGGCATGGGAACAGGCTGCCCAGGGAAGTGGTGGAGTCACCATCCCTGGAGGTATTTAAAAGACATGTAGATGTGGTGCTTAGGGACATGGTTTAGTGGTGGACTTGACAGTGATAGGTTAACAGTTGGACTTTATGATCTTAAAGGTTTTTTCCAACCAAAACAATTCTATGATTCTATGAAAAGTCAGTTGCAGTGCAGTAAGTACTTCTGTGTCTATCTGACACAGTGGCAACAGCATAAATTCAGAAATTTTCTGTGTCTACTGTGGATCACAGTTCAGCCTGGGGTGAGCACTACCTCAGTCTGACATGCTGCAACTTGCAGGAAAAGCCCTGACTGCCAGATGCCCCAGCCCTCCGGATGATTCAGCCCCTGGGCCCCTGAGAAGGGGCTGTCAGGTTGTACATCTTCCACTCCTCCCATCTCCCATGAAAACTCAGACTCCTCTAAGCCACAGTGGTGTGGCACCCATAAGGCAGGCCCTGCCACAATTTCTCACTGCCAGGTAAGATGTACCCAGGATGATGGAGGAGCAGTGAGGAGGAGGAACACACTGCTACAGAATGCTCTGAGCTCTGGTAACTTCAGGCTGTGTTCAGATCAAACCAGCTTATTGCTCCAACCATGGAGTGCCAGGACACTTGTCCTGTGTAGCCCCTTGTCTGCTGCTGCCAGGCAGAATCACTGCAGCCTCCAAGATCATCTGGCTCTCAGTAGCAGATATGAAATCCCTCTGCCTGGCTGCACACAAAGGTTTGGTGGGCTGCAGCTGGCCACAAGCTGGGCTTCCCCTCTACTTATCAGCCCTGCTTTGACCTCGACTAGACTAAGTGCAAGCTATTTTGCTTTTACATGTCTCCTCTGCTCACATAATCTGGCAAAATTTGGATGCTATGTTACCCACAGTAATACAAAGTTTGATAAAAGACCTCACTCTGTGCTCCAGTTCCTTTCAGAGCCCCGAGACCTACATTGCACAAAAAGAGCAAGGGCAGGGAACCACCTACAGCCACTTATTACACATTATGGATTTCTTTCCGTTGTGAAAAACACTCACTTTTTCAAAAAGCCACCTTCCACCCCCTCCCTCACAGCTATTGATTCCATAGACCAAAACAATAATGTGCACCTTGCTGCAGTGAACTTATGAATGTCTAATTTTGAACAGGAAAATGTCACAGACCTCCACTCGCAGGCAGGACTTTGAACCAAAACGCATACCCTGTCTCTGTAGCCGTGGTTTCCTGCAGGGGTACATTTACTCCCTCCAAAATTTGCTATTAATTTAAGCATTGTTAATGATACCCAGCCTCTTGCTGGCAGAGAAAGGAGGATGCAATTGTCCATTTTGATTCCCAGGAGGTCCTTGAATAGCTGTGACAAGCACCAATAATAGGACTTAGATAAAAAGAGAAGTTGCTAACTTTGTCCCAGTGAATCACAGTTATAATTTCCTTGAAAGATGAAAGGATTGTTAAACTGACTGGGAATACAAAGCAACTCTCCTCAGATTGAACTAAATCATCTTTGCCCATTTCAGCTGTATTGTTCCTTTTCTTGTCTGCATATGCTGGGGTCCTAACGTTTCTTGCAAGTAGATTACTCTCAAACCCTTACCTTAAGTGACACAGATGCTGGTTTGTATAAGCTTTAGGTGCATTGAGAACATGATCCTTGAAGGTATTTAGCTGCATAAAGATGCAGAGATGCCTAGCGACATTTTTCTCAAATGCCCAAGGTTACAAATCCTCCTGGACTGTCATTTCCAATATATGAAAATCAAACTGCCAGTAAGATTCTGACCAGAGCTACTCTCACAGTAGGCTGTACCTTTTTATGAGAAAGTTCCTATAATGTTATATTCTTATTACGCATTACTGGATAAGTCTGGATTTTGACCCATTTAAAATCCCAAGATTCCTATCAGAAAATAAACTCCCACAAATTACAGGGCTTTACAATAGGACCATTACGTTTCTTTTAGAAGATTGCCATAAAGGCCCAGGGACAAATTTCCCCTTAAAAATGTCAACAATTCTTATTTTGTAATGATTAGCAGCTTTTAACAGAGTGTATTTAAAAAAAAATGAGACATTTTGGATTTGCTGCTACTTACTATCTATTTTCAGCTTCAGACAAAGGCATTCTTGGTGTGGCAGATTTCAGCCATGCAGGATGTAGCACCAGAGGGTGCTGACAGGGGAAATTGCCAGTGTAGGAAATTATCTTTCCCCAAGAAAAGGCAGCCAAGAAAAGAAGTCCATGTTGTGGGTCTTTGCAATAGTAGAACAAGGGAAGACTTCCACTGAGGTAGAGAAATTAAATGAGACCTTAAAAGAAACAGGCTAAGGGCTTTTTTTCTTGGAGTGCTGAGAAAAATTGTGGCCTCAAAATTAAGGCCTCGAATTTGTGGCCTCAAAATTAAGAAATTGTCAGGCAAGGGCCTGGAAAAAAGCAGAAGAAAAAAGGGATAAGGAGGTGTCGATGCAGGAGAGTGATTTGTTTTGGCTGTTGGGGAGGTAAAATGCAGAAGGTATTCCTGGGGTAAGAAGCACTTGAAGTCAGAAAAATTCACCACGATATGAGATTGGAGCCTGTAATAGGTTTTCTGTTCCTGTGAAAGACATGATCAGAGCGAACGGCTGTAGCCTGTCTTACTTCACGGATAATTTCTTTGCATTTAATTGCTTATTTCACTATCTGAAGACACATTTTCTTTCACTGGTATTTGTATGGGATTATCATCGTGTTAAAAATTGTATGGATTTCCAAGAGAAGGCTTGCGCGTGCATGTGCACGCTGTGTTTATGGGTAGGTACACATATCTGGATTAATTTTGTTATCATGCAGACTTAATTCAAAATACATCAGAGGAAGACATTATTCAATAACTAATAGATGTTATACCATCAACATATTCTAATGGGCTGATTAGCAATTTTATTGTATTCAATTTGCACCATGGCAATTCCGTGTCAGTTGGAAGAGCTATCAAAATGAAAAACTGCATGAAAATTAAAAACCAATAGTCCAACTTGCAGTCTGAATGAGCTTCCTGGTGGAATGATGAAGTGCGGTTATCTGTGAGTCGGCCCTGGACACCTGGTAAAAATGGGCTATGGAAATCATTGGATAAAGGTGGAGAAATTACTTGTTTCCACTGTTTATTTCACACACAATATTAGTAAATATGTCACCGGAGTTTCAGGGTTTCTTTTTTTAATCCTTTCTGTTCCCTCATGAGAATAACACTGAACAGCCACAACCCTGTGTATGTCTGTTCGGAGGACCTTTTGTCCTGCATTCAAAAAACACCTGGTTTGTCTACTGCTTTCTGAAATACAGGGATGGGAGCAAGAACTTTTTGTCCATTGCCTCTCATTTTCACACCTATAAGGCAACCACTTCCTCACTCACTGGCAAAAAAATATATGCTAAAAATACAGCCAAACTGTCCTTCCTCTTAGGGTGTTAGTTCTTCTGTCATTGGGGAAAATGTTGAGATTTTTCATGTATCCTGCTCAGTCCTTCACAGAGCCTAGGCAAAGGCAAAGCTCCCACCTTGGGTCTCAAAGGGAAAGGGCAACACCACATTTGTACACCCAAACATGGGAGAGAAGCCTCTTTCCTCCCAAACCTCTTTAGAGCCCCCAAGTTGTCAGTGGTCCTCATGGCGTGGTGGTTTTTGTGGTGAGGCTGGCCTAAGTCCTCACAGCTTGCTTCCACCTTGTTTGCACCTACACAACTGACTGTGAAGCTGCGCTTTGACATCTAGGGTCACAGCAATGATACCATTAAAAATAGCCCTCCCAAAGAAAGAAGAGAGAAGATGGATTTGCAGCAGGTGCAGATATTGCTGGCATCCCTGTCCTGTCTCGCTGGTGGAGTGTCTTGTCCCTTAGCAGAGGCATTGGCAAGTCTCTGTGGCTGCAGCACTGCTGGCCCGGGTGCTAAGGAGAACCAAAATTTGACAGCAGCATAAATTATTGCTCAAGCTGTAAATTCAAAATGTGACTTTGTTGTCAGCTTAGCTTAGCTGAACAAATGACTAATGGACTAATGAAAGGGGGAGTGTCCACTTCTCCCAGCCATGTGTTCCTACTACCTCATTGCAAGGTGGGACAGGTTGTCTTGCTGACTTGGTGAAAAAGGACCTTTTTCTCCTTTTGCTTTCAGCTCTATCAGCACACGGCTCCCACTCCCTGTGCAGCTGCAGGGTCTGCAGCACCAGCATGGGAACACTGGGAACACACAGCCTTTGGGTGGGAATGTAATCTTAGGTCCCATTGCAGGGCTCTGCCTTGAGAGAGTTGTGGAGAGGACATCCAGCCTACTTGGCAAGTTCCCCTGAGTGACGGTGACTGCCAGCCAAAGACCAGGACAGACATCTGGGACAAGAACTGCCTTGGTTCTGGCAATTAAACCCATCAGGGGTGATGAGGCAGAACCCCAGGCACACACATAAGCACCCACGAGGCTGGGGGCAGTGTTTGTGAGACTAAAATTTTTTCACTGTATGTTTTTGCAAATACATGCCCTCTTGGCACTTTATCTCATAAAGGCAGTGGAAAAGCATCCTGCCTGACACAGTCGTGACTTCTAGGAATGAAAATCTTTTGAAGCTGATGCCTGGATGAGCTCTGCTGAGCTGGGCACCCTGCAGCCTGCTGAAGGCAGTGTGAAATGCTGCCCAGCACCAGCAGCTGGGCACCCCCTTAGCAAACCACAGTAGAGGGTACAGTGCAATGAAGCATCTGGTCCTCTATGCTCTGGGAAAGCCTCAGAGGAAGAGGAAGGTGGCATGTCTGAACATACAGAGTCCTGTTACAGTCCTATTTCTGCAAAAGAAATGAACTGACTAAAGCAGAAGCTGCAGGACAAATTCTGTGAGCCAAAGTACACTGAACATCATGTGATATCCTTTTAAATCTTACTTGGGACTAAAATATCCTCTTTTTTTTTCTCTTCCCAATGAAAAACATGTTCTATTGTTACTTAAATAGCATATATTTCTGTAATAGCTTTTTAATGCAGAGCTGTTTTTCTTTAGGGCTTTGAATATATGCAAATGAAAATGAAGAAAAGACCTGAACTATAAAGGAAGCACAGTAGTCTGGAAAAAATGGAAGGGCGAGTGACTGTAAAGATCAACTGGTAAAGCAGGATTATTAGGGTTTTGGGGGAGGAAGTGGGAGTTATTAAATGCCTAGTGTCTCATCCTATGTGAATATAACTACCTTATTACAGTGGCTCTGCAGAAGTCAGAATATGTGAAGGAAGCATCCTCCACTGAGATAAGTGATACAAATCAGAACATTTCCATTCCCTCAGCTGTGATGCCATCCGACTCTGAAACCACTGTTTAAATATGAATGGCATCCTGTTTATGTGCGTATTAACAATATGTATACCCGTAAAGGGGAGCAGAAATGCAAATATTGCTCTGCATACAAGTCTCTCCCACCAAGGATGCCTAGAAAAACAGCATTGGGATGCAAATTGGTAACAATAAGTACAGTTGAAGCCAATAATGAGGTAAAATACATATGCATGTGTGAAGGATGTGAAACCTCGGCTCTGAATCACGTGCCTCTTAGTGTCTGGTGATAACAATTCCCCAGTGCCTCTGCCCCTCTCTCCTCCGTTGCACGTGTGACAGGGGAACCCTCCTGCTTCCAACACCTCTGACGAGTGTCCATTTTACATGACAGAGGCTGCAAGAGCAGATGGGCTAGGAATGGCTTTGTCGCACATGCGCAGGTTTAAGCAAACATGGTGATTATGCTGAAATTTGCTTAAAATTAAAATGCCACTGAAACGTTGGAAAGGGTACACAAATGGAGAGCCCGCAATGCAGCATTAAGTGGATACCTCCTGTCTGATCAATGAATGCATTAGCGCTGCCCAGTTTACAGCAATATCCTACACACATGCTTGTAAGGAAGAGCTCAAGGAGAGAGAATTCCCTGTATGGAAGTTAACAGGTTTATATGCTTAATTATTACTGCTACATTATCACTGGGAGGGTCATGGAAGGTCCCCATTACGTTTCTGTACGTAGGTGTGTTTTTTCCAACTCATCTGCTGTTTTAGTCTAGTGTTCCTATCTGTGCTGGAAATTCCAGTTTGTATTCTGTGCTTGTACAACAAGTCATTGTCTCACCTGCAATGAGGAATATTTTGGTCTGTGCAGTATCTTTTTGCTGTAACTTTTATTGTTTACCTCTGAAATTTTAGTGAACGGGAAATTTGGGAGTTTTTTGGGTTTTTTCCCTGAAGTGTGGTCTTATTACCTTGAATTCAGAAAACTTCCAAATTGTGCATATCATCTAAGAACAAAATTAGTAATTATATGATCTGTATTGGGGATTTGACTGTCACTTTGACAAAGGGGGTATTAAGCTCTTCCAATCTGTAGAACTGAGAGGGTCTGGTGCGTTAGCAGGTACAGAGTGCTGCCCTTGCTTTCTTCCCCACTGTTACTCAGTTTGACATCCAAAACGCCCAACCAAGTGGCTACAAATCAGGCAAAATACCCATGCAGCTGAATGGGAGTTTTGCTCAAGAACAGCAGGATCAGTCAGATGCTACCTGTGATTCAGAGATATGTTCAGCTCTAACAGGGGTCAGATATTGCAGAGAAGATACCACTCTGTAAAGAGAAATAAGAAGGGCTGCCTTTACTCTGGAAGCTGCATGTTGCAGATATTTTCTTTATTCTCATGTACCTATGCTTCATAACCCTGCCATACCCTATATCTTATACATTATGCAGTAGCTTGTCTGTATGGTGTTCCTCCTCATGTTGAAAGAGTCAGCCCCTAGCAATTTATGGTAAACATGAATGTCCAGGGAAGAACTCCTGAAGTGGGGCTTTAAGGATGCAGTAATGCTGGGAGCATTTACTCTTTCTGTTATTATAACAGATCATATTTAGGTGATTCTCTCATTGCCTAAATACGTTGAGGGGTTTGTTGCAAAGCAGTAACAGGACATGCGCAGGTTTGTCTGGTACCTGATATCATGGAGCTGCACAGGGTGGGGTGGAAGGCTAGAGTTTCAACATGTTTACCAAACACTGGTGAGCCTCAAGCAGAGCAAAATATGTCATTGTCCTGAGTCATATCCTTTCCCTGGCCAAACTCTGTATCCCCATGGATGCTCCCCTGTCTCTGAACACCTGTATCACTTCTTCACTCTGTTTTCCCACGTGCTGAGGCATCATGTTTGGTGCCTTTTATAGGGATGGTTACAGAAACAACAGTACTCTCTGGCCCCAAGCCTTGAACATACACCAAGGACCAGAGCTGCAGCACCCTGCCACTGTATGAGGTTGGAGAGCTGGGGGTGTCCCAGATTGATGAGCTGGGAAAACCCAAAGTTGAGTCCACCTGGTGAGGCAGGAGCTGGGCTACTGATTCATCATGGTGGGGCCAGGATCCTGCACAGGCCTATTCTGACAAGAGCAGTGGGTAGGTCGCCACTCTACAGGGTGCACAGAGCCTGCTTGACCACATGCTACTGAATTAGGAGACAGTCACCTCTCATACTGCCACTATCATTTCCATCCTGCACAAAACCTCACTAAATTCCCCAATAACTTGGCTGCATTCTTGGCCAGGAGCACAACAGGTAACAGCTGCAATGAATCTGTCTCCAAACACATAAGGGACTTGATCAGTGCATCCAGTTATAGCAAAGCCCCGCTCCGAGGTTTAGCTTCACTTCCCCCCACTCCATAACTAGCAGTTTCTGATCAGTTTGAGTTTGCTGATTTCCTGCCATTGTGGAATGTTGGTGTGCTGGTTTAGCAAACGGCCAGGGCAAGCCACAAACCAGACAGAGTTTTGTTTCTATCACTTCCCCCGCGCCCCCCTCCCCGAAAATTTAGAAGGGGAGTAAGGAGGAACAGGCTCTGGTTGGAAATTGAAAACTAGTAACAAATTTAATGGCACAGGGAGAAAGAGTAACAGGTGGGGAGAAAGGGAAAATGCAGATATACAAATATATACAACCCGAGCTCAGATAACCGGCGATACAGGCTGCTGAAAGGTCCTTCACTGCAAAGCCGATGGGAAGAAAAGAGTCCAAAACTCCAGCACCCGGTGCAGTTGGAATGCTGCAGACCACATGGCGAGCTGGTAGCCAAAAGCTGGGCCTCTCCTCTGGGCTCCACGTGGCGAGCTGCAGGCAGGGGAGTGCAGGAGCGAGGCAGAGAGCAGACTGAAGCCGGAGAGACCACGAGGGCAAGAGAGGGAAAGCCCCCAGTCCTCCTGGCTTTTATAGAGTCTGGCAGGAAAATGGGTGGAATACTGACACCTGATACCTGACACCCAGACCCCTTTTCACAACAGGGTCCTAAACTCCCCCCCTTATTCATTGGGTCCTGGCAGCAAAAGCCAATAAGATTTTTGCCTGCCCCTTTCAAACCATAACAGTTGGTTTTTTTCCAACTAAAATGGGATTTGGGGCACCTGGCAAGAAAGATTTCTAGATTCCTTGGAAGAATGGACCTTTTCCAAACTCTTTTATCACGTTCTGGTCATGGATAGGATTCAGCTTCTATTTTATTAACCCAGCAGGCGTGGGTGGTGGGACACGGCAGTAGGGCTGTGATCCTCTAGCTAGCGTTGCTGTGGGTGGCTGCAAGGTGCAGCTGGATCTGTGCCGGCAGTGCTGATGCAGTGTGGCACAGCATGCCTGGTGTCCTGCTTTGCTCTTGAATTCTCTGGAAGAAAGTGAATTTTCTTGCCACAGCACCTAATTTTTGTATTGACTGTTTTCATGTGGTGTTGTCTCATCTCTTTCACTGCAAATTTTTATCCCAACTTGGGGTATGGCTAAAATTCTGAAAGCCGCAGTGATTTAATTACAGCTGTATAGACAGCAAATGAGAGTGTGCCCTTGGTCACAACCCCTGCAACTGGGATGATAAAAGAATTTCTATTACCCCCTTCTTTTTTATCTCAGGAAAGTCTGAATAAAATCTTTCACTCTCTTTGGACAGTTGTAAGTAAATCAGTACAGCTTCCAGGATTTTAGCCATATCCCAACTTGGTGGGTAATCTCTGCAGATAGCATTCTCACCTCTGAAAGCTACTGTCATCAGATTAATAAATAGCTTCTAAAACCCAAAATGATCAATAGACAATGTACACTCACATAATTTCACTCTTCATGGAACAGATACATGAAATACTGAATCTAATTGGCCCTGTGAAAACTGGTATTACACATTCGTGTCTAGGTTGTAATCAAGCCACATCTTCAGGTACCATGTCATGACTTTGAAGGCTCAACCCAGTCGTCAAATACCTGGCAAACATGCTATGATTAAGAAACAAAAAGTATTTATTTACTTTGATCTGAACAACTCTACTTTCTCTGCTGCCTGTGGTATGCGCTGAAGAAATTCCAACTCAGCTATCAGTTTAACTCCTCAAGTTTTAGGATTAAAAGCTTTTTTCCGGTGGCTACAAAATTCTGTAAAACAGTCTTTATTCAGCTGTTGGTTTTCCAGTGTGACAAGAGCGAAGGAGGTAGGAACAGCCACCTGTGAGTGGAGGCCTTGAAGGTATCAGCCTGCCCACCTGTCTTGGTGATCCCTGCATGGTCCGTGTACCACAGCACCCCTCAGGCCACCTGAGGAGGTCCTCAGGACTCAGCTCTGCCTTGTTTGCATGTTTGTTTTCTCCTAAATGTGGAGAAGCTGGAAAGAGCCACATGTTGCTGAGGGCTGTTTGCCAGGGAGGGACTCCGCCTGCCCCTGCCATGGTTCATTCATTATCCCAGCACAGGATATTGTTACTGGGACTGCAATACGGCCATGCTAACTTTATTTTTTCATTAAACTAAACAAGTGAGACTCAAAAGATTCATTAGGATCCAAAAGGGGCATTGATGGTTTTTAGCCAATTTTCTTATCTCTGCCGAAAAGTTATGAGGAGATGCATTATAGGACTATAGTTTAAAACTGTGCCAGCAGAGGAATTTAGACTTTGTCCAACATTAACAAATCCAAGATGTAATTTCTCCCAGAAGTTTGATGATATAATTTTGTTTTCTTTTCCAGCATGCCTAGGTAGCACCTTCTATAAACTACTGCCAAGGAAACTCTTGAAACATTTTAACCACTATTAAACTAAATTTTAGACACTATTCATGATTAACATATGTAGCAGGGTGGGAGCATAGTACACTTTTATTGCACAGCCAGGAGCTGGTGCTTATTTTTCCCAAATTACAAGAACCCTGCATCTATGTCATGCACACATGTCCACAGACACCTTAATTCCTGGGACCCTGCTGGCTTTCCTCTGCGGGGTCTCTTGTGTGTGCCTAAGTGTCCGCAGGATTTGGACTGTGGTACATAATGGTCCAATGGAGGGAAAGCACTGCTTGCCTCAGATGTACTGGCAGGTGAAGACAACAGGCAGAAGAGAAACAAACCTCTCCGTGGGGCTCTGTGTGCCAAGGCAGATGTCCTCAGCTCAGCACTAGGGGAACCGGAGTGGTAAAAGCTGCACACGTTCCCTAAGCCAGCACAGCAGGCAGTTGGACACTTTATCTCATTAACAACACACATATTAATGCTCCTTTGAACTAAGGCAACATGGAAAATGCAAACTGCATGTGGGAACCAGGCTGCCAAATGCACAGCCAAAAAAGGTTTGCTCCTGCCGTCCCTGCCTGCGCCCAGCTGTGCAGCGGGCACAGCACAGTTTCAGACGTGCCCAGTTACCTCCTGATATTTGCTACCGATATTGTCTGCAGGGGGGATGTTCACCACGTGCTCTTCAAACATCTGGGGACTGTTTTACCTTGACAGCTGTGCACAGGCAGCCTCGATGCATGGCCATGGCTTCTGCAGCCTGCCTGGGAAGGCACCGGTGGGTCCTTCGAGAGTAGGAACCGAGCCATGTGGCACCAACACTAGCTGAAGAAAGCAGCAAAGGGGAGGGGGAACGAGCACCTGTGAAAAGCTGTCCTTATGTATGGGGAAACAGATGGCGATACTTCTGATGCTACCTGTGCTGCACAGCCCTGTTTTAAAGTTTTCGGTTAAGCAGGTTAAACATTTACTCCCATCCTGAAAAAAGAGAAAGGTTAATCTGAAACTTCATTTCAGCTCCAGCTTCAAAATGTTACCTTGTGTCAGCATGTGAATGACCAAAGCATTACTTCTTGTCACAGTACTGGCAGGGCAGGAGGATGGTAAATCAGAATTCAGCTTCCACTTGCCAAAATGTTTTCCTTTCTACTTACCCTATTTTGAGAATGGGTGTTTTATGTCAGCTGAAAGGAGTCTGAAGATAGATCAGCATCTTACTTTTTTTCTGTCCAGCTGACTGTGTTGGCAAGTCAGTTTATGAAGGCTAAACTGTAAGCAGTAAACAAGAGATGGAAAAGTCTTTATTAGATAAAATAGGCAATGCAGGGTACAACTCTCTGCCTGAGAACTTATCTGATGCCAGGCTGACAGTATTCTTTCACGGCAGAAATTATTGAAGTCTTTGAAAGGGCTATGTAGTGAAATACATTAAAATGGCAGTGCAAAATACATCTGTCTGCTCATCAGTTATCACAGGTAACTACACCACACTGCTTGACAACTGTGGAGGAAACCCACCCAGCGCTGGAGGAGTGCCAGCCTTTAGGACAGATCACAGAGCGTGTCAGATGACAGTGTCATGTTTCCTACACGTGGGTGTGACTAATCATAGAAATAGGTATGCAGGGTGACACCAGCATAATTAGTTTTCAAAACTTTCAGAGGTCATTGAGTGTATGCACACAATTTTATCTAATTAACTAAAATTAGGTTTGTATGTTGCATTCCAGGGGTGTTTGTAAGGTTCTGGGGATAAAGACCGGAATGATCACTTTGGTTCTGCAGGCTATTAGGGTTTGAAGCTCCGATTCAACAAGGTCCTTCAACAGGTGCATAAATTCAAGCATATGAGAACTCCTGTTGTTGACGGTGGGACTACTTAAGTGCTTCAAGCTGAATAACTGCTTAAATATTTTGCTGAATATGGCAATGCTGAACAAATGTGGTACAGGTCTAGAGTTTTTAAATGTCATATCAGGCAAACACTGTTAACAAACAGCAAGTTACTGTCAAAAGGTTACCCTGCTTCTTCAGGGTGAAGGAAATTTTGAAGAGGTGCTGCTGTGTGGGAACGAAGTCAGAAGTGACTACAATTCACTGCACACTTACCTTTCTTTGCTGCCGAGACTGCCTCTCATCTCCTATTTGGTCTCAGTTTTATATTACTTCTTCTTATTAGAAACAAACCCCCAAAAATTATGCACCATCTAAGCTCATATTCTTGCAAATCTTGTGCAGTTTCATTCAAATTAGAGGCCATCAGCATGTCCAAGATGTATTGATCTGCTGAGGAACCTCAAAGGCTGCAAAATCCAATGACAATTTATTTTTTATTTCAACAGATTGAGTCAGAAGCCAGGGAGGGGCAGGGGTGGAGCATTTCCATGGTTGATATTGCATTCCTGAATCCAGCCCTTTGTTTGGCTGGGAGCTGCACGCTGACAAATATGCTGTTTCCTGAAAGCTGTAACATCTTTGTCCGGTGTCCAGGTGCAGGAAGTAGGGCACAGACTGGGGCAGCCTGTTTCTAAAAAGGATTTTTTTTTTAATCATTTTAAGATTAAGAGAGCAACCCAAAAATCTCAAGACATGTTTAAGATCAAAAGGACTCCAGCTCAAGAAAATATCAGAGCCTCTTTTCATCCCACAGCTAGCCATCTTTCTCCACTAATGAAGCCTGATTGAATCAGCTACTATCCTTTTTCATAGGCATTGCCTTGATTTTTCTTTCTGAAATATTCTTTATGGTCATTAAATCTACTGCAAGCTACAGATTAAGTAGTTGTGTGTGTATTGAGATACCATGTCAGCCTTCTCCTTGGCCGTGATGGACAGAAGGCCAGTTTCATGGCACTGGCAATTAGTCAAGAATGGTAATACCCTGAATGCCGAGTTCTCACATATTGTCGCATTAGATCATTTTACCCTTGAATTGCTTCAAGACCCAAGCTAACACCCCGTCAGCCTACCAGTTTCATACAGCAGTTCCCAGCTTCAAAATCAGTAGGAGGTAAGCAGAGGGTGGCAGGGTCCTGTGGAGTTTGACAGCTTAGCATTGAAGCACAGTGCACACCTCTTAACAGGAAAACGTGGGACTCAACTTGCAACTGAAGTCACTTTTTTAGTGTGGTGTTAGAGCTCAAAAATTGAAGCAAAAATACTTGAGAATGACTTAGTAATTTTTTTAGAGAGAAAAATTTATTCTAGAGTGTTTTAAATAAGAATGGAGGAGATAAAAAACCCAAAAGACTAGATCACAAGTCTTAGACATTAGCTTAGACACTGCTCATAAAATTATAGAGGAAAAGCTGTCCTCTCTTCACCTTAGTCTGACCACCCGCACTGCAGAAAGCCATTTGTCTGCCTGTCTTCTGATTCAAGCCCCATGAGCACTATCCACAGTAGCCTACAGAATACTGAGTCGATGTCTGAGCTCTCCAGCACCTGCACCAAGAAGTGAGTGTCTTAATTACTGACCTGTAAAGTCGTTTTCTTTCTCTAGTTCAATGAAGGTTCAAGCATCTCTTTCTACTGGGTGCAATATCTCTGTCAGGACATGAAGAGCACATCCCTCTGGACTGCTTGTTGTCTAGGACCTGCTCCTGTCAGGGAGAAGAGCCTGTTTGTAATTTTTATTCCAAAATAAGCAGATAAGGCCTGTATACCTAAGTGTCCCACACTCTGGAATTGAGCTTTATCCCTTGAGCCACCATAGACCAAAGGGCACTCCCCAGAAAAATAATAATAAGATGGCTTGGATATACCAACATTTCCTTTTATTTTTTTTTTTAATTAAGTCATAACTATTTTTCAAGTCCAACTTGTAATGAAAAATGGCTTCCTTCGATTTGAAACTCCATTTTTCTGCAAATACACTTTCTTTTTTTTTACAGAAGAAAACAGGCTTACAGAGAAGCAACTAATACATTTTTACAGCTGTACCTATTAAAGGACCAATTCACAGCCCAAGTCAGATCCAGCACTCAATGAAGTTTACACAAAGCCACTGAATTAAATGGGCTTTGGACAAGACATGAAACTTCTTGCAGGTAGCATATAAGTGGATATCAGAAATAAAATATAAATAAACATAAGTCGCTGCACATGATATCATCAAAACCAAGGATGTTCTTGTGCTTCATCACACTGCTGTTTTGCTTGGTTTCTGAGCAACCCTAGAGGAACACACCCTGTGCTAGTTGTCAGGAAGAGCTGGGCTGTAACTACGTTGCTAGTCCAGATGTGCTGGGCAGTAGGTATTTAACTGTCATGGCTAGCTATGGCAGTTGCAACTGTCTTAAATACCTTCTCTGGAGGAAACTTTGCATTCAGGTCTTGTGTTCCCAGCAAGCAAGGACACCACCACCAGACACATGGGGAGGGAGAGGACGGTGTCTCACAGCATTCAGAGGAGCACAGCTGGAGAGGAAGGGCTGACCGTGGCCTTCCGCCAAGCAGGGAGGCACCTCTCCTGCTCTGCTCCCTGGGACACCCCCTCTCAGCCATCCTTTGCAAGGTGGAAGGCATGGCCAGATTCTTCTGTCAGACTGGGACTATGGTGACCTTAGTTGTAGTTTAGAAACTTCAGGGTTTGGGGTGGTTTGTTGGTTGTTTTGGTTTTTGTAATTGTAATGTACTCTACAGCTACTCCTGGACTTTGCTTCTCCACCTTTCAGCTGCATTTCACATGGTGCCCTGGGACACTAATTGCCTGGGAGGCTGACAGGCAATCCTGGGTGTCTCCTGCTGCAGCGGTTTATGACGTAACCACGTCAGTTTAAGTCTGGATCTTTCATGGAAGGAGTTGAGTTGTCTCTGTCGTCATTGAAGCCTCTGAGATGAATGCAACCCTAATAGGGGAAGGGACAGGTGGGAATAGTTTCCAGTGCTGAGTGAGATTCTCCATGGCTTGCCTGTCAACGGCACAGCACCCCTGAGGACTACACAGGGTATGGCTGTTCTGGTCTTACGAACAGGAATGTTGCAGCAAAAGGGGCCAGCGTCGCAAGCAGGCCCAGACTCTGCAGTGCCTGTTCCAGCTCCCATCCCACCTCTGCTAGCGAGGGTTGATCTCCAGAGCACTTGCAGCATGCTTGGAAATGCCCAGGCATTTCACAAACTCACTGTTTGACAGGACTTAGGTCTACACAAATAAGGGGATTCCTTTGTAAAAGGTGGGAGTCTTCAATACTTCAGAATTGTGTCTCTGTTTGATCTCTGCTTATTTACCTAGCCTGTTTTGAAGTTGTTTGGGGGTTTTGGGTGGGGGTTTTTTGCACAAAAATGATACTTCTGGACATACACATTTTGCCAGTACATAAATCACTGGCTTTGTTAAGCAAAGGCTCTTCTCTAAATCCCGTGCTGAATCTCTCATGTTGCCTCAGTCATCAACTGTATCATTCCTGAGGGATCCTCCCAGGCAGGGCAGTAAACCACATAGCTGCTGAGCACCTCCTTGAAAGTATACATCTTGTTGTGTATTTTACCTGAATTGCTCAAAGCACCTACTTCTCTCCATCCAGCAAAGACAGTTAGGAAATATTATGTGTTCTGAGCATATACTCAGGAATTTTCAGCTTTCATGTCATGGCCCTGTTTCACACAGGGCACGAGGCAGAACAAAGGGCATTTGTCCATTCAACCTAGTCTATTTTCCCTTCCTTAATCTCCAGGGATTTGGTTTTTTATTCCCCTCCTCTTCCATGGAAGACCGTATGATTTTGTTCAGTGTGGTTTGTCTTGATTTCAGTAAGGCATTAGGCACTGTCTCCCACAGTATCCTCGCAGCTAAACTGAGGAAGTGTGGTCTGGAGGATCGGGCAGTGAGGTGGATTGTGAACTGGTTGAAAGGAAGAAGTCAGAGAGTTGTGGTCAAGGGGATGGAATCTAGTTGGAGGGCTGTGACTAGTGGAGTCCCTCAGGGGTCGGTACTGGGACCTGTAATGTTCAATATTTTCATCAACAACCTGGATGAGGGAACAGAGTGTACCCTCAGCAAGTTTGCTGATGACACAAAACTGGGAGGGGTGGCTGACACACCAGAGGGTTGTGCTGCCATTCAGTGAGATCTGGACAGGCTGGAGAGTTGGGCGGGGAGAAACTTAATGAAATACAACAAGGGCAAGTGTGGAGTCTTGCATCTGGGAAAGAACC
>VZRW01007506.1:6581-34254 GCA_013398125.1 Aegotheles bennettii | reverse complement strand
GCTGTGGAGTCTCCTTCTCTGGAGACATTCAAGCCCCAACTGGATGCATTCCTGTGTGACCTGCTCTAGGTTGTGCTGCTCTGGCAGGGGGGGTTGGACTAGGTGATCTTCCAAGATCCCTTCCAACTCCTAACATTCTGTGATTCTGTGATTCTGTGGTGTTTTTCCAGTGTGAGGATACAGTCAAGAATACTATGGTAACTCATTCATACACCTCTCCTCCTGTCTTAAATCTTTCATCCACCCTTCAAGGAAGAGGAGAATAGAGCCAAGATGGCCCAGCAACATGCAGGCATCTGAATAAATTTTGAATGTGTTCACTGACCGCAGTCCATTTTCTGTCTCGGAGTCACCTGCATCACTTATTTTTCCTTCTAGGAGGAAGCCGTGATCTCATACACCCACACAGCCATTGTCATTTCAGTGGTCTGGCACACGTACACTTCTGAGTTAGCTATAAGAGTTAAATATTGAAACCTGTATGGTACAGGACAGCCTGTTACAGTGGGAGAAGATGCTCTGCTATGCATGCAGTTGCCATTAGATGTCTCTAGCCCCTTGGTCTTATAAAAGGAGGCAGTCAAGCATGACTGTGGTTGGTAGCACAGATGGAAATGGGAAGTGGTCATTAATCCTCCTAGTTAACTAGCAAGGGCTGATACAAAGTGTCCAACTGCTCGGAAAAGAGCTCTTGGACTGCAAACTAAACTTCTTATCATTCAAGGTCCTCTCTGACATCTGGTGGACCTAGATTTCTGAAGGAAGCAGTCTAGTGCTCAGGTGGAAACAGAGGCAGTGGTGGAAAGCATGCTGAGATCAGGATGCTCTGCATGTTATAAACGTGGGCCTACAGAATTTTCTTCTCAATTGTTGAGGAGGCTGCAGTTATTTTCCTCCATTTAGTTTGCTTATTTAAACAACACAATAGATTTTCCCTGTGTGATTAACAGGAATTTTTCAAAACAATAAGGCTTACATTTCCAAAGAGACTTACCAAGACAAAGCAAAACTAAGCGAAACCAAGCTTCTATTAGCTTAGTTGTGGCTGGAGTAGGCCATTAATATGGATCAGTTTGCTGTTTCCATTTTCTATATGAATAAAACAGCCCAGAGCAAAGTGAAATTACTTGCCATGGCCACCATGCAAGTTAATGGCAGAGCTGGAATTTGACTAAATGCTCAGTCTTGTCAGTCTTTCTAATATTTTCATGCAGCCAATCACAGAAAAGAATGACATATCTGTTCTTTGCTGTGGGCTCACTGAAAGTAATTAAGAATGGCAATAGGTGTTACGATGAATGAAGGTCTCGAAGGTAAAGAGGTATGGATAGGAAAAACTGCAAAGTGCTAATTGCATTAATTGCGATCAATTAGAGAAAACTTTCCCCTCCTCCTCTTCTCAGAGCAAAAGAGTTTTGGAGAACTTGACTCCTGAACCACATCTGGTGCTCAGCAAAACCTCATAGGCCCAAAGCTAACTGGGAGAGTCAAAGCAGCATAACTAGGACAACAGCAGATGTAAGAATGGCTCCACCACCTCAAATCAGAAGTCTGTTTCCATCAGAATGCCCAAAAGTGGAGGCCTAGGAGTGGGTATAAGCCCATGGCAAAGGTTTCCTTCCTCCCAGAAGGCTTTCCTCCTTCTCTGCCTTCCGCTGGCACTTGGCTATGTCCAGGCAACACTCACACCAGTGCTGCCCCTGGGCATTCATCTTGCACGTGGCTATACCATTTGCCTGGGAACCCTGGCTCTTACTCATATGACCGCTGCAGGCACTGGCATCTCTGCCAAGGACAGGTCCCTCATGGGCAGGCTCAGGCCAGTCATGCTGTGTTTGGCCACATCAGACTTTAAATCACTAGCCACGAACAGCTGCAGGGCCACACATATTAATAATCATTTCAAATTTTTCCGATAGTTGTTGAACTTCTTGTAAAAAAGTTAACGAAGACAAATGAAGCAAATTCTAAGTGTTTGAGATTTATGGTCTATGCGATGACCTTCCTTTGAAACAGTGTCAGTGTCATTCCCCTTGCTGGCTGAGCACACACACGCACACACACTGTCTCTGCAGCTCTCGCAGCCCATTTCTTTCTGATTTTGTTTTTCTCCACCCTGATTTATAAGGATATCTTCATGTCTCAGGGAACACATCGAACTTTCAGTAAACATAGACAATTGCAGTTCCTTTTTTCCCAAGAGTCAAAAGGAAAAGGCTCCTCCCCAGAAAATAAACAACCCACCCACCCATTCCCTCGAGCAAGTACACAGAGGAAGAGAATTCTTGTTGTGCCTTGTAGGTCCTCAGGCTGTCGCCTTCTGCAGTGGAGAGATCCATCCACGAGGGCCAACTCTGGAGAGTGCTCTGCCATGGGTCACCCCAGGTGAGGCCTGGGACTCCCAGACTCAGCAGTACCTGATACCTGGCTTCTCCCTTACCCCCTTGCCGGACAAGCATTTTCCACCAGAGCAATGTAATGCCCTAGGAGCCAAGCGTTACAGGCTGCACTCCATGGTCTGCAGGAGTTGATTCCATTCCTGGTGAACTGGTACCAAGTGATTTCTATGGCTGATGGCTGAAATGGCTTTTAAACTAATAGGATGGCGTGGGTTTTGATTTAAAAAAAAAAATCCATTGACCTAGGGACCTTGAAACTTGTCCAATTTGCCTTACAACCTGATCACAAAACCATTAAAGTCAGTTTAAAGTCCCCCTTTGATTTCATCGAACTTTAGACTGGCCCTTGGCAAATGTTTCAATTAATCTTTGCCAGATTCCATGTTTGTAATGAAATCTACATTCATGTTAGTTTTGTGCAGTTCCCATTTTTATAACAAATGTTCTTTACCGCCTTATTTCCAATAGAGATGTGCTCAGGCCCTACAGACCAAGCAGAGCCTTAGATAAAAGGTAAATCAGTGGCCACGTGGGATCTACATTTTAGAAGGATGCCATAGTAATGTTAAAACCAAGGTGGTTATTTATCACAAGGTCCCAAAATCCCTTTTCATGGCAGGACAATCTGCTTATCCCTTTACCCTCTGTACAGGAACAGTCCCGTTGTTGGGGAGCAACACTGGGCTCAGTGACCTTGTTACCTGAGGAGGGAGGAGGGAACTGCATCACAGTAAGAAAAGCCTACATGACCAAAATACAGGCAATGACACACTCATCCGAGCAAACCCATAGAACCAAGGAACCACAGGAGAACCAGTTACCACCAGTCAACTGGCAGAAGACAACTGTCTACATGACTACTCTTAGGCGTCAACAAATGTGAGATCATTCGTATTAGCACAGACCTCTCTCGTCTTCCATGGAGGATGTAAAGGTCTCAAATTATCACACATATGCCACCATGCAAATCATCAGGGACAGTTGCCATGGATCAGCAGACACCTGATAGTTTGTTACCCAACAGTAACTGGGTAACTTCATGTGCTCAAACCCGTGATGTCCCTTGGGACTGAAAGGTGCTGTGCAATGCTTTGGTGTGTGCTAGGCTTTTTGCCTAGCACTCAGATGCTCTTTACCTCTTTTTAATGACCTTTTATTGTTATTTATTTTGAAGAATATGGTCAAAATTGAAGTTTCTGCTATTTTTTTATTAACTGGCACTACTTGTTATTCATCTGCTGACTGGAGTGATTATTTCAGAACATCCTTAGTGCTTGCCCCTCTCTTCACTCCAGTTTGAGGACTATAATTTTTGTGGCTGCTCATTTCTGGAATGGCTCTGCATTTGGTGGTATCTCCGAGTGGGGATAAATCACTTCCAGGCGGGCTGTGAAAACTCTTCCTTCAAAGCACCAATATTAATCAGGCTCCAGCCCTTATCTTTTGTATTGCAGCTGCTTGTCTCCGTCATCCCACCAGAAATGTTTAAAACTTAACTAGGACCAGGAGAGTTTAAATTAGCTTTCAAGGACACAACCTCTACATCATATTCACTTCCATTCAGTTTTGTTTACATTCTCAACAGTGTTGGCTCAACAATATCCCTGTATTCCTGTCCAATGCTTACTCAAGATCAGTCTGCAAAGCACATCTGCTGAAGACAACTTGGGTTTCCCACTTGTAGTTCATAAAGGACCATGATGTGAAGGTCGTAACCAGCTTTGGTGCCTTCTAGAATAAAACCTTGCACAGGCAGAAGCCATGGGATGTGTCAGCCCCTCAGCGTATCTGAGCAGAAAGGCAGGCTGGATGGCACATATCTTATGGGAGACCTGGAGAAGTTGATTTAGTACAAACCTAGCTTCCACGGCAACCAGCAACAGTGTCACATCCCTGGGGTATGTTCTGCCAAGGAATCTTCTTCTGCTAATGCTTCTTCTTCAGCCCTCACTATCACACAAGAATCTTCTGAGGGATAAAGCAGTGTGGCACTCCAGTTGACATCATCATCCTTCTGCTTTAGTGTGCCATTTCAGTCCTGTGTGCTGTGTCCAGTCTGGGTATGCACAGAATTAATAGCACATGCTAATAATTGAAGGATCATGGTTCGCATGTTCTGCAGAAGGATGACTGAATACATTGGAATCCTTTGCTGAGCTGCAGTTTGGGTGCCTTTGTTTATGCCTTTGTTTATCTGGTAGTCAACTGCATATCCTGAATTAACACAGATAAGCTCAGCTGAATAAAAATTCCTTTCACTCAGGGTTTAAAGCCCCGTTTCTTGAGGAGATAGACACGTGTACTAAAAAGCCAAAGTTATCCCAAAGAAAGCTTATCCCAAAGCATGAAATACCTTGGCTAGTAACACACTGCAAAAGCTAGATTTAAAAGAAATGTATGGTATTCCTTACAAATTCAGAAATATTATGTTGTGTTCTGTTCTGTTCTGTTTGCTCTGTTGTGTCAGAGAAGTTCTTTCAAGAAAAGAACGGGCTCGATATATTGCAGATCCTTATGTCTGAGTCAGGGTGGTTAAAACAACAACAAAAACCCCTATAAAACAATAATTAGAAATAATTAGAGGGACAAGCAGGAGCAGAGAGCAAAAGCAAATGCAAACCATACAGAGCCCTGGAAAATACAAGAAAGCAGAAAAAGCCTATAAATACTTATGTCAATAAAGCAAGCCACTGGCCCTCATTTAATTAGCAATTTTTATTAACAGTGGTTTGTTGACTAGTGCAGTGTTTACCTAGGGCCTGCATAAAAAGCATTACAATCAGGAGATAGTGGCATTTTAATCCCTCTATTCCCAGTGTGGAAATGAAAGTGCTAAACTGGTCATTGGTGTCCATCAATAGACCAGGGCAGAGAGATCACCAGCCTTTGTATTTTCTTGGGGGAGGGGGAGGCAGGAGGAAGGGGGGTGTACCCATGGGCCCAGCTGAGCTGCAGCTTGCAGAGAGGCAGGAGGTAAGATGACTTTGGCCTATGTTGTTTCACCCCTTGCACGCGGATACATAAGACCGCGGCCAGCAAAGCAATCGCTGGTTCCCAAATCCATCTCTTCCAGCTGGTGGGGTAGCAGGATGTGAGCCCAAGGTCACGTTTTATTTTCAGTATTTGAACACAGAAGTCATTGATTGGAATTCTAAAGTCTAGTCTACATCTAAAATGTAGGCTTCCATTCCAGCAAGGCAAGTCCACTGGAGACTTCAGGTTGGAGGTAGAGGGCCAGGACCCACCTCACCAGTTTATTTACCACAGTTCTGAGTACTGGAGTTATTCTCCTCTGTCTCTCTGTTGGCAAAATAGGAAACAAGATGGCCCATGACTTTTTTTTGAAAAGTAGGGTCCTCTCTAGAATTCAGGAAACATTGTTCTGTGCCCCGTTTCCCCTTCCCTTAATCTGAGGTCAGGCAGGGGCTGAGCCAGATCCAGAAATGGCTTAAAAGAGTCAAAATTCAGTGGTAGATGAGGCTGTTTAGAATGACCCCAAGGGATTAGTGCACTGCTGAGGCTTGCTGGCCCCTTTCCACTCCTAGTGCCCTGTGCCTGCCCAGAAAGCCCTGTGCTGCCAGGGGGGTGATGGCAGGGAGCTGGTGGCACTGGCTCTGAAGAAAGGGAGGGCTTCCCCTCCATCCCCTCTGTCCCTGGAGCCATGTGGGGGAAGCCAGCTGGAGCAATGTGGCCAGCTGGTGCAGGTAGGGGCCAGGATAATGTCTGCAGTCCTGGCTTAGACCCGGCAGTGGGTTGTCTCTATTGCTGGACCCTCAGCCTGCTGCATGGCCTTGAGGTATTTGTGCAGGGAAGGCTGGGGTGGCAGGAATGCAACCTATCTGGGTTATACTACACCCAACCCCTAATTACAGTGAAAGACTTCCAAGTCAGACATGGTGACTAAATGGGTGTGGAGCAAAATCCTCTCCCCAGTGAGTCGGCTGGGCTCTGAGGAGCCTGATGTGCAGCAGGCACAGGGCAAGGCAACCGGTCACTTCCCTGCCAGGTGGCAGGCAGCCCACACTACTTGTGCCTTCTCCAGGCTTTCCAGCTGAGTCCAGCAAGGACCCCCCAGCTTTTGCTGGGCTGAGGCCACCATCAGAGGCAGAGCGGCTCCTGGCTTCACCCAGGGCTGTGGGCTCGCAGGCAGTGTGGCACCAGGAGCCGTGGCTCCATACCCACGAGCACAGCCTCGCCGTGCCTTTAGCCTGCCTGGAGCGGGTGTGCATCCTGCCCCTCTGCACAAGGTCACACTCCGGTGGAAGCACGTATCTCTCTGCTTCCTCAAATAGCACAACTAACAACTATCCCACCTCAGCCTGTTACAGTGGGCAGTGAAAAAACTGAGCTTCTTATCCAGCTTAACATTTTCCTCAAAAATTAAGGGGAGTGAGCTGCACCGTGCCACAAAGGCAGGTCTCCAGCTTGCTGCCTCTGTGGCTGTGCTGGGTGTGAAGCATACCTGACTGCTGATGGCATTAATGACCTGTATCTCCAGGAGCAAGAAGAGGAGGGATAACTCACAAGTGGCTTTAATGGGTGAACATAAATATAACGGGAGACCCACAATCATATAATTATCGGTCTAATCCGTCCATCTGTCGTACACACGCTTTATTGATTATACACACACACACATACATAACATATATCTGCAATATGTATATATATTTGCAAAACGTTTAACAAATCATCCGCGGACTGGAAGATTTATCCTACTTGTCACAACTGTTCAGACTGCCATTTCCATTATAGCTATTCTTTTCCAGCGTGCTTAACTTCCTTCAGCGTGGCACTTTTATGCTGCATTTAAACATTGTGTTTCAGCAAAGTTTGAAAGGAAAAATATGAAAATATCTTGTTCAACCACTTCGAGGTTCAGTAAAAATGAAAAATTACTTTCCCCACATTTTTCTGTTAATAACAAACTCCTCTGCTCAGCCTGACTGATGATGAGACAATTTACCTGGGAGGCATTGCAAGTCTCTCAGCAAAACAAAGCAAGAAACTTCCTTAAGTCTCCCTGGTCCTCGTTGCTTCAGGGGAAGGGAAGGGGAAAAAAAGCAAACAAGACTATTTCCTTCCCGGGGAAGGAAAAAAACGTATGCAGAAGAAAAAAATCCTTTATGTGATGGTTTCTCAGCACTATTTGTAAATATTCACTGAGCTTGAAGCTTTTTCCTTCCTTCTTTTTAATAAAAAAAATTGTGGGGAAGGGTTTTGTCTTGTGCCACAAGAACTGAACTGCTTCATTGCAGAGCAGACGCCAATATCCTGCTAACCCAGAGCTGCTGAGAGGTGTTGCCAGACAAACAGGAGAGCTATGAGGGGTGTGAGGGGAACAAGGACACTTACCCAGTCCACTGCCTGCCAGGTAGGACCCACACGACAACATTCAGCTGCTCCCACAGCAACTCTCCTCAAGAAATTAAGGGGATTTTTGCCTCCCTTCTCTCCCTCTGGCACAAACAAACAAGCAACAGAATAAAGGCACTAAACCAAAATTTTGAGATGGCATAGTTTTAAAAGGTTAGGCTACATATACAAAGAGAAAAACATTGATCTGGGGGGTTTATTTATTTTCTGTAACTGATATCCACAGAAATATGGGCAAGGAGGGGTGTTCTTAAAGGCAAAGAGCACCTGTGGGGTACTGCTCTCTACAAGGCTCAGAGAGATGCTCGGGCAGTCTGCCTGGTCTGGAGAGCTTCAGATCCAAAAGGTGTAAATGGGACAGCACTACAGATGTTCCAGCACCAAGATAACATTGTCCTAGAGCCTTCACTTCTGCATTTTCTGGCTTAAAGTTTGTGAATTAATTGTGTGGGCCTAATGACTCTATTAACGGGAAGGGATAAACAGGGAAGGGAAGGGGAAGGGGAAGTAGGAGGAAAGAAGGCTCTAATGAATGGTAAAAGTAACTAGGCTTTATTAGAACGGGATATGAAAGCCACCTTCTGCACATGAAGCCAAGGTGTGGAGTGCTTCTGAAACCAATCTTGGCCTAAATGCTCCAAAACCCTGTGTGTGGCAGCACACCCATGAAAGCAGGGCTGCTCTGCTCTATAACCATGGCCCACTGTGCTCTGGTGGCACCACGGAGCTGGTGTCCTTATCAGTGGCCTCTGTGGTGGAGGTGAAGTTGGCTACCATTGGGGTTGTTTGTTTAAGACAAATCTGACCTGCCACAACACCCCTGTCTTCTGGAGCCAAAAGTCAAATATGCCAAAACAATACCTGTAGGGCAGGAGCTGTTGGGACAAAGTTTGTTGAGGCTGAGAGGGTGTTTCTGAAAGTGGGATCACTGTGTGATTGTGTCCTGCGCTTGTACTCCTCCCTGTGCAGCTGCAGCCAGCTGCTGCAGGAGACAAGATGATGGGTTAGATGGATCTTTGATCTGACCTGACACAGCGGGTCTTATTTCTGATATGTTATCTGTAAAACCCAGTCCCTCTCCGCCTGGGCATGTCACAACACACAAGGTGCCTGCCCAGTGCTTTTTAACTGCATTGGAAAGCTGTGAAGTTTCGTATGCTCCTACCCGGGAAAAACACGGTGACGGTACCACTGCACCCTGTGTGCCAGGAGGCTGCCTGCATGGCCATGCCGGTGGAGATCAGAGTGCTCTGGAGGCTGGGCTTCACACCAGGCTGCAGATGCTGAAAGCAAGGTGGAGGAAGAAGAGGGCTGGGGGCTTTGAGGGCAGCATGCTATCGGTGTAAAAGGTATGTGAGAGCTGAAGATGGATCAATAGTGAATTTGGGCTTTGCTGGTGATTGCTAGATTTTGAAGGATTGCCCTGATAAGAAAGGTGTTTCTGTAAGCAGGAACAGATTGGATTTTTTTTATTATTATTTTTTTAAAATGATTGGTCTTTCCTGGCTTGAACATATATGTCAATCTTTCTGTGGTGTAAATTAGTCTCAACTGATGATTTAGACCCACCGATGGTCCGTTCACAAATCCATTTGCTGCTTACTAACTTGTTTATGGCTCAAGTTATACTTTGCCCAGGGCCACGCTGAGCTCTGGTGAGGCCAGCAGGCTGGGGGATTTGCTGGAATACAGCAATTTCTCACACAGCTGCAGCTGGAGGCCAAAGGGCCCATGCCAAACACCGCTGCCGAGGTGCAGCCATTGTGCTGTTTGGCATGGGGTGTTGGGATGGAGCGGCTGCCTGGTCCCGAGGCTGTGCCAAGCTGGGACAGCGGTGGGGAGGGCTAGCACCCGTGGTGTGGAGGCTTCTGCCCCACCTGAGACACTGTGTGCTGCAGTGATGAAACCCCAGGGTTACAGGCAGGTGCCCAAAAAGCTGGCATTGCCTGCTCTGACACGAGAGCAGCAGCATCGAGGAGGGTGCAATTCCCTCCACACTGCTCAGCTACCAAACCACAGCCCTCTTCTATAATGGCCCTCCCTCCCCATAGGGATGGCAGAGGGTCAGTCAGTCCTGCCAGCCTGGGCAGCAAGCAAGGATGGAGCATGAAGTGCCGAGGGACAGGGAGATGGAGCGATACCTCCTGGGTCCCAGGGCTCCCTGCTGCCCCAGAGCCAGGCGGGAAGCAAGGTCCCTGGGACTGCAGTGGCCTGGTGCCAGCAGCCCCCGGCTCTGGCTGCGGGATTCAGGACTGCCCAGCAGCCCGTCTGGCATGCCCCGGCGCTGGCCATGTACATAATCCCAGGGCGGGAGCTGTGCTTGAACTGCACGTGAACCGTAAATCCCCGCTCCTAAGGCTGAGGGCAGTTCCCGCTGGCAGGCCTGCTGCGGCGGCTCAGCCTGATCCCGAGCACTGCCGCCCAGAGCAGCCATCTCATTTAAATTGCTTTATAAATGGGCCAAGGAACTCTGGCTCCAGCCTTCATCTGAGTAATAAATACACAATAAAGCAGCCTCCGCGGCTGGGGGAGGCCAAACAATCAACACTTCCAAAACAGAGAGGATGCTTTTACTGAAAAGAGGTCGGCTTTTGTAATGTTTTAGCCCTTTTCTGTCCCTTCTAAGGATCCCTCCTGGAGGAGATGGAGTAGAGGCTATGTTTAGCCAGCTGTATGCCCAGATGGTCACAACACTCATGAACACCATCCCCTAGGAATAATTGTATTAAGTCTTCTTTAGATTTTATACTCTTGGGGTTTAAAAAAAAAAAAGAAAAAAAACAACAATTCTCTCTAGAATTAATGGTTTAGCACTTCTGCATTTGATTACTGTATTAAGAAAGCAGCCAGCACCCGATGGGTTTTTATAGCTACCTCCAAACATGAGACATCACACAGAACTGTGACTTCTTAACGAAAAGCTGGAAAGTATATAATTGAGACTGAAGTAGGACGTGCTGACATGCCAGAAAGGATATCTGAACCGTTATGCCAGTATGCCCACATGGGTTAAACTCTGTACTCACCAGCTGGGTGAGGAGCTCTTCTTGCACAGACAAGAAGAGCCAGTGAAGAGTTTTCATCAGCACACACGACAATGAATGTATGCTCTCTTTGGCTTGCAAATTTTACATCACCTATTGCATTTCCACTCCTTTCTTTGGGGAGAAATAAAAGAAAGCAACCGAAGAAAAGAAAGCAACCAACAAGAGAAACCAATGAACCATGGCAGAGCACTCTGCTGCTCACACACTTCACACCCGCCTTGGGAGAAGGCAGGGAAGGGCAGAGGGGATGAGGGGATGAATGAAGGCAACACAATTCAGTTAAAGAATGTGCTGAAAGATGAGAGCGATGAGGGTAACATAAAAACTTTTCAAGAAGACCATTTGGAAGGGTATGTAAGTTTTAATAGCTAACGTACACTTTCCTGGTACATCCCAGTGGAGGATCGTGAAGTGTTTTGCAAGCAAGGTAATCCCACAGCAATGCCCTCCCATTACCAAACTCCTGTCTGACAACTCACCCATTTTACAGGCAGGGATGCTGAGGCACAGAGAGATTATCCAGTTTCTGCAAGGAGAAATCAACTTCCATTAGGGAAAGATAGATAACATCTGTGATTGCAGAGATCTGGCCTTGATGATCAGGAGGTTCTTGCCCAAAGACTTAGATTTCTACTAATTATTGCAGTGTTGGAAAAGCCAAGAATAGAGACATAGGAAAGATCTGCAAAACATCCATCCCAAACACCAGGGTCGCCAACAATTCTCTGCAACCCATCACAAACTGTAGTAAATGACCTGCAGCTGTAAGTGCTGTAGTCCATAAAAAAGCTGCTGGAAAGCACATGACGGGTGGTCTGGGTCCTTGTGATGGCAGGGAATGTACAAAAGGGCTGAAACAGAAATGAAGACTGCTACTACCCTATTACTGCTGATCCAATAAGGTCTGAATGCTGCAAGTAGAGCTGTCCAGAGGTGTTCTGCATGGAGATCATGGGGAAATGAATCCGTGCTTCCCTGAAGCCATAGCAGCCCACACATCATGCCAAAGGCAAAACCAGCTGTTACTGTCCTGAGAGACTCCAGCAGAAACCAGCTGTCCGGTGTCAGAAGAAAGGGACCATCTCCACCTCGTGTTTGGTAGTTGACTTCTGAAAAGTGGCTGCTGCAGGATCACTTGGGCTGGGGTGCAACAGTTCCTTGGCCCCAAAAGACTGTTATGGTGGCTGGGAACAAGTCTGCAGCAATGTCCTGGCCATGGTCTGTTATTGCCCACCATGGCCCTTGTTCAGAGGGAGGTTTGGCAGGGTATAAGTGTGTGGTTCCTGTTCAGCCACTCCATTCCTCAAGACCCCAGTGAAATGGCTTCACTGCCCCTCTCTGTTCCTGCAGCACTGCAGGGAGCCACAGCAGACCCAATAATTGAGGCCCCTGTCATTATCCTCCTACCACACACAGGATTTCTGTCTCTAAAATGGAGCAGGGATGAGATTAACATCTTCTCCCTCTCTTGCTACGCCAGCTTTTGACAGACAGGGAGATGGGGGAGTAGAAAATGGTGTACGGATAGAGCTGTGAGTTTTGATAGAAATTGTCATCAGCCTGATAGCAGAAGCATCATGTGAGGACAAGGTGGCTCTGACCTGCTGCAAGCCACCGGCTGGAGGAGGGGGTGGCAGAGGAGCACAACACAGTGTGAAGGGGCTTTACCTTGGCACAGCCCGTGGAGTGAATGGGGAAAACAAACCTCTGCCTCTTCCTGCACCCTAACCTTCTAATGCATAAAACCCCGCAAACTCAAGTCACACGATCTGTCCTGCCGAAATCACTGCCACAGCCTGCAGGATCAGGCATGTTATTTAAGCCCTTTTAATGTATCATTCAGTAAAAAATCAGGTCATTTTTACTTGTCTTTTCGAAGACACATTTTTTCATTATTTATGCATCAAGTAGAGGCTAAAGATCCAGAAACGATGGCTATGGAGTTCTGACGTTCCCTCTCATCAGTTTGGTTAATTGCTCGTTTCATTTACTAGCTGGGTTTTAACATTCCTATGGATCACTTGGCTCTCGAAATTCTATAAGTACTGAAAGTCAGCAAATTTTGGAAAGTGTTCTCTGGAGGAAAGTCCTGGAACTCTTACAACAGGCATAATTTTCATCTGTGCAGGTTTAGTGCTCTCACAGAATAAATAAGCATTAACTATCCCACAACCACGCCAAAATGCAGTGGGTTTGTAGCCTGCCGTGTGCTGTACTAGAAGCCTAAGCATTTTACCTTGCAGGCTAAATGCCCCTGTGAACAGAAATTGCAATCATTACTCAGCAGATACCTTCCAGTTGAAACCTTACTCAGGAACAGCTATGTCCGGATTTAATACGTGTAATACCAAGAGAGGGGTGTCTGCGTTTAAATGCTAACTTTTGTGCGAGAGGAATCGTGAGGGACTAGGGTAAATTTTTATTAACCTTCTAGCCACTGGGTGCCACTAGTGATTTGTTACCTTAACAGAATTGCAGCAATCTTGCAATTTCCACACATAAACTCTCACAATAAACAATTAACACATAGGGAGTTCACCTTCAGCCTATTTGGTTTATTTAAAAAGCTTTCATCCTGTATGTCTCTGGTTTCCCTCTATTCTAATTCTCAGTGGCTGTATTTCAGTGTTGGGGTATTGTTTAAGGCACTGATTTAGAGGCTGTGTACCCAGTTCTCAGAAAGCCTGATGCAGCAAGCAAAGCACTCAAGCTTATGCTTACCTCTAAAACAACCGAGCAGTGCCTCTGCCATCAGTGAAACTGCTCACGTGCCTACAGCTAAGCATATATTTGACTGGATTAGTGCATAAAGTGACTGGAACCAAAGACATGGTCAGCAAAGAAGCCCTCCAAGCTATTGCCTTTGCTGCTGATTATCTTCCCCTAATTCATCCTTTGCAATGCAAACACAATTCCATACCCTCACTACTGCTGTTAACTCCTAGCAGCGGACAGGATCAGACCCCTGGTTTTAATGGTCTGCTTTCCACCTCTATAATCCCCATCCCATCTCTTATTCCACTTTTTACTTCAAAGTATCATTTCCTGCCACCCCCTCCTCCATCCTTATTGTTCTGACATTCCCTGCCACAATTTCTCCAAAGGCAGGATGGCGAGGTGGTTCAGCAAGAAGAGTCCATTTCCACAAATAGGCACATACAGCTCCAAGTATGTATATGAGTTTATGCTACACCTGAAAACATACAGGGCAAATTAAACCTCTGGGATCTCCTTGAATGCTGCACCTACAGAGAGGTATCCACTGTTCTTTTATCTGATCTCAATTAAAGTGATACAAATTCTGTGTAGGGACAAGTCTTAAATAGCCAGTAATTTGCAGGTGCAAATTAAACCCCTACAAGCCAGGCTTAAATTGAAGCTGGGCCCTCAAATAAAAACTCAAACAGAGGAACATGCTGCTGGGGGGGGATAATGAGTTTTCTATCACACATCAGCTGCATTGGGGTATTTTGCCTGGTTGCAAATGCCCTTAGCCCGTGGTGTTTGCAGTGAATGCGATGCACCTCATGCCTCTGCCAGCCCTGCTTTGCACATCTCCAGGGAGAGAACAGTCACACAGACATTGTACTAGACCAGCTGTAGGAGCACACATCTCACAATAAAAGTGCCCACAGATCACAGTTCACCTTTTTCTTTCTCTTCTCCAGCACCAGGTGTACCCGAAGTCCACTGATGGCTCTGCTCGCCCTTCCTGCAGCTCCCCCTCCCCATCCCACTGCTGCTCCAACCCAGGGGCTGGCTGCTCCCACGCTACCATTCGTATGTCACTCACGTGGATCTCCACACTTAGAGCTGTCTTCTGTTTCCCGCTGCCAAGAGCCGTCTCTATTTGAGCGTCCCTTTCAAACCCATGATTACCAGAAGCCTTCCTCTCATCTCATCTCATCTCTCTTTAGCTCTTCCTTACTATTCACCTCTTGGTCCACGCTTTATTTTTGTCTGCAAGTGCATGCTCCAGGGCAGGGAAGCCCCACGTGTACTCGCTGCACTGCAGAAATGAAGTGACTTCATGCTCCTCACCTCGCAGAAGTGGCCTTGAAAAAAGGACATCTCATCATCTGAAGGCAGACAGAACAGCACCGTGATGAATTTTTAACTATTATCCCTGATTCTGCGGCCAGCAATACTCCCATGCCTTCTTCCTGCCAGTGAGGCAGTCTCCTGTGTCAAGAGTAAGGGAGAACAGGAGCAGAGATGTCACACAGCTGCCTGCAAGTCTCAGCTGATCTGCTCTCCTCTGGGTCATCTTCTAGCATGGGTCAGAGACCAGGCTCAGAACAGTTTGGTGTTGCAGGCTACAGAGGAACACATTGACAGGAAGCTGTGGGTGCAGCCTGTAAGACCAAGCCAAGAAGTTTAAACCAGAGTTTTGTTTTCAAGTGGCTGTGCTGGGTAAGCAGGGCAAGGACACAGATGGGTAGCGTTCATGGCTAAGGCCAAGTCCATGGACAATGTTCAACTGTGCATACTCAGTAGGACTCCCTTTTTAATTAATTAAGGTTTTTCTCCTTCAAACATTTTAAAAATTACTCAAATGGTTCATTCAAGTTACAGGTTTCACACAAGAGAAGAGTTGCAAGAAATCACCATTTAATTAGATAAACATATATTTGGCTGATGACCCTTCTCCAAACCTGGAGCCTCCTTGCCATCATTAGAGCCCCACATAAACTGTAGCAGTTAGCAGTCTGCTTCGGGATTACAGTGTTCCTAGCAAGAGAAATTGCTCCTGAGATCATTTAACCTCCCCGGGGAGATGACAGGAAGGAATTAATCTTCTGCTGCTAATCCACCCTGTGCTGCTGAATCAAAAATTGGCATCAATGGGGGTGCATGCGTAGGGGAGCCTGCAGTGGCATTTACCATCCATATATGCTCCTTCCCACCTCCTCCCCGAGTGCAGCTGAGGAATCAGGGGGCAGCTATTTCAGGAAGTCTATGTAACATACTATTAAACTGTTTGTGCTGGCTTGGAAGGAGGTTTGGTTTCTAGCGGTACTCTCCAGTCCTATCTATGTCAGCAAGGTGAATGCTATAGAAAAGCATCCCAGGAATCAGCCTCCTCATTACTTTTGCTGCTATTACCCATTTATTTTATTTTATTTTATTGGTTTCATATTTATTAGTGATTTATTTATATTATTCACCGGTGCCCAGGTACATCAGTTTTTTATTCCCCAGAGTGCCCGTAGGAAATAAAATGCACTGGCATGACCCCATGCCCGTCAGAGCCTTTGTATCGGAAGCAGCCCTGCAGCTGTTTTGGAAATCTCCTTTTTTTTTTTTTTCCTGGCGAGCACAATGGAACCAAGGAACAATTCAATATGTTTGTGGACAATCTGCAAGCAGAGAGGGAGGTGGGGCCAGTCCTGGCACAGGGACAATACCTTGGGATACAGCAACCGACCATACAGCATGAATAGCAAGTACTGAATGCCCTTAGCGACTGGCTTGTGGGAAAAAATTAATTTGCTAAAGAGCATTGATACTAAGTCGCCTTGAAGAGTTGTAAATCACAAGCCTGTACAAAGGGAAATCTGCTCCTGCAGAGTCTGTGAGCAGGGATGGACTAGTATGATGGATCGGACTATTCCCAACTAGCGTCAACTTAATGGCAGCAGCTCAGAAAATAGTAGGCTCCTCCAAAAGGAAGGCCAAACTCCTGCTGATGTTGGCAGAGGCAGGATGGGATCCAATGGATGATTTTTTCACACTAGAGGACGGGTGCCTGCTTTCTTCTCCACAGCATTCAGCTTTTCAGCTTGGGTCCAGCTGCCTCTGCTGAGACCTTGCGCTCCCACAGCTCCCACCTCACCAGGCAGCAGGACAAGGGGTGGGAGGAGGGTGCCCAGGCCAGACCCTGTCCATGGCATGGAAGATGCTGTGGATAGGAAAGCCAAGTCCAGAGAGGGACAAGACAGCAGCAAGGGCTCTCAGGAAGGCCTTCACCAGCCAGAGGAGGGGGCTGCCCAGTGTGGGAGCAAAACCGGTCCCCCTATTGCTAAAACCAAACCTGACATAGGCTCTTTTCTGCCCTGACTGATCCAAACACTTGCAAAGGGCAGGTTTTCTTTTTGCTAACACACCACCAAATGGGATTTGCAACAAGGAGGTGTGAGGGATAACAGCCCATCCCTCTTACCTGACAGAGCCTGCAGGCTTCTCTTGCTGCTTTCATGTTTCCCCTGCATTAATCCCCACAATAACACACCAGGAAAACCTTGGGAAATAGGGGACAGGGGGATATATAACTTTTCAGGAAGAAAGGTATAAAAGGAAGCAAAGGACATCTTAGTGGAAAAAAAACAGTCGTTTGCTCTTCCATATTTTTTTTCAAATTGTGATTAGAAGAGAAAATGGTCTTTCTGTGCCGGTCAGGAATCACAGAATCATAGAATGGTAGGGGTTGGAAGGCAACTCTGGAGGAAAGGAAAAAAATCCAGTGAAATTAGAATGATGTTGCTTTTCTAACTCAGAGAAGCAAAGCAATCCTCAGGGATCTGTGAACGTGTTCTTGCAGTTACTGCCCTAAACACTTGTTATGGTTTGAGGGGACAGGCAAATCTACGGCTTTGCTGCAAGGACCCAAAGAGGGAGGGGTGGAGTTTAGGACCCTTTGTGAAAAGGGGTCTGGGGTGTCGGTATTCCCTCCCATTTCCTGCCAAGCTCTATAAAGCCAGGAGGACAGGAAGTTCCTCTCTGTCTTTCCTTTCTGCTCGCTTCTCGCCAGGTGGAGCCGGCCCGGAGGAGAGGCCCTGCCTTTAGTTACCAGCTCGCCACGTGCTCTGCGGGATTCGACTGCATCGGGTGCTGGGGGGGCTTTGGACTTCTTCCTTCCCATCGGCTTTGCAGTGGAGGACCTTTCGGGAGCTTGTATCAGCGGCCATTGGAGTCGGGTTGTATATATTTGTATACATTTTCTTCTTTTCCCACCTGTTACTCCCCCTCCCTGTTCCATTAAATCTGTTACAGTTTTAATCTCCAACCGTTTAAGCTTTTATTCCTTATTTCCCTTCCATTTTCCCCAAGGCGGGGTGGAGGGGAGTAGCAAAAAGCAAACTCTGTCTCTGAGTTGTGGCTTGCCCTGGCTGTTTTGAACCAAGACAACACTAAAGGAAGCTTGTTTCCCAAATGTTCCGAGTGGTACGGATGACTCCTTCAAGATGCTTGTCAGTTTCTGGCTATCCCCAGATACCTAAATCTGGCTCCTGTGTTGCTCACCTGTAGTTTTGGAAAATTTTGTGTAGGTGGCTGATGGTGCAGCTCCCTGAAGCTGCTCCCCCATCTCTCTGCCATTGAGCCTCACCAACGCTGGTCCTAACATGGCTTGCTCTCACAGTACCCTCCAGATGCCAATGCTGAAACCAAGGCTCCCTCTGAACACATCTTTTGTCTTCTCTGCTCCACCATAGGAAGCTACAGGTAGCAGCCAGGATAAACAGAATATACTTGTGGAGTGCACAAACTTCGATGTACTGGTTTTTTTCTAAGCTGGGATCACAGATTATTGTATTTCAAAACAAACGATAGTTCAGATAACACAAAAATAAGCTTCAGCTCACTTAACACATACATTTTTAGTTCATGTCCTTTTCTGAACTTTTATGCATTGTGATGCTTCCTTTTTGTACACTTTCACTTTGACCAAAAATAATGTTTGGATGCGTTTAGGGTGACCCTGTTCTGCATTTTGTGTTAAGGAGAGCATATCTAGATGTGCCAAGGCAAGTCCAAAGAGCCTGTTGATGCATGAGCTGGGGTAAGGAGTTCAACAGAACTTGAGTACATCACTGGACTCATGAGGCAGGTTGGCCCTGGACTGAAGCTGCCTGGTCAATGTGCAGCAACGAATGAGTCAGGACTCCCGAATAGCCGTGTCACCCCCACGGGCTCTGGCACCACACTTCAGCAAGTCCCAGCGCCCAGCCATGGCCTGCCTTGGTTTTGTAGGTGCTGATGACAGGCACTAAGCACAATACGGTCTGATCTAACACAGTATCACACAAGGATTCGTTCAGGCTAGCAGTAGTAAAAGATGTATATATGACATGGCCCTTTGACATTCAGTTTGTGTTCCCCATCCAACACAATGTGGTTAAAAACAAACAAACAACCTGGTACAAAACCTAAGTAGCTGCAGCAGAATGTGTATTTCATTTTCACATTAAAAACTACTTCCAGTAGTTGGATAGATGGTAGCACAGTACAATCCAGAAACCAGCTGCCTATATTATGCATTATATCAATATTTATTTTAATTCCAAAGAATTGTAGTTTGGGGACTTTTACTAAAATAGACACTAAGTGGTATACTGACGGATTACATTTTGCTCTAAAGTAACTTTACTTGGACATCTCTGAATTCTGTTTGCTGCTTGTTCTTCTCTTGAGTTTTTCAGCATGCTGAAAAAAGAAATGATAGAATAAAAATAGAGCTAGCTGTGTATCTGTGGTGAGAATTATCTTCCCTGGCAATAGAGCGCAATTGGTGTCCAATCGTAATTACTGCCTTTTTACTCTAACAATAGATCTGAAATTGTGTTTTGGGGATACGGAGCTTCCCAGTATAGAGCCTTTGCTGTGTGAGTTTCTATGTTAGGGAGCTGTGCTTTTTCGCTCCCTTCCCCCAAACCTTTCCCAATACCAGTAATGTACTGCCTAAGCAAACACTGGACACGTATAGCATATTGCTATATACAGAGCATATTGCCTAAGCAGATAACCCAAGCTCAGGCTCTGCCAACACTGCTGACGATGCTAACTCCACTGGGAGGAAAGGGAGCCAAGGCAGCACTGAGCACAGCCGGGAGCAGCCAGAGTCCTACATGCACAGGAGCTTACGCTGGCTCAGGGGGACCTGGCAGCAGCAGTACTTTGAGGCCAGCACTCAGAATAGACAGGAGCTCAGCATGTGCCAGCCACAAATAAGGGCATTTTGCTGTATCGATAACCTGCAAGATTTTTCCACTGCTCTTTCCTCACAGAACCAGGAGCAAGATATCATAGGAAACACAACTTGGGAGTTATCAAAAAGAAACATGGACAGTTTTCATTCCTTGAAAATGTGTTTATATTTTTGCATCTTTTTCAATGCATAGCTGCCCTTTTTGATGGGTGACATGGCTAAAATGTAACATTCTTTTCTATTAGAAACTGGAAACAGTGAGTTGTTTCTTTGGTGCAGCCCTATGTATTTGCAAACACTCAATTCCTAGAATGCAGGAGGAATCAAGCAAGAAAAGACAATTTCTTTGCCTACAGCTTCAACTTTCTTCTGGAAGCACTTTACCCCCAGAGCACTTTCTCTGAGCATTTTCTCAGTCCTGCTACAAGTGGTGTTATGTTTGCTGCTTGTGTTCTGACTTTCCTGAACCTGCCCACGTGGTTTGTCTTGCCTATCAAACATACAGGTATCCTCTTCTACCTATTTCCATAGCTACCCAGTTCAGTCTAATCAATCTCTTAAATGAATGACAGTGGGTGTACATGTCATTTTCTCTAAAACTGTATCAGCCAGGCTAATGACAATATTTAAGGCCCAGTGCTGTGTTGGGGATACTCAAATCATTGCTTTGTTTTTGCTGTTATCACAATGATCCAGCATTGTTCAGCCCAAATCCTTTTGGGAGACCACTTCAGAGGGAAGCAGCTACTGCAGTATTCTTTCCCCAGTCTGTGCTCCCCTCTCTTCTCCAGGATGACTCCTAGACATGGTGCAGCACCAACATCCTCACTGCTCCTGGCTGAGGTCTGAACCCTTAGACTGCTGCTTCGTGGGGAGCGCTGGCATGACCAGGGTATCATCTCCAGCCCCAGCACTGGAGGATGCAGGGCCCACCATGATGTTGGATGCAATGCCAGGAGATCCCAGATGCCCCTGTTGCAGGAAGTGAGTCTGAGGCAGATGCCTGTGGTGGGACACCATTTGACTTTCTTTTGTCTTGGCTAGTTTGTGGCAGGCCCAGAGCAAGCTCAGCCCCAGTACAAAAGCGTTCATCATCTTCAGACTGCTGGCTCCTGCGATGAGCACTTCTAAAACTCTGGACTTGAAAACATATCTAATCTCCCAGCAAATCTAAGAGAATCAATCTCACCTCAGAAACAAGTTTACTAAAATGTTATGATGCTTTTAGTATTGACATTAAACTGCAGCCAGATTTTACTGGGAGGTGCTCAGTAGTGAAGAGGCTTTTTCTGCACTTGCATTACTTAAAGGTTAACAGTAGAAGGGCACATTACTTAATATATAGGACAGCATATATATGTAAGGTTAATGATTCTTCAAATAGTGAGCCCTGAAAAGGACTATGCAGGTGTAGCCCAAGGAACCACATAAACATCAACCAATTATTTTATGTTTTTTACTTCCTTAGTGTAAGCTTCAGCAGCTGGGTCCCATACAAATATGTCATGACAGATGACAGTGATATGAGCAGATGAACCCCAAGGCAACCCACTATCTTGTCAAGGAGAGGGCAAAGCTGGGTTCCCTAGATGTGCATAGGCTCTGTCACTGACAGCATTTTACTGTTGTGGTCAGGTGCCTGGAGTCTATATTCTACCCCAAGAAGCAGGTTTTAAAGTATTTTTAGACATGAATGCCATTAGAGTTTGTCTTCAGTAAGAATCGCTGACACAGGAGAGCCCAATCTTCTACAACCTGGTGAAATTTCACATTTTTTTTTAGTCTGGCACTTAAAAATATGCTTAACTAAGCCCTGCCAGCCTTCTTACCTGTCCCATCCAGGCTAAGGTCTCTAGCAACACTAAGCTGTCAAAACAGAGGCAAAAACATTACCCCAGTGATTTGTCATAAATGTTTACATTATTGTAATTCAGCTTACACCTGTGTTTTGTCTGGCTCTGACCATGTGGTTCAAAACACTGAAGATGGAGGCAAATATACAGCTTCTTCATTTAAGGTGAGGCCATAAATATTTTTAGCATCATTATGGTGCAAAAAGTGTAGCTAATCCATCACCTCCATTAGGAGCTGTATAAACAAACCAGCCACCCTGTGATGCTGATAGCATATAGCCTGTTGCATGAAAGCTTGGATCAGTTCCTCTTCTGGTTTGCACCACAAAAAAGGCACAATAATTGCAGAGGCACATATGACAGTGCAAAACTAAGGCCAAATTTCACTCCCGGTGCCTCTGTAATCGGGGGAATTCAGAGCCTGGTTTAATTATTAAATTCTTCCTTTTCCACATCCCATTTTCAGGCATGTTATCCCTTTGAAATATCCTATCTGCTCTCAAACAGTGACCAAACACTTTCCATTGCTTTGTGAAGGGATGTCAGTGATTTCTTATGGCAGGGATTCATATTAGGGGAAGCTGGTGTGCATAATAGCGAAAATAAACTGTGCTCAATCAAATAAAACAGAGCATGTCAGTATAGAAGCCATAGTTTAAGCTGATTTGGAATGTGCAGCCAAAACAGAAAGAAAATCCCTTGTATCTAACTTTCCTGGTTGAGTTTAATCTCCAGATTTTAGAGACTAGCTCTTGCATAAGGCAGGGAAGGGTTAACACATGGTTTTCTGGCATACCTACTCCTTTTTAAATGATGCTCATTTTCTTTCACATTTATTTCTCAATAACTGTAAATACCAAACTCTACAGATGGAAGAGCTGATGGCACCTCAAGGTTTCTGCTGCTTTGTCCTTTAGAAATCATTCCTCCTGCTCCGGGCAGCAGATCCAAGTTATGCTGAGTTTAGCCAACGGGACTGGTTGGGTTTGCCAGCAATGTGGGTTTAAAAGCCATCCGCCTCTTGCATTGCTCATCCAATAATAGAAATTATGGAGGTGGATGTTCGAGGTAACAGGGGAGTGAGATGAGTGGGATATGTGTGTATGTGTGTGTGTGTGTGTGCACATGATGTGACGAGCAAGTGGCTGAGCACTGGATGTGTGTAAGTGGTTAAGCCCTGCTAAGCCCCAAGTGCTCCAGCGTGTCTCTGCAGTAGAGGAGGAAAGGACTAAGCCTGGCTCCAGGCCCTGCGGTACTGCACCAGATCAGCAGCACTTGAGCAGCTCTCCTTGTGGATGTCTCCCCCGTGTCACCTTCCACTTTTCTGCACTCAGCCCATGCCAAGTGAGCTGTGTCCCTGTGCCAGTGTGCACCAGCCCTGACTGCACCACAAAGCTGAGGCAAGAGCAAGGGGATCCCTCTGAGGGCTGCCCCTGTAGGGATACAGGCTCCTGGGCTTTTATACACACACACCGGGAACCCAACCCTGTTTCTGCTCCCTCAGCCTCTCCCCCCAGCACATTGGTTAGCTGCACCCTGGTCAGCTTGGCTAGCAAGGGCAGAGGGGACAAAGTGCAGCTGCAGCGGTGGGGTTGCGTGGGGCAGCACGGAATGGAGGGGAGAAGTTAAATGAGAGGTATCCAGGGGATTGGGGCTGCCCAGGCTTTGTCAGAATGCAGTTTCTCTGTTTCTCTCTGCTCAGGTCCAGGCTGGCTGCAGAGCCAGTTTTCTCACATCTCCCTCCCCCTTGAAGCTTGTCAGTCCTGCAAACCCTCAGAGCACATTATAGACAAGCTCCCACCTACATTTCAATACCTTTACCACCTCTCCTCATGTTGTCCCTCCTTACTATCCCATACATAGCCACTTCCTTCTTCCCTGCTCCCTTGCCACCTTTATTTTTTTTTCAGTGCCCATATATATTAACTCACGTGGCTGTCTCCAATGATTCTATACAATAGCAGGGAAAGAGCTCACCAAAGAGTCAGAAAAGAGAAGAAAATAGTTAGTCTGGGCTATAGGAATGATGGAATATAGAATTAATCCAGGACTTGGTCCAGAAAAGGAGGCGGAGAAGGGGAATAAGGTAAAGAAGTCATACAGAAAGCGAGGTGATATGTGAAGATTTAGGACTTTGCAAGACACTACGGGAGGAGCAGAGATGAAAATACATGAGCTACCCATGCCATCTGTCAATGTTTGCGCAGGAGTCCCACCAAACCAAAAATATTGTTAAAAATCCGTTAAAGTTGCTCATGGCACATCCCACCAACAAAAACACTGAAAAGTCATTAAGTCCACAACCAAGCCTTCGCTTGGGTTTTGAAGCCCTTAACCACAGTTTCACCTTCAGCACATCACCCCACCAGCTTCTAGAACCCACAGGCTTCCTCCCTCCCTTCCCAGTGAAAAACCTTTAACCTGAACCCTGTGTGCAAACCTCTCCTGCCGAGAAAACAACACACACCACCGTACTTCCTTGCTGCACTGCCTCACTCACACACTAGCATGGGGAGCAGGTGAGAACTTCTCAAAACCATGAACTCTCCTACAACTGATGCCCGCTTACAAGCAAACAGATGATTTGCATCATCCACAACCCTCTTACATAGCACCGTTCCTACCAGCAGATAAAGTCATATACCCTGAACCCCAGCTGCTTCACAGGACACCACTGATCCACACAATTGCTCCTCTCGCAAACCACGGCGCATGGTTCGAGCTTACGGTTACGCAGCTTGTGTGGGGAGGGAGGGAGGAGGCGTGTGGCTTGTGGGTGGTGGATGCAGCTGACGTAATGTGGAGAAGGTGAAATCATGCTCACAGATTGCCAGAGCCAGCTGAGGACAGCACGGGCAATGTCATTGATTATTTATATATGGCTCTGGTAGTGCCTGGTATAGGCAAGACTCTTTTTTTTCTCTTTTCAGTAAATTTTGAGAGAAGATGAGTAGCAGTAGCGAGTGACCACGAAAACATAACAAAATAATATCTTCTTGTCATTCTTTCCAAACTGTGGTTTTGTTGACACCTTAAGGTCACAACCATTGCCCTCACTAAGTTTTTCCCCCTCCCACTTCTCTCCCCATGTTGGTGTGAGTACATAATGGTGCTTTTTTGCCATTATGCTGTGCACTGGCTGGGACACCATAGCACCTCACGAAGCCCCAGGCAGCTGCAGGATCAGGTAGGAGGATCAGATGGCCTGGGAGAGTGCAATGGTTGTTCAAACAACAGAAATCAACTGTACTTAGCAAAGGTAGCAAAGTAAATTATTCTAAAATAGATTAACTCATTGTGCAGAAGCAGTAGACAATATCTTAAAGTGTGCCTTCTGCTCACAGTTTTCACCATCCCCCAACCCTACTGCACCTTGCCTGCATGTCTCAATATTTTTATCCATTTTTGGCAAAAAAAAAACAATTAAGCAATAATTATTTTTTTTAAGTAGCTGCTGATGGTAAGTGTACCTGCTTTTGTGTAAAGGGTACAGCTGAGTGCCCCAAAAATTAAGGCTTTTGTGATCAGTGGCTATTTCTGAAAGCATCTCCCATAAGATATCTATCCACTGCACTGGACTCTGTCTTCAGTGTACTTACGGGGAAGGAGCAAGAGCACCATTTTTCTCCTGATGTCAGTATCTGTAATGAGCATTGCTATCCCAGTGGTACCACAGTTCAAGTAGTGCATGACCTCTGATGACTAGGAGCCAGTGAGTGCAGCTCAGGCATGAGCAATACTCATCTTGCGCCCGCTGGGAGCTGCCTTGTCACCCAACCCTGCTCTGCAATGCCCAGCCCTGCTGCACCTCCCCTCCACCACGAAGTCCTCCCACCATAGCCCTACTCTTTCTCAGAGTTGCAGAATACCTTTCCCAACTGGGTAGTGGGGAGCTGCAGGAGCTCTGCACCATCCATATGTTTTCCTTCTCCCAGAGGCATGCCAAAGCAGAAGGAATCCCCAAGAGACTCAGTGTCTGTGGCTCCCAGGAAGCAAATGAGTGAAAGAAGTGGGGGAGGTTGTTGGAGTAAGCAGTCCTATGCCTTGGGGAAAGGCAGAGTCCCACAGGTGGGATCACATCAGCTAGGAGAGAAGGAAATGGATAAATACATCCTCTTCCACTCATAGTATTCTGTGATGGGAGATCATGATCCTCTTTGCTGTACTATAAAAGAATCAAATGATGTGATATATCACTATTTAGTAGGGTACAGCCTTAAATTGTTGGCAGCAACTAGAGAGGCTTGAAATCCAGCAGCCCTGCTCTTTGCAGGGCGGGCTGGCCAGGTGCTCTCCTCTGGCAGTCAGATCAATGCTTCCAGCCAGACACCACGTTCAGAGGAGCGCTTCCCAGCAAATCACAAGGCTCCGAGAGAATCTCTCTGCTCATCAAATACTTGGCTTTTCTGCCAAGGTTTCCCCAAAAGATACCGGTTGTGATTATACTGGCTACTCAGTTCAGCTTAGCTCATTTAACAGAAAGCATACATTTAAAAAAAAACTTTAAGGTAATACTGGACATGAATCTAGTGCACAGGTTAGAAATTACCCGGTGTAAGAGCTGGCTCGATAGCCTCCAAGAGTTAACATGAATCTTTCCAGTGGCCAGGACACTGATTTCTGCAGACTGCAAAAGTCTTTGGATCAAGCCGATAAATCCTGCATCAGCTAAACATTACTCACACGATGTCAAGTGTTGTCAGGGCACCATTGCTGTTACCAGGGCTGGGTCCCCACACACAGCACAGGAAGGCTCCACCGTTTCGGGGTCAGTGTTTGACCAGGCCTCCCAATTGCATCAAGGGACCAGAGGTGATGGTGACAGAGAAATAAAATACACGAGAGCATTTGAACCAGGTGCCTGGCGTGACTGCTGGTCAAGGCACAGCCAACAGATAAAGTAAAATAAAATAAAGCAAAATAAAACAAAGTAAAATAAACCAATAACATAGCTTAACATAAAGCCACGTAACACAAAATAAAATAATAACATGAAATCGCTTGCATGCTGGGGGGAGGGGGGTTCCCATCCGGCAAGAACACATTTTTCCAACAGGAGGAGCTCTTTGCTTTGGTGAGACGATGTCAAAGGAATGGCCTCAGTTTTACTACAAACCCCCTCCTCCTCTTCCCCCTTCCCCTCCCGCCCCAGTTTTATACGAGAGCGGCAGCTTAATAGATTTGATAACAAAATAAACAGCAGCCAAGGGCAGCCCGCGGCAGACGGCAGAGCGTGGTGGTGGATGCTCGTCGTGCAGCCCATAGCGACTTTTCCCTCCCGCCACCCTCCGACCCCGGGGGGAGCGAGATGCGAAGTGTCCCTGTGCTTCCCCGGCACCCCGCTTCCCTGGGTCTGGCACACCGCGGGGGCGCAAGTTGCTCCTGGCTCCGCGGGGCTGCAGCACCGTGCGGAGCGGGTATCGAGGCTTCCCCTGCCCTTCCCCCAGAGGAGGAGCGGGGGTGCCGCGCAAAGGGGGTGGCAGAACGCAAAAGCGAGGACAAGTCCTGGGGATCCCGAGCGGAGCGAAGGGTCAGAGCCTGGGCTTTTTTCGGCGCTAAGTGCGGGCGGTGTTTTAGGATGCTCGGGCCCCCTCGCTGCGAGGAAACTTCGGGGCGCGGGGAGTAACGGGCAGAGCTGCCCCCCTTATTAGTCGAGGGGAGGCGGGAGGGTCCATCCCTGAGTTTGCAGGGTAATTTGTCTTCAGGGCGGTCGCCGCCGTCGCCTAAAACGTCCTAGAGGGTCCCAAACTCGCCACGGGGAGAAGCCGACCCCGCCCGCGGGTCGCCCGATCCCTCTAAATGCGGGCGCCGTGAGGTTTGCAGCCGGCCCCGCATCTCCCACCCTATTTCCCACCCACGCCACAACACCCCGCCCGCAGCCGCCCCGGGCGACAGCAGCTGACTTCGCAGCACGAATTAAACTCGTCGCCAAGAGGGCGCTTGGCTGTGCTGCCGGGACTCGCGCGGCGGGTGCTGCAGGGAGGGGCCCGCTCCAGGGCAGGGACACCGCCGCGGGGCGCGTTGCGGCGGGGAGAAGTGTTCCCGAGCAGCAGCAGCGGGAAAAGCTGCCGA
>VZRW01007505.1:0-16760 GCA_013398125.1 Aegotheles bennettii | reverse complement strand
TCCAACCTTCAGACAAATTAAAAGGACTGGAGCAAGACTAAACATTATTACTGCTTGTTCTGCTGATAATAATTCTGTGAGAAACTGAGACAAGCCAAACATTACAGGACTGCTTTACTCCAACTCTTGTTATCACAGAAAAACAGTAGCTTCAGATTGAAAAGTTACAAAAAAAAATGGTGCTAGGGACTGCTCCATTAGCCCTCTTCACTGCTTTTGCATGTACTCTCCTTTTTCTTCATACTCTTATCTGTCTCTCCCGGGAGAAATTGAAGGGACCTTTGCCTGGACTGTACGACTGCTTTACTAAGGGAGTCCTGTTCACAGCTATACATTTAGAGTTCATGTTTTCTGTCTGAAGGGTCCTTGAGAAATTTCTAGTTTTGATCCTATTTGAACCATTAACTTTTACTAAGGTATTATCTTTATCTGACACTTCCCATCTCTTACGTATGTCTGGGGAATCAGTATGATAGGGCACAGTGATCACACTCTATATTAATTAGGAAATGTGAAGATTATGTCAGAGATGAAAGCACAGAAACACAATGCCAGTACTTACATTCTGTATATCTGCTTTGGTCCCAGTAAACAGCTGCAATGATTCACATAGTTGTGCAGTCTTGCATAATCACCTTTTTGTTGCTGGACTTTTAGAAAGTGCTTTTTCTTCGTGTTCTCTTCAAATCCACTTTTTTGTAAGTTTCCCATCTCTGATCCTGAGCTTCACATAACAAATCTGAGAGGAACAAAAAAATCATATGGGTATCACTAGAAATTACTGAGATTTATTATTTGCAGCTGTTGAGTTCTAGGACATCTGTGTTCGGGCAGGACTCAACACAAGACTTTCTAACAGCATCTGAATTCCTTGAATGCAATTTTTCTCCGTGTAAAGCTATATCAAAATTGTTCCCTAAGGCTGTATCTTGTCACACCTAGGATTTCCTTAGGAACCCTGGACTCCCTTTGGACCATGCAAGTCTGGTTGACCCTAAACAAAAATTTGACAGGAACTGAGTTCTGTTGACAATATCAGTAGTAATATAGTGAAAACTGAACACCTGAGAATGGCTTTCCTAAATCAGAACTGAAGTCTATTGATGTGGAAGCTGCTGACTTCAGTTTCTGCCTGGGGAATGAGAGATATGCCACCCCTTCTAAGGGGATAACTAGAAGACAGCATGTTTCGAATTCACTATATTTACATGTTTAAAAATTTTAGGCTAGCTAGGCCCCAGTTCTGTTAAATTTAAACTAAGCTGAGACCATCATGCTCCAGTGACTTTTTCTTGACCAACATGCACATTCTTATTACCTTGGCTGAACCAACAGGTTCTCACCACTGTTTGCTAATTAATCAAGACACAAAGTCCCCTCTACAAATACCTTTATTTGGCCAAGATTTTGATAAAATGTTTTATTCAAAATGCATGGCTTCCGGTAAGTCTAGCTTTCTGACCTGGCATTCTTACTAGTCTCATGCTCCTGAAAGCTACATGGTTTCTTAAGATTCAAAGGGAAAAAGCACCCAAACAGTTATTGGAATCATAAGTTGATGTTATAACTGTTCCACAGAAGTTCAGACATCGATTATTCCTTGGGATGTAGTTTAATGGAGGGGAAGAAGAAAAGAAATATCAGAATTTAAGCAAGAATTTAGATGTTAGCAATTGTGCATGACCATATGATGGAAGGTTGGCAAAAATATACTCCAGATGGGCTCTTCTATCCCCAACTATATTTCCAGTAATAATGAAATGATCCAGGACCTCTTTACAGAAGATCTCATTGCCAGCTTCTTTTACACAGGATTATAAAATTTTCTTCAAGAGGAGAATGTGAGGGACCTTCCTATGGATGTATAGAGTTCATAAAATATTTACTGAGATCCATGATCAAAGAAGTGCGACATACAACATAATGAATGATTGAATCCCACTGAAGGTGAGTAAGAAAAAGGTGACAGTTCTGCAGTGACTCAAGGAAAGTCTAATGTGGCATCCTCCAGCAAGGATTCATGATAGCCATGCTGGATACAAGGCTCTGTTGCCAAAGCTGAGATTCTGCTCTGGCAGCAATCCTACTGCAATCTAAAACTCTTTGCAGAGATTGTTTTCCACTGGATTAGGCAGTACTATGTTAGTATTGCAGATAAGAGCATGAACTGGCAATACATTTTACAGACCACTGCTCCCTTTCTGCTCAGATACTTGTTATGAACTGTGAGAAAAAAATCCCCAGCAACCTCACTAGAATAGTTCAAGCAAATAATTGGTGTGGCACTCCTTGGTCTGCCTACTTATACAGCTTATTGTATGGTGCCACATACAGTAAGCTGTGTAAGTAGGTATTTGGTAATAGCTCTGGGACAAAGGCTTCAAATGTTAGATGACCTCTTGTGATCTCCTGCTTTTTCGAGGGAGTCATATATAATAACAAAATAAGGGGCCTGGGGCAGGGAACAACTCTGCTAATCTTATTTGCAGCAAGTGTTGATAAAGCACGAGATAAATCCCCATCACAACAACTGCATACAGAGTAGTAAATGATGTATTTGTGTCTGCTGGAAGGCAAATTCAGTGGGGAAAGTATTTGACCCTCATTCAAAGAAATAGCCTCCACATCACAGAGAAAATCTGAACAGGCTGGTGTTCTTGATCGTACAGGTAGGTCTTGATTGTACTGTATATGAGCAACACACTCAGGTCCTGAGTAAGGGTCTAGCCTGGGTCTAACAAGATCAAAAGCCTTTTCCTCTGTATTGTGTTGTTCATTTTTAGGACTTTTCATTGCCATCTATCACCAGAATATAAATTTCCACTTAAAACCCACTGCCTGAAACTTGCATGTGGTTTCACAGTACTGGATGTCAGCAAAGTGATCCTGAAGACACCTAGAAATCTTCTGATTGGATGTAAATGTTCTTCATATATTTTCTTAGACACCCAAGTATTTCATTAAGGGTGAGAACTCTCTGTCTGGATACACTTCTGTGTTGGAAAGAGTCCTAGCAGGCCCAGAGGTCATAGATCTAGTATGATTTTTCTCTCATGAACCAAAAGTGCAGGGAGGGGATCAAAGTGAGGTTTACCTTCCATAGCAGCAGCTGGCAAGTATCTCCTGTGGTCTAACCCACATTTTGGCCCTCAACTAAAAGGGATCAAAGATGCTGTTATTAACTCCCCGTCAGACACCCCACTCTGCCAAAAGACAGTGCAAGCTAGACGCCACAGACAATCTGATCTCCTGCCTGCTAGATTTCAGACAGCAGTCTTCCAACAAGTGAATTAACACTCAGCTAAGGTTTCAGGTGAGCAAAACTGCTCAAATAGCCATTTTGGCTCCATGAATCCCTGCAATTGCTGTTTTGAAAAAGGCATGCAGGACCTCATCTATAGGCACAGTTCCCTCAGGCTGTGCAAATCTGTCTGTGAAGTTTCAGGACTAGAATTTCTTGCTGAAGAGGGGAAAGAAACTCCTGCTTCCAGGGGAGAGATGATGGTATCCAGCACAGCTGCTAACATGGTTGCTTGATTATGGCAGCCTAACTTTTTGACTCTTTGTAAGATTTGAGTTATGAATCCAGCTGTTTCTTCTGCATGAACAAATATGGTGCAAACACTTGTCAGCATGGACTGTTGCATTGCATTAATTTCATTCACTGCTTCCTCCTTACCAAAAGGTCAGTGAAATTTGGCATATGCCCTTTTTGGAAATGAAATGCAAAGAAGCCTTCTGTGGCAGAGGGAGAATAGGCTGGGAGAGTGGGATGATGCCAGCCCAACCCTGCATGGAGACCCTGCTTTCACAGCTCATCTATGCTCCTCCACTCCCTACACTCACATACTCAGGATTCCTCATGTTTTTAACACTGCCTTTTGCTAATACATAAAAATATACAATCCAGCCTGAATGCTGATGAAGTGATGTTATTAGGGGTGCAGGGTAGTGGTGTGCTATGGAGCATCATTTGTCTTAGTAACATTTCTCCCCCTCTACTCCACTCTCGTGAGACTCCACCTGGAGTACTGCATCTAGCAATAGGGTCGCCACTGCAAGAAACATTTGGATCTGTTAGAGAAGCTCCAAAGAAGGTCCACAAAGATGATCAGAGGTCTGGGACACCTCTGCTATGAAAAGAGGCTGAGAGAGTTGGGACTGTTCAATCTGGAGAAGAGAAGGCTCTGGGAAGACATTATTGTGCCCTTTGAATACTTAAAGGGGGCTTATAAGAAAGACAGAAAAAGGCATTTTATCAGGCCCTGTAGGGACAGGACAAGGTGTGATGGTTTTAAATGGAAAAAGGGTAGACTTTGGTTAGATACAAGGAAGAAATTTTTTATGATGAGGGTGGTGAGACACTGGAACAGGCTGCCCAGGGAAGTTGTGGCTGCCCCCTCCCTGGAAGTGTCAAAGGCCAAGTTGGATGGGGTTTAAGCAACCTGGTCTAGTGAAGGACATCCCTGTCCATGGCATGGGGTTTGGAAGTACATGATCTTTAAGGTCCCTTCCAACTCACACTATTCTATGATTCTATGAAAAGAGCACATGAACTAAGCAAATAGGTAAACCACATTCTCTGTGCGCTCAGGGCAGCTTAATAAGGAAAAGTGCATTTTAATTCTTAAAACTCTCTGCACCATACTTGGGCAAGGCACTCACTTTGCACTATTTTTTCATGTGAATCTGAAGGTGGTCTCCTTCTGTTGATGTTAATCCTTTTGGGAACACTGAAATCCTGTTGATTGCATCTCTGACTGGTTCTGTTAATACAGCAGAAAAAGAACATCTCTGTTAGCTTAATTTCTTCCAATTACAATAGTTTTATATGTTCTTGAAATTATAAATCTGTTTAAATTTTGATATACAATGTTCTGTAGTCACTTGTTAAGGAGGTTCACATCTAACTTGACAAAGACACTCATATCCCTTCGTAGACAGAAAGGCTAAAGAGTAAAATATTTCTATATTAAAAGTAAAGCCAGTTTGGGGTTAATTACTTGATGTTCTGCAATAACTCTACTGATTAGATCTTAATCCTCGGTAACATATATTCCATAATTTTTGTTTTTAAGGATATTCAATTTTCCGCATTTGAGCTGTAACCTTCATGCTCCTAAATCAGAGTGAGATAAATTATCAGATTATGTGTTGCAATATGATTTTGTCTCCCAATCTGATAGCAAATAAAGACCACTGTACATCAAAGTACACTGTATAATAAGGCTTCCACTGAACTAGAATGAGGGCAAGCTGCCATGTTTTATTGATGTTACTGCTGAAACTAAAATAGAAATATAAACACCAGATTCTACACTGTGTGTTTGGTCTGTCTTGGCAAGTAACACACCAGAAGGGTCATTCAGCCTATGGGTTCTGCTGCTGCAGAAATATTTAAACTTCAGCACCTTCTCTTCCAGAGGACTTTGCAGTAGAAGTATGAGGGGACAGCAGGATGAGAAGGCCTATTTTGCCTTTCCCACAGACCATGGTGTCCTGGAGGTTGAAGGCTGTGGATGGCTTATGTGGTTGTTGGCCTGCATGGAGCAGATTTTCTTCTTTATGTGTGTTTCATGTATTTTATTTAATAAAATTGAATCTGAATTTGCCTTGCAGGTAAGAACGCCATGCATTCCAATTTCAACGTGCAACATTAATGGCACTGTAGCACAGCCTGGAAGTGTTTGTCATAGCCCTTGGCAGCGCTCAGACTAGGTATAGACAGCTACAGACACTGTGTAAGATAAAGTTCACCGTGTAAATACGTAACATACTACAGTGACAGCTGTACCTAAATAATGAGCAATATCTGGTTTCTTCTTTCAACTATATTTGCATATCACTTCTTCTTTGTCTCTGGATTTGCCAGCCTACAGATGGAACAAGAATCTGACCCCAAGATCTGCACCGTGGAAGATTTGCAACTCTCTAGATTAGAACAGAAATAGATAATATTTCTCTTACTTATTAGTTATAATCATGTAGCATCTATATTACACACAGAATCACAGAATTCTAGGGTTGGAAGGGACCTCGAAGGATCATCTAGTCCAACCCCCCTGCCAGAGCAGGGTCACCTAGAGTNGAAGGATCATCTAGTCCAACCCCCCTGCCGGAGCAGGTTCACTTACAGTACATCACACAGGAACGCATCCAGGCGGATTTATTTTACTACTTTGGCTGGCAAATACCTGACATTTTATGGTTTTATAATTTGCGTAAACAAGTTTCCAACTGAGAACTGTTATTTCAAGCTAAGAACAACAAAGGCATAGGTAAGCAACTGTAAAAAGTTTACATAAATAAGATGTCAGTCTCTGAAAAGTACTTCAAATGTTTTGTGCATATGCTCAAGATTGTCAGTAAAAACATGCAGATGGGCCAGATCCTTGTCCCACTGAAATACACTTCCATTATGCTGGTAAAAGTGGTGTTGCTTGAGGCTTTTATCAGGACAACTTTATCAACATTTACTTGATCAAACTATACATCAGAGAAGTTTTCAAGGCATCAAGAACTCCATTCTTCCTTCCATTAGACCACTTGGCCTAGTTGCTGTTTTAGTGATTCTTCCTAGATAAAGTGTAAGTAAGATAGTAGTAAGTGCACCAAGAATAATAAAATAGGAAATGTACAACAGTGGCCCAGAAAAGCTGTAAAGCCAAATTAGATGTTAGCTTGAAAATGTTTTGCAAGAATTACAAAACCATCCACTCAAGCAAGGACCATTAAATGGAAATGATACTGTAAAAATAGAAATTATCACCTTTCCATAGACAGAAGAATTAAAGGACATTGAATTTTTTGGCAATTACAACAGTCAATCAAGGAAAAAAAATTCTGCTTTTCTGTGTAACTTTGCAATGTGTTTGATTTCCACAATTTCCAATAAGAAATTTTTAATAGTTGTTTTTTCCTGTTATAATCTGTAAATTGTCTTCTTATATCTTTTCAGCAAATCTAATGTCCCTTTTAAAGACTGCAGTGATTGCAATTGCACTTACCTTACTATGCAATCAAATGTATAGGACAGTGGTGGCTGTATTACAACTCCTGAAGAAGAGCAGCTATTAAAATACACATTTTGCATTATATGAAACAAAAAATATATCTATTAATTGCTATTAAACACTATCTAAGACTCTTTTATCAGTACAGTTCAGCATTATGTGCCCCTAATATTCTAAAGCAAACACTTAAATCCAGTATGAAGCCAGTATTTCTAATGCATAGAGGTATTGGCATCAGAGCATAGGCACCATCATCCACAGGCAGCTCTCATGCTTGTCTGGTAGCCCTATGAAAGAAGTAGCTGACAGTAGGCTGAAACTCACCTTTGGACATCTGGACAGAATTTCTGGTTAGAAAAGCAATAAAGTTTCTGGATCATCTGTATGTATAATAGATATTCTTCTGGTATTTGAATTATGCCTCTTCATCTGCACTTTTTGCCAAAGAGTGGGAAGTATCCTGGTAGTTCAGTTCACCTCAGAAATGGAAGTAATGCTGAGTATTAAACATGAGGCTTCATTCACACCAAAACCATATTCTATCTGTGAGTTACATTCTTTATTAAAAACAGATGGCAATTTTCCTAGGGGCAACACTAACACCCAGATTAAATCCTTACTCATATACAATCCATTCTACATTGTATCAATTATTGGCATTCATCAGAAGCCTGGATTCCTGACAGATAATATTAAGCTCTCACAAGCAATGCTTCAGTTTAGGTACTTGACGCCTCAGGAAGCTGTTTTGTTCTCTCAAGAATGCTTAAATAAAGGAAACTCAAGAAATTTAAGCAGAAAGTATCATGCCAATTCTCTGTGGTAACTGCTAGGACTGAATTGATAGGACCCTGCACACAGATGCCTAGCAACAGTACCCCTGTATATGCTACAACTCCCATTAAGCTCGCCAGGGGCTTAATTGCTACCCCAAAGCAAAATAACATTGAGTTTCAGAGAACTCGCAAAATCACAGAATTGGTAAGGTTGGAAGGGAACACAGTAGGTCATCTGGTCCAACCTCCCTGCCCAAGAAGTGTCATCCTGAAACACATAGCACAGGATTGCATTCAGATGGTTCTTAAATATCTCCAGTGAGGGAGACTCCACAACCTCTCTGGGCAACCTGTTCCAGTGTGCAGGAACTCACACAGTGAAGAAGTTCTTCCTCATGTTCAGGTGGAACTTCCTGTGCATCAGTTTCTGCTCATTGACTCTTGTTCTATTGCTTGGCACTACTGAGAAGAGCCTGGCTTCATCCCTTGACACCCACCCTTTAGGTATTTATACACATTAATAAGGTCCCCTCTCAGTCGCCTCTTCTTGAGGCTGAACAGGCCCAGCTCCCTCAGCCTTTCCTCGTAGGAGAGATTCTCCAGAACCTTGACCAACTTAGTGGCTCTCCATTGGACCTGCTCCAGGAGCTCCACATCTCTCTTGTACTGTGGAGCCCAGAACTGCACACAGGACTCCAAATGTGGCCTCACCAGGTCTGAGTAGAGGGGCAGGATCACCTCCCTTGACCTGCTGGCAACACTTTTCCTAATACACTGAAACATTTTCAAACAGTTAGAGGTAATTAATTTAGCTGCATTTGAGTGATTTAGGTCCAGTGGACACTCTCATTTTAAGCCTTTGGTAGAGCATTAAGTAAATAAAGATTTCCTTAACACCAAGCTATTAGATTTATTAGTATTGTGTGATAAACAGATGGCAAATGCCCACCCCACGGTGATACCTAGGTTGGCAGAGTGCTGTCGCAATGTAAAAATAATGGGGATCTTTTGGGTAGGAAAGGTTGGTATAATGTAATTATGTACAGCAGTAAAAATCATGCCATGTTGCACACCACGGTGTAGTGAACTCAAGTGGAAGGACTTGTTTATCAAGTTAGTATATTTAGCAATAGAGACTGTAGGATACTTTTGAACTATAAAATATAATGTGTAGGTGTTTCGCTTAGTATTTCCTCATATTTATGGAATGAATGAATATGTTACAGGAATATCCCCTTTTGGAATGATCAAACACATGTGAGTGATGCTGAGCCAAACACATGGAAGGGTATAGCAGATAGCATCTGCAGATTTTAGGGTGGAATACTGGCATGAAATATATGAACACATGATATGATATTGTGAGCATGAGTTTTAAGGGGGGCAAATGGCTTTGTTGCAGTGGACCTAGCCACATAACAGAGCACATGATCACCTAATGATGTTTTTGTTAAAAACTGGCCCTTTCAGCCTTTTTTTACCACTTACACAATATGTTTCAGAGAGTGCAAACTGAGTCTCCTTGTCCTGTGCAGACAGCGCGTTAATTAAGGACTCAGTGGTGGGAGCTAGTAGCTAGTGTTTTCACTGGCCATCGGGAGAGTATTTTCTCATGTATTCAGCAACAGTCTGTTTAGACCAGGTGGCATTGGGACTATGCTGAATATGTATCTCTACCAACAATCTTAACTGTCTCCTCTTCAAAGGCAGATGCTTGCTTTTTGATCAGTTCTGGCAACCATTTGGCCTCACAACATACAAGCAATGTGTTGGCATTACAGGTAGCTGAACGCCATGCATTCCAATTCCAATGTGCAACATTAATGGCATTGTAGCACAGCCTGGAAGTGTTTGTCATAGCCCTTGGCAGCGCTCAGACTAGGTATAGACAGCTACAGCCACTGTGTAAGATAAAGTTCACCGTGTAAATAGGTAACATACTACAGTGACAGCTGTACCTATGACCTAACAGTCATCTCTGGCTTTTTCTGGGTTGAGCCTGTTTGCCAGCAGGTATCATCCCTGAATTGATTCTGGACACTTTTGTATTTCTCTGTCACCTAGTGCCAGCCAGAAGGTTGATGCCTGCCAATATATACCACAACTATTTTTCCCTTAGGAAAAAAAAAAGAAAACCTAAGTAGCGTAGATAGCATTTTTCATCTGCTGGTATACTCATTAACTGTGGCTGCAATATAGAGTTTATATGGTAGCATGGTTTGTGTGTAATTTTCTGCTATTTTTAACTTACAGTAAGGGTACAATTAGGGGTTAAATATTGAAAAAATCCCCAGTTAATGGATAATGAATAAAAATCCAGATGTTTAGTCCCACAGACACCTCTGCCTGGAAACTATGCTTCACTTCACAGTGTATTTCCAAGGATGATGATAAGTGTTATATGCACCTCCTGGTGCTATACACCCTTCTTATTTTGGGTATTTGTCATAGGAAAGCATGCATGGTATTTATCTGTCATACGCGTGAGCAACATAATTATATTCTGCCCACCCAGGAGTGCAAGGGTCATTGGCTAAGCAGTATGAATAATTAGGTACTTTTCAGTTCAGCAAAAATTATGACTGACTCCGCCCACTTCATGTTTATTGCTCTTCTCCCCTGACTTCTCACTGTTCTTGTCCTCTAGTATGTTTGCTTAGTTTAGATTGAAAATAAGTGTTATGCTTTTCAGCCTCTTACAGAAAATAATAAATAGGAATGAAGAGTTAGTTTCATGCTACTGCTTCCCATTTCGAGTAGTGGGAAAGCTACTTCGATTCATTTCTCCATCAGGGGTGTTTTACCCTTTGTCTTCCAGGAGAACATCTCAACATTTATTTGTTATGGCTCAATGACTATTTGTTTGTACCATGCACAGTGGAACAGAAGACCTGGAAAGATGCCCACTGAGATGTTGGCTGGGGGAGGCTTACACTGGTCAGTGTCTGGATGTCAGCTGGACACAGTCTGTGTTTACTTACTGAAGAAAGAACTGTTTCAAAAAATACACACTGACAGTTCAACATCCCTAAACATGATGTAGCATGGTGCTTGAGACATTTTCTGGGAGGGGCAAGACCAGAAAATCAAGTCTGTGTGTCTTCCATATCCTAACTCACTATCAGAGTGTGCCCTCTTCCACTGTGAAGTTAATGCTGAACATACGGGTTTCTTTTATTGCATGGAAAGTGCTTGCTGAGGTGGGCCCATATTCATAGAAGTTTCAGGGTGAGTGAAGTGCCATATTTTGGTGAATCAACTGCTTACACGGAGTGCTTGCAGACGAAGTCATGCAGCTCTCTCGGTCTACATAGGCTCTGTTGCTCCACTGCCTGAGAGGACATTGTCACTTTCCACAGGGGTCTCCCGCGACAGGGAGGTGGACAGTGCTGGGGTGCTTTATTCTGTTTTCTCCAAGATCCAACCAGCAGATTTGAATCAGAACTAAGAATTTCCTCAGGTCCTTCCTAGGACCTGCTGACCACATCATGCTTCTCCACAGGAACGGTGAAATGGACTTCTGCCCCAGAGATGCCTCTGCTCCCAGAGGAGCCCACAGACGATGGTGGCCCTTACTCAGGTCGTTTAGAAATCAGTCTGTCATTCTTTTATATATATCTATAAATCTGTGCAGCCTGAGTGAGGAATATATTTCAACACTGCCTCCCAGGAAAAGCCTCCAGAATTAAAAAGTCTCATGTAAGGTGTGGTGATTTCTGAAATGCTTTTACTGTTCTTTCACTCATTCCTTTTCTGTGGTCTCTCTTTCCTCCACCACACCTGCTGCACACCTGGCTGTTAAAATCAGACACACATAAGTGCAGATATGTTAAATGCTGTCTAGACAAGCACACTATTAAGTTGGGTTGGGGCAGCAGTTGCCATAGTGATGAACAAATAAGGTCTTGTACCTGAAAACGAGGTAGCAGGAGATTCATACTTTCTTCACAGTATAGTGGTGATAGCAGAGTAAATTTACAGTATGAGAAACAGCAACTCTCTGTTAACTATTAGCAGAAGAGCCATAAATAGAAAGTGCTACAGCCGGTTAAGGACTAGACCTTTCTACTTCACAATGAATGTGAAAAATCTAAGTTTTGAAATAACAGCCTCAAAACTGCTCCTAAATGCAAAGAAGATGACTAAATTTGCAGTATTTCAGTTTCTGTTTAGTATAAAGAATAACCTTATATCATATGCTGCTTTTATTTTAACATTTGAAGTTTATGCTGAAGTTCTAGCTTAACAGGTGGTAGTTTTTCCCTGTTGGAGGGGTTAGAAAGCCCTTGCCAGTTTTCACATCATTTCTGACTGATACAACAGTCCCAGGGAATTGCCAGGGCAGCCTCCAAGAGAAACCATGAGATTTTTCTCACTGCAATGAATATTCAAGGGAAAAATCTTTCTCCTTTCCACTATAATGCATAATACAAAGACAAAAACACCTCTTATTTCTCATGGAAGAAGTTGAGCTATAACACTCATTTGGAGTCTGCCAAGGGGAAGGGAAAGCAGCCTCAAAGCAGTGGCACAATACTCCAACTTTTGCTCCCCATCCTCCCCTGACATGCTGGTGCATGGGACACTGCTCTGCTGCAACCTCTCCATGGGTCACATCCTCCTCTTGCCTCACACACAATGGCATGGGGTCCATTATAAACCCCTTTGAGTTGTAAAGGAAACTAAGAACAACATTCACATGGCATGTTTCCTATACAAATTGCTTTTATTTTTATCTGAAATTCCTGAAATATGTTTCATTGATGAGAAAAATACTACAACAAAATTGTGCTTGGGGGTAATAAATCAAGGAAGTAGCATGACATACTTATGAGTTCCTTTTCTCTTTATCCCTTTTGCATAATTTTTATATCAGACTGTTAGACATAGCTAAGCTGTACATTTTAATGTATATGCTAGTGCACACAAGCCTGTGACCTGTAAGACATAGAGAAAATATTTTCTTAATAGAACAAGTTAAAACAAACATTAAATTACTACATTTAGTCTTAGTCACAAGTTTTTCATCTCTAGAGTGGAACTTTTCTCTGCTTCAGAGACAGGCAGATCACAGATTTCAGGAGCAAAAATACACATAGAAGCCCAGATGTCTGAAACTTCTCTTACTGTGGAGTTGCTTAGTTGTTTGACCTCAGTGCTGCTTGTTTACTTCAAAGGGATGTGAATAAGCTGACCGTTTCTGGAAGTTTCATTTCAAAAGGGGAATCATTGAGGTTACAAATCACCTGAAAATTCCAGGGAACAGACTGACAATTAGTTAGACCAGGATAGACAATTTAGTTGTAATTATATTTACAAGTATATTTATATTTAGAACTAAAAGATTAAAAATCATCTAAGTAGTGAAGATGCTTACTATGGATAAAATACCAATGTTTTCCCAACCACAAATCTAGTTTTATTAATGTTTGGTTGCTGACTGGCATGAAACATGTACTATTAGAGATTAATGTTTCCACCCATTTCTCATGTTAACTTTTCACCAGGGTTTTGCTTTGTTTGTGTACAGTTTGGTTTTTGTGTACAGTTTTTGTTTGTGTACAGTCTGCTGTTTTTGGTCTGTATTTAAGAAGGCTTGTAGGTAGAGTGAGACGTGTAGAAGGCACTACAGCTGATTGTAGCAAAGGCAGTGTTTTTGCTAGCATACAGTAAATCAAGTCCCTGAGCAGTACAACTTGTATCACTGAAAAAGCTTTTGCGACAGTATAACTGAATTTGTAAAGGCTTTCTGTTGCCACAGTGCTGTAAATGAGGCATATATGCTTTCCTGGCTCATTGCCAAGGTAGCTACCTGGCTAAAACTTGCGGTTGTGGCCTGCATTTTCAAACTGAATATGTACAGGGAGAACTGAGTCTTGGCACTCCTGCTCGGTTACATTGCTACAGGGTTAAGCAGACTCAGAACTTAAGGACAATTTCCTCAGGAGTATGTTAAATAAATTATTGTCAGTGTACCCACTAACCATGAATACCCAAGTTGGTAACTTCACAATGTATGTGGGCATTTTGCTGTTAATGAGGATGTGTCCATCTACTCTGCAAGAATGAGCTTCTTAAACACTCCAGTATGTACCACTGTTATTTACAATAAATATCCCTGTTCACAGGTTAGCTCCGCCATTATGAATAATGAACACCGGTGGCAGGGTGGAACTTCTGGATTATGTATTTGCTGTATATATCAAAACCTTATTTTCAAAGCCTCAGAGATTCTGTGATTTTTGAAGCTGTTCACAAGATGATTTTGTGCAAAATGAGAAATAATGTGGATGTAAAGGCCTCAGTTTTGACCTGTACTAAGAATTTTCCAAACTCATTAAAATTGCTAGGCCCTTATGCATGCCACTGATTTCAGCATGTTACTAAATCTGGACAATTTTTGACACCATAGTATTTTAGGTATACTTGGTTGGTCAATATATTTATATATATATTTCTCAGTATATGTGCATTTGCCAAAGTCCTTCTGGTTTGTCATTGTCTTTGACTTACCTTCACTAGAATTTATAATCTTTTCAATGATCTTTCTTTGGCTTCTAAGATTCAGATTCTAATTTATTACAGCCTAAACTTTCTAAATTGATTTGAATCTTTTCTCATCAGCAGTGGAAATAGAAGCAATAAATTTTTATTACTCTTCTGTAATGCAATTACAGAAGTTTCTACATGATTTCTAAAAAGTTCCTACAAAGTCATTCTTCAAAAATATTATTGATCAAGGAATAATTATTTTCCCCAACCTATGCTATTTTCAGGTTGGTTTTGCATCTGGTTGGGTAACCTGTTGTGGAAATCAGTTTATTTTGCTTGCAATTCTTTAAGAGAAAAGAAAAGTGCTTTCAAGCATGTAAAGTGTAATGACTGCTACAACTCTCATCCTGAGTTATTGAAATAAACAAGAATCTGGACAGATTAAGTCAGTTTCAGATTAGGTCCAAGGTGAAATATAAATGATTCACTAATTGAGGAGGTCCACAGTTTTATGGAGTACCTTTATGTGTACACTTGAGGAAGGCACCGTAGTTCCTGTGTATTCCTACAGTACTGACTTGATTCTTCTTAACACCAATACTACTGCCAGAAATGGTATGCGATAAACTCTTAAGTTTTTTTGGATTGTTTCTTTTAGCACGGATTGGTTCTCAGAGGAGAGTAAAAGAAACAGGAATTTACCTTAGGGAAACACAAATATAATATACAATTCCAAATACACAAGGTGGCTTCATGTAAATCAATTATTATGGTTGAGACTTTCTGTGCTTTCTCAAAACTCATGTGCCTAGTGTTACATAGAATCCTTTGTATATCTTTCACTGACTTTCTGGAAAAAGTCTATTCAATGTGTGATTTTTGTCCCTTACTCCAGTGTACAGCTAGAAATGCATTCAACCTTCTGCTCACCACCGCCTCTTGGCCATTTGAGTGGGCTGTGAGGCTTCCCATGTCCTTTTTTTTTTTTTCCATTCTGGAAAGGACAACTCAGAAAGTGAGTAGTGGAGAAACTGATACATTGTGAAAACTCCTCTTTCAGTTCTAAAAGGAAAGCAGTTCATGTAATATTGCATGCCTCAGAAATAACACTTGCCAGCTGTGGCACTCTTCACATTTTCTGCAGGATGCTTTCTCACTCTCTTATGCTTTTCCATCCTGCCCTTAAATATCTCTGTCAGATGATAGTAAGAAATTGAGAAATAATCTGTGTTCCAGTTTCCTGAAAAGTTTAAGGCAAGTAATGAAGAAACTGGAAGAAAAAAGGAGCAGAGGAAAATAGCAGAGAAGTGAACCTCCAGGGCTATTGAGTCTAGCCTTTTGCTGTGAGAGGTGTCATGACATAATTTCTTTCAGAAGTGAATCAAATTCTGTATTATATGTTGGTGATGGCCTTTACTTCCATTATTTCTGTGGAAGAGGTTGTTCCAGAAAGTCGTGTCCATTCCTAGCACACCTCTGGCTACATTTCCTCCAGCTTGTCATTTGCCATCCCAAGGAGCGAGCCAAGTTGACCAGCTGTGAGCAGCACTTCCTCACCGGAGTGAAAATGTCGTCCTTTGATGCAAATAGCCTCCTATCTCCCACTCTCTATAGCCTTTATCCCCAGTCTTGTCTCACTCAGAAGGTGAGCTGTCCCATTAGTAGTTACTTACTCTTTGGAGCCACAAAAATTAGCTTCTCCAAAAATGTATTTAATCTGTATAAACAACTCTGAGAATCCTCTTTCTTTTCCATCTGGTTAGAGATGTTACCTGTTGTGGGTAACAATGGTTCTAGCATGATTCAATTTATTTTTTTTTATCTAGAGAACCCCCAAAAAGATCAGTTCTCTCTTCTGTCTCTTCTGCGATGTAATGGGTTCGTTGTAGCACTGCACAGTCTTGGAACAACACAAATAACTGGAAGTCCTCAACTTGACTATAAATGCTTCAGAAGATTACAGATCACATAGCCTTCAGACATTAAAATTTCTGGCATATGCTATAATACTGCTTGACAAAATATTTTTTTCATTTATCAGCCAATATAAGTGTGAGTTCTCCTGCTGCTGCAACACTGGAATTGTGATTCTGACACAGTTGGGTTCCTTTGCCCATTGCAAAATGTATCTGATGTCTTAGGGTTGAGTAAACAATCAAATGCAGATGGAGGCAGGTTCTTCTCAGTGGTGCATGGGAAGTGGATGAGAGACAACAGGCATGAGTTGAAATGAGTGGTTCAGATTGGATTTGAGAAAAAACTTTTTCCTCATGAGGGCAGTCAGGCAGTGGCAGAGCTCACCCAGAGAGGTTGTACAGTGCCTGTCCTCGGAGAGTTTCAAGCCCTTACTGGACAAGACCCTGAGCAACCCTGTCTGACCTCAAACACTGACCCTACTTTGAGCATAAGGATGGACTAGAGACTTTCTGAGGTCTGAAAAAATAAATAGCAAAGAATAGAGCACACGGAGCAGCGAGCA
>VZRW01007499.1:46698-61575 GCA_013398125.1 Aegotheles bennettii | reverse complement strand
CCCTTGTGCTGAAAAATGAACCACCAGGAAAGAGGATCGGCCTGGCTCAATATGGAAAATGTGGTCAATCTCAGGGAAAAAAAGTGAACTTACCACCTTTGGATGAAGAGACTGGTAGCTCACGACAACTACAGGAAGCTGTTAGGGTATGTAGGGAGAAAATTAGAAAGGCCAAGGCATAGCTAGAACTAAATCTGGCTGCTGCCATAAAAGATAATAAAAAGAGTTTTTGCAAATATATTAGCAACAGAAGGAAAGCGAGAGAGAACCTCCATCCATTATTGGATGCTGGTGGAAATAAGGTCACAAAAGACGAAGAAAAGGCTGAAGTGCTTAATGATTTCTTTGCCTCAGTCTTTAACAACAACCAGACTAGGTGTCTTCAGAGTACTCAGTCTCCTGAGCTGGAAGACAGAAATAAGGAGCATATTGAAGTTCCCACAATCCAGGAAGAAACAGAGACCTGCTGCTCCACTTAGACATACAGGAGTCTATGGGGACAGATGGATTTCACTCAAGAGTGCTGAGGGAGCTGGCAGAGGAGCTCACCAAACCACTCTCCATTATTTTTCAGCAGTCCTGATGAAGTGGGCAGGTCCCAGAGGATTGGACAGTGACTGATGTGACACTCACTTACAAGAAGGGTAGGAAGGAGGATCCAGGAAACTACAGGCCTGTCAGCCTAAACTTGGTATCAGGCAAGGTCATGAAACAGATCATTCTGAGTGTCATCACATGGCATGTGCAGGACAATCAGGGGATCAGACCCAGCCAGTGTGGGTTTATGAAAGGAAGGTTCTGTGGATGTGGTCTATCTAGACTTCAGTAAAGCATTTGACACTGTCTCCCCTAGCATTCTCCTAAGAAAATTGTCTGCCCATGGCTTGGATGGGTGTACTCTTTGCTGGATGAAAAACTGGCTGGAAGGACGGGCCCAGAGAGTTGTGCTTAATGGAACTAAATCCAGTTGGCGGTCAATCACTTGTGGTGTTCCCCAGGTCTTGGTGTTGGGGTCAGTTCTGTTTAATATCTTTATTGATGACCTAGATGAGGGGATCAATTGTACCCTCAGTAAGTTTGCAGATGACACTAAGTTAAGTGTAAGTGTTGATCTGCTTGAGGGAAGGAAGGCTCTGCAGAGAGATCTGGACAGGCTGGATCGATGTGCAGAGGCCAGCAGGATGAGGTTCAATAAGGCCAAGTGCTGAGTCCTGCACTTGGGTCACAACAACGCCAGGCATTGATGAAGGCTCGGGGTTGCTGGTTGACTGCTGGCTGGATATGAGCCAGCAGTGTGCCCAGGTGACCAAGAAGGCCAATGGCATCTTGGCCTGCATCAAGAACAGTGTGGTCAGCAGGAATAAGGAGGTGATTGTCCTGCTGTACTCAGCACTGATGAGACTGCACCTAGAGTGCTGTGTTCAGTTCTGGGTCCCTCACTTCAAAAAAGTAATGAAGTGCTGGAGCGTGTCCAGAGAAGGGCAACAAAGTTGGTGAAGGAACTACAAAATATGTCTTATGGGGAACAACTGAGGGAGCTGGAATTGTTCAGTCTAGAGAAGAGGAGGCTCAGGGAGGACCTCATTGCTCTCTACAACTACCTAAAAGGAGGTTGTAGTGAGACAGGGGCTTGTCTCTTCTGCTGTGACCATAGTGCAAGGACGAGAGAAAACAGATTCAGATTGGACCTTAGGAAAAAATTTTTCACTGGAAGGGTGATGGGGTATTGGAATAGGTTGCTCAGGGAAGTGGTGGAGTCACCATCCCTAGAAGTGTTCAAGAGGTGTCTGGATGTGGCACTGAGTTTAGTGGTGATGTAGGTAGGCAGTTGGACTGGATGATCTTTCAGGTCTCTTCCAACCTTGACAATTCTGTTATTATTTTTACTGGATATTTGACATTAGTTATAAATTAGTCTATATTAATGATTTTACATGCAAAAATATTTGCATTACAAGTAATTCACTCACTGAATGGGTATTTAAGGAGCATCTGTCATGTTCATATAAACTCAGAAAACAACAAATAACTCAAATTGGTCATAAATGGATCATGATACACAGAACAGACTAAAGCACAATTATCCACTGAAACATTATGTAGTACCCATTACTGTTCTGGTTTTATGTTACAGCTAATGTGACATTGTAATCTACATGACAAACTCCTGAAGACTGCACTAGGAATATTTGAATACCATAAGAAGAAGAAAAAATATTAATGAACTTCCTCTAATATATTTAAATAAAGTAACAAGCCGGAATGATCTATTTTAATTTTCACTATAGCTAAATCAAACCATCAACATATGCTTCCCTGGTTTTCCTATTTCTTCCATAAATTCCGTTCATACAGGTACCAAGGCTGCTCTTGCAATCTCTTCCACTTCCTCTGCTTCAATGGCCAGTGGAAAGATTAGTGAAAACACAGACAGGACAACTCTGTTCTGGTACAATTACCATCTCAGCCAGGATCTCCAGTGCCAGGAAAGTAACTCTCTTCAGTGTATGCAGCCTTCAATTGAAGCTTACTTTGAGAAGACAGGAACCGTGGAACATGTTGTTACTAATTATTTGAATCTTAAATTCAAATAGGTTTTCAAAAGCTGAAAAAAGGTAATCAGATTAATGAAAAAAAAATCAAACCCTAGCAGATTCTCAGTAGGAAAATCTGCTATAGTTTATACTTAATGTCAACTGCTTTTACAGTAACACAGTTAGAAGTAATGATAAGCAGACCCTTTTAATGGAAGCTGCCACTCCCTGAGTGTGGTAAAACATTTGCCTACTTAATTGACAGACAGATGGGTTGAAAAGTTTGCTAGTGGGAACATAAATTCACAGTTATGATCTTAAAAAAAACCCCAAACATTTCAGACAGATTATTCTCTACAATTTAAAACAATTATGAAATTATTTATTTATGTTTTAGACAGGTTTAAACATCTGAAATTTGAAAAAAACAAAAGGTTTATATTACATTACTGTATTAAGAAACCAGTACTTTAAAAATACTGTCTAGTAAACTATTTTAGCTTTTCTTGATAATCAACAGTGGGATTCATATCACCTGGATTTATTATTTACAAGTTGTATGCCTGGTTTAGGACAGTTATATGAATTTCCTTTATAAGTAATAGAGATAAAAGGGAAGATATAGAGGGCAATTCATCCCACCTGAGATGTATAACGTAGGTGGGATGAATTCCCCATTAAAGAACTTTCTGGAGACATTGGAAAGGGTTTGAATACCTAGATTTAGGCAATTACTGTTAAGAGGAGGTAAATCCAAGCCAAAGATTTCAGCAAGTACAGATTATGACTCACACTGGGATAAAAATTCTTGACATCGTTCTGCTCTGGTGTGATACTTCATTAACTGTGTAGACTAAGCTCACAGTGAAGTTTTTACCTAACACATGATATCAGAGACATACTATCAGCTCTGACTTTCAGTATCTTTCTGAACTGGCATTTTTCAGGTTTTATGTGTAATTTAGCTTAATTAAATTTAAATAAAAATTTGCCAAATTAATCTTAGGTTGTTGGTTTGGTTTTTTACTGAATGTCTTTAATTTTTATTTCCTATCTTAACGGGTGTTCACATTACCTCCAGCTCAGTACCTAAGATAATAGCAGCATCTGATTTGATTATTTTCAATCAGAAATGAGATTATTGGTGACATTAAGTTTTGTTTTAATACTGTGCAGGAGAGGCCTGAATTTCACCTTAGGTCAGTAGTATCATTTTGAAAATGGTATGCTTTAGTGGTTTATATTAAACTTTTATAAAATATTATGCTGGAATGCATTTAAAAGCAATATTAACTCACAGCTCATTGGGTTGATTGGTGTTTTTTCATGGGTCATTGCAAATAAGGCCATTTACATGTGATCTTTAAGTACATACAATATAATATATTTAACATATATTTACTACAACTGTTAGATTTAAAAGCAATGTAGCAATGAGATTATACAAATTTTGATCAAGATAAAGAAAAGATTTTAAAAAGTATTCTACATAGCCGCTGTGCATCCATATCACAGAAGTCTCACTGATGAGATAGAACTTCCCTAGCACTCAGAAACTGGAGAATGATTTGGTGTGGAAAGAGATGTACTGCCCTGTTAATGCATGGTGGATTATTACGTATTCAGTGAAGGCAAAGCTGTCTATTGAAACAGTGTCCACACTACTACTTTGGAATTTTTATTTAATCCTTATAAATTTAGACTATTCATTCAGGCTGAAGTTTGTCAATTATATGAAGTTAGTTGACAAAAACAGTTGCTAGAATGAGATTCAGAATGAATGTGTCAAAATAGTGGCATTGATATTTCCTGTGGTAGGTGACTGAGCATCAAATCAACACCAGGGTGCCTTCTTAAACCTGTATTCTAGGTCAATATAGAGGAACGTTTTATGGATTTATGATTTTTAATGAAGAAATAAGTAAATAAAGAAAACTTTTAAATAACTTTTGACAAGATTTAGGTGCAGAAATAAATATTAAAGGGGAAGCAGAAAATGAAAAACCCTTGTATCTTAACGTTACATTACTAAGCAGATACAGAATTCTGTGAACATTCAATACAATCAGTTGTATAATTCACAGAAGATATCATATTTCATCATACCTGCTTCTCAATATAAATGTGGAGAAGGGAATGACATCCAAGGTTAGGCTGAAGTGGGACTTTTGAACCCATGGGTAGCATGGAGAGAGGTCCCAGGGAAAGATTAGCAGAAATAGTCAGGCCCCTGCAGTGCTCTCAGGGCCCTGGCAAACATCTGAATAAAAATGTTGAGCAATTTCCTCAGCTGAGGTGTCTTTTCTTGATAAAGTTAATGAAGCTCTACTACATAAAGTTAATGAAGCATCTACTACATATGATTCTGCTTTATAAGAACAAATTTCTATTGTATTGAGCATGTCATAAGAGTTTCTGGCTTTGAACAGGTTGAAGCTTGTACTGTTTCAGTCGTGGAACAGTTTACCAAGGTTAAAGAACAAGCTGTGGTAGTACATCAAAGTCAGTTTTGTGCATTTGACTGCACATTCAAAACATACAAACTTGACATCTTTTTTTTAATTTTACTATAGGAAAATATTATAAAGTAAAAAACCTCTCCATATTTATTGTCAAGTATTTATTTAAATAGCATAAAATATATATTGTTATAATTTAAAATGGAAAATTAAAGATCAGAATAAATACAGCCATCTTTCAGTAACAATTTATTAGATTTTTAAAAAATTGTTTTATGCAAGTACAATTCTTTTTTTTCTCTTTTCTTCTCATTCACAGCTGTAAACTCTCAGAAAGAGAAGTTTTAATTCTTTGTACAAATGAGTGTATAACCTTTCATAGTGATGTTAAAATTCATAATTATGAGATTAAACACCACCAGTCACATACCTCTGTGACTAAATAATTCAGGCACTGATATAATTTACCTTTCAGAAGTACAAAATCTAAGGATACTATCAAGGTGCAGAAGCTTCTCAAAAAAAAAGATTAAAAAAAAAGAAAAAGATAAAAATAACCAATGCTTACTGTTTTCTAGTAGAAGGAGCAGAGGAAAGACTGCTAGGATATTATCAGATCCTGTGACAGAAATGTGGCCCTGCAGTGTTAAAAGGAAGGCAATGATCCCTTTACCTGCCCCTGTCTGTCAGTCACTACTCATCAGTAAGGTAAGATAAAGTAAGTATCCTATTGTGTCCTTATATTGTTGATAAAATGAAAATATGAAGGCAAAATTCCTTTGCCAAGTGGCATTCTGTTTGCAAACAGTACTGACAGAAAAATTCCTTGGGTAGTCTGGAAGACTATCTCTAGTAGAGAAGCCAACTGCACTCCATTAGTGATATGATTGCTGTATTTTTCCTAATACATAGATGAAATGTCCTGAGACTCCATTGCCAAGGATCTTGAACTTGGCTCAGTAGAACTGCTCTTATTTCTTTCTGTGACGCTGACTGCACAGTATATTTACTTATTCCGTTTATCTTTCTTTTGTAATCTAATTGAATTAAATAGCCTCTCTTGACCTGAGAGACTGCTGTGATAGATGGAAATCTGCAATCATGAACTAAACGAACTCAATGAACTTTTGTGTAGAAAGATAAATCGTAAACTAGTGATCTGTATATATGTGTATTTAAGGACAAAAAGTGGCAGTGAAATGAGCATGACACAAATGGTACGGAATAAAGGGTGGAAAGTCCTGGTTTGAGCTAGGACAGAACCAATTTTCTTTTTAGCAATTTTACTTTTCAGTTGTCTCCCTTAAGTGACTGCACTTTCTAAAATAAACAGTATATTTTTCAGACTGTATCTGCTTCTAGGAGGCTTGATGTTCGTAGTTATTGTTGGAGCAACAGTATGAATGGTATGCAGAAAGGCTCTTGCTTATACTTTTCCTATAGAATTCAAGGTCACTTCTTGGTTCTGCTAAACTTCTTATGTATCAGAAATCAAAAGGCAGAAAAGGGGTCACATCTGTGACCCTTCTGCAGAAGGAACAGACCAGACAGGTGATCCAAAACAGACCAAACAATGTAACCATCCCATATGAGTCATAGTATAAAGCTGAGGGGTCACAAGGGTCAAGCTCTCTTTTTCCATGGCTGGTATCCTGGGAGAACTCTGTCCATTCTGCCTTTCATCCCAATCCATGTGTTCCTGATCCATGCATTCCTGAATCTAGTGTTGCTGAGTCCAGTCCGGGACTTTCCCAGTGTCTGCCCTGCAAAGTCATTAGGCTGGGGGAGTACAATATTTGTTTTATTTTCATATATTTCATTACTTTCCTATTATTATACCATTTTTATTTTATAGTTATTGTTTCATTAAAGCTGTTTAATTTCTTTCAATTCGTAAGTCTCTCTTCCTTTTTGGGAAGGGAAAGAATTAACAGAGTGTCTGTCACCAGTTTAATAGTCAGCCCATGTCTTAAATTGTGACATAGGATTACTTGAAAAAAGGTTATTTGAGACAAACAGTAAGCCCGAATCATTGATTGTCATGGCAGTACTCCTCTTCAAATCAAAACCAGGAGAAATCCATTGGCAGGTTTTATTTTTTAAAACTAAATGCATAGAAAATTTAAAATATAAACTATCAAGACGTAATAAGTCAAAATAAGATCACCAAGGCATTCTGCTCAAATAAAAAAGGAAAGAGAACATGCTTGTGTGTTATGGGTTTTAAAAGTAAATGTAAATTGTAATTAAAGCAGATTTTTTTTTACAGTGAAAGATTGTATTTTTAATTTTTCGGTTGATGATGTTACTTATCATGGTAGCAATTTCTTCAGAAAAAAAATCCTTCATTTCAGTCTGAACATTAGCACCCACTAAACTGCCCTACTTACTAATGTAGACATACACACAAAATACTCTAAGTAGAAAGATGGCAGGGAAATAACAAAATGTCTACTTGATGTATAATTAATTCAAATGGAAATAACTTTAAAATCCTTTTGATAAGCCTTATGTAAGTATGCATCTGCAGTATTTGTATTAAGGCTTAACATTGCCATGCAAATGAAAGGAGAGACATCATTATCAGGGAGGCTTTGAAAAGGATTTGGGACCACTACATTCCATCATAAAACCTTGAGTGTATTTGGAATCATACTTTTCAAAGATATATTTGCTTATTCTGTCTTGTAGCAGAGGCAGACCTTACTTTTCACCTGCCTATTTGTTGAGAAAATCATGTCCTAATTGCTTGTTCACTACACTTAAAATGCCTTGCAGATTAAGTATATGGGTTCCTTCGCCTCTTGCATGGTAGAATCATGTGGTTCCACAACACTGGAAAATTATTTCTTTGGTGGTGTTGTTTTTTTCTTTTTTTTTTTTTTTCCATACAGGTTACTAATATGTTTAGTACCTTTCAGGGATTACATTTTGTTTGAACTTCAAAACAATGAATAGAGCTTCAAGACCAGTTTGAGCTGTAAAAAATCCTGAACAAAACCCTGGAAAAGTATGTCATGTAAGGCAAAGAAGGAAAAACAAAAAAAACCTAAATGTATGCTTTTCATATCTAGGTTTTAACTGTTCAGATTCTAGTGAGTTCCAGTCATCCTTGTTATTGATATTTCCTGGAGATAAAAGAAACCGATTATACTTCTGTAATATGCTTTGTCTGTTTGTCTACTTGAGATTCATATCCATCTCTTGTTATCAGCCTGAGCAATACCTTTTCCCTCTGAAGAAACTTCTTATGGTTTTAGCATTGCTCTCTTGTAAGCTTGCCCAGAAGTGGAACTTTCAAATAAAGATTCTCTTCTCTGATAAGGCTCTCTGTCTTTAAGTAGTATTATTGCTGTCCTCTCTTTGTTTGCTTTTTGTTTTCACCATTTACATACTTTTATTTATATGTGCACAATCAGGCAGCATAATACAAAACAGGGAAATTGTAGATGATGTATGTATTAAATCAGAACACATTCTCCTCTTTTTTTTCATATAGTCTCTTTCCTTATACTGGGGCTGAATAGAAATTTCAGTATTTGGAAAGGTGTTCTACTGTTAAAAGATGGTGATACACAACAAAGTCCTTAAAATGTTGCTATGGAGGATATAGAGCATATATAAATATTGACTACTGCTAGCAGAAAAGCCTTCCAACCTGCACAGGAATAGCTGGAATCAGCAGGCAAAGGATGCTCAGTGTAACATGTTGCAGAGTAAGCAGGGATACATCCCCCTTTGTGACCTTGGGAATAGGGAATAGTAACAATACATGTACAACTAAAATATTTTCTTTTATTATTGTTCTCTCTTTTCTCTAGCTTTGTATATTCTTCCCTTTCTACAACAGCCATACTAAGGGTCATAGTTCCGTAAGGCATTTCATCAGGTGCCTACATATAAATACTTGAGTTACCCCACTGAAGGGTAATGGTGTATTTAAAATTAGCCACCTGCTGAAGAAGCATGTTGAATTAGGGCCTGAGTGAGTGCACATGCAAATTGTAATTGATATCAGTAACAATGATAGGAATCCATCTTGGCAGCCAGCTGGTTTGTCTATGCCTGAAAGCGTCTTTTGATCATTATACTCATTTTATAAAGGCAGACAATGACAGTTACATGTTTTGGACACAATAACAGGCTTTGAGTAAGAAACATTGACTCCAGAATAATTGTGCCCCAAATTTCTATTTTGAAAAATAAGAAAATCAGCACAACTGTTAATATAAAGGTATGTTACAAATATCCTCTGAGTTTCAGCAAATGACTGATCATGAAAATAAACTATAACGTATAACAAGTGAAATATTATTGCCACAAGCCAGCATCCAACTATTTACAATGAGTTCCTGTTAACATATATTTCAGTACATTTATACAGTGAAAGGGTCTAAAACCCAAGAATTATAAACAGATTTTAAAGACTGAGTTGAATCAGAAAAGATACATAAGGGAACATCTGAACTGGCAGAGAAAATGTTTGCAAATAGGTAAATTTAGAAAAAAGCACCTGAAAATTCCATCTCAACTCTTATCAAATTACATATTTCATATTGCAACCTTGCTGAGATAAGGAATATTTGGATGGCACATGGGGGTGGGAGGTATCGAACAATTTAAAAGACATGTTGTCTTCAAATGTATAACACAATTATTTACACATTGTCAGTATTGATCACACTAAATATGTTATTAAAAGACTGCATTTTCTGAGAAGAACATGGATCAGTGGATAAGCTTTTCATCTCTAGAAACAGAAGTTCATCGTGTGAGTGTTTGGAAATTTGTATTAATTCATTGGACTTTGAAATTTAAGTAGAGTGTAGAATCCCTACACAGTTAAAATGATTGGCTAGCAATAGTTTTCTGCAATGACTGTAAGATTATGGTATAAATAATAAGTATATGATATAAAGATTAACTATGTCTTTCTGAGAAATTAAGAAATGTAAAATAGTGTTCGCAGAACTGGTGATCTCTAAAATCTGTTTTAAATCATACAGTTTTATTTTCTCTGCAATTATTTGTGTTGAGATTAACATTGGACATGAATACTTCCCCTCACACCCTACTAAACCTAACAGAAGTTATTTCAATAAGGCTAAGATTCCACTTCAAGGAAATAAAACCCAATTTATTCAAGCTGTCCATCATGACTAGTAATTAGGTGTATTTTAGGTTTTAGAAAAAGAACATTCTCCAGCTGTCTTCATCTAACCATCACCCCTTATTTTCAGTATGAAACAAAGCCAGTTTTGATGACTGTTATTTTGGCTGTAGTCATCAGTTGTCTATAGAGCCTGTAAAGCTCCTAACACAATGAAAATTTGGTACCAGTTTTGTGTAAAACATGGCATATAGGTAGTACATTACAAAAAACAAATAATACACACATGGTTTCCTATAAATAATATTCCTCCAATGTTGGGAGAAACCTACATCCTTAAAAATGTGTTATTTTTGCAGAAGAGCAGTGATCTGAACTCAGCCCACATTCCTCTAAAAGAGTATTCAATATTTGTTGAGGTTAGTGATGCTATTAGTACACACTAGCAAAATTTGTATTTGTGGACAGTTACATACTGTGGTGCATTTGGTTGTCTGAATGTCAGGTACATATTCTGTCTCAGTGCATAAACCCAAGTCCATGTTGACACCTGAATGGAACAAATCCACCCGTGTGCATGTTGTTTCTGAAAGAAAATTCCAGGATATGCCAGGAAAGTTCCACAGATCACTCAGCAGGTTTTAAACTGAGCAGTTCTTCCGTAAAATATAAACACTGCCTTGAAATTCAGAGATTCTTGAAAATCCTCTGTGTGCAGTTCAACTCATGTGAAAGACATGTCTAACATTCTTTGGAACTTGGTCTTTTGTCCTCAAAAGACCATGCATTCTGGGAGAGCAGGAGAGAATATAAATACACTTCAACCACTGCTTCATTTGGCTTTCCCACTCATTTAAATGACGTTAGTTCCAAGTTGCTTTTTTAACTACTTCAGACAGAATAATTTCATGAAACTGTTCTCTAAGATTGAACAATTGCAACCTAGGAATACCTTAACAGCAAAGTTGATCAGAAAAACTCCTGTTTCAGTTTGGACGGCCAGGGCAAGCCACAACTCGGAAACAGAGTTTGCTTTTTTTGCCACTTCTCTCCACCCCCCTTGGGAGATGGAAGGGAGAGTAAAAAAAAATAAAGGCTCAACAGTTGGAAATTAAAACTATACAAATTTAATGGAACAGGGAAAAAGGGTAACAGGTAAGGGAGAAAGGGAATAATATATATACAAATATATATACAACCCGACTCCAAGCTTCCGAAAAGTCCTCCACTGCAAAAAGCCGATGAAGGAAAAAAAAAGTTCCAAGCACTCCCCAGCTTCCAAGCCAGACGGCCTCAGCAGAGTACGTGCCGAGCTGATAACAAAAGACACGACTTCTCCCCCCTCTGGTTCCGTGGACGATCAGGAACAAGCAGGCAGACAAGAGAACAACGAAGAAGAAGGAAAACTTCCTGTCCCCCTGGTTTTTTATAGAGCTTGGCAAGAAATGGGAGGGGATACTGATATCCCAAACTCCTTTTCTTTAGGTCCTTGCAGCAAAAAGCCACTAAAAATTTGCCTGTCCCCTCAAACTATAACACTCCAAAGAATTTCAGTAGATTTATTAGAAAGGGGCAAATATTTGAAATTTAAATCTTTACTAGAAACATAGTGTTAGGTTTTTTTAAAAGCAAAAAAACCCAAACTCCACAGTGTGGTGGAGGTCAACTCTTTGTCATTTTAAAAAATGTGTAATTTTATATTAAGGAGAAGTTGAAAACCAAATTATGTGTTTAAATTCTTGGTAATTTAAGATTTGGAAGAGAAATTATTGTTCCATTTTACAAGGAACTTTCACTTTTATTTTGTTCTTGTTTTGGGCTAACATTTTTTAAAAAAAAAAAAAAGAAAGAAAGAAAAAAGGGTATAATAGCTGCTGAACAGTTGTTATAAATAACCATCACATTTTATCCAAAGAGATGAAAACAAGATGCACCATGTTTACAGTTATAGAAGACTACTTGAAGGATGGAAAAATTATATTGTGGTATGGTCACCTCAATTCACATTATTTCTTGTTAATTCTTGATAGCACACAGGTATTAGCAAGTTAGATTTAATGTAATAGTTTATCCCATTCAATGTAGATTTACAACTGGATACTTGTCAACTAAATCATTAATTCTTAGTAATTACTAAACATGTATTTAATATTTATTATCAATATTTGCTTTGTAATTAATTTTCTTAATTATTATGACTCATATTAACTACAGGTACTAACATATATGTAATGGAATAAAATATATATATATTTTAAAGTGATTTCCTAATGCTTATTAACAATTAATTCATTAAACCCCATTTTCATGTATGTTTTCGTTCAATGAGGAAAATAGCTTGCAGTGAACAGCAAGATAAATTACCTGATTATGAGTTGTGTAGATATTAATATTATTTCTCCCAGAGTAACATTAAGTAACATTTCCAAATATTACCAAAATGTGGTAACATTTCCAATGTATACACACAAATTCCTGAAGCTTCCCGATGTTTATTTATAAATAATTTGTTTTCATCAATTTCTGTGAGTGATGCACATTTTCTTTCCTATTTTGAGTATTAATAGTCTTAATGCACTAACTCTTCACCATTGTTTCTTTGTTGTATACATCAGTGCTGTTTTCAGTATCTTCAGAAACCTCTGTATCTATTGACTGCAGGCTAAACAAAACATTATTTTAGAGCCTCACTTGCATGACTTCCCTACCTACATGGCATGCCACCAGAAATTACAAGAATACACTTTAGTAGCCTTTCTCCTGAGACTATCATAGTTTTTTATCTTATAAAACCTAACTAATTAAGAATCTTATTTCAGTAGAATGTAGGTCTGTGTCTGGCCACATTACATGTAATTCAAAAGCACTTTGGTAATTTGTTGCAGAGGTGATACAAAGGCTAAGAAACAATAACTTTACATTACTAAATCTTAATTAATAAAATATGTCTTAATGTCTATATTAATTCTATTTGGTCACGTTGACTTTTCCAGTTTGACAGAAGTCAAGAGACAGAGTATGATAAAAATATAAGATGAAAATATTGTGTCATATAAAATGATCAAAGGCCTATTTACCCTTATATACTTGAATCTGACAGCAGCCAGTGACTCTAGAGGAAGATTGGACACAAATCACAAGTACATATTGGTGAGTTTTTTTAATTCACTTTTTCAGTTTATACCGATTTTAATTTTAGAAATTGTAGCATTACAGATGGCAATCTTAATGTTTGACACCAGTTAATAGACTTATATTTCTCAAATTTGCCTAATCATTTTTTGAACTCATGCTTACTTCTGGCAACTGTAACATCTTGCAGCAGTGTTTTCTATTGTTTAGTTATACACAGTATCTTGTTGGATTTATTTAAATATGTTAGCATTGAATGCTCTTCAATACTTACATTTAAAAATAAAATCAGATTTTATGGTATTTATTTAAAATGAGAAAACTAGAACCAACTATTCAAGATGTGGGTGCATGATGGAGAATTGATTCTTGGGAGGGTTGGGGTTTTTTGGGTTTTTTTTTGCTTGGTTTGGTTTTAATGTAGTATTTTTGTTTCATGTTAATTTGTTTGACTTTTTGACTGTTTTTGGCCACTGATCTAGTATTTTTAGTCAAATCTCTTTAGTAACTTTAAGATCTCCTTCTGGAAAAGTAGTAGATAATTTCCAGGTTATCATTTTGTACAGATTTTTTAGGGTTGTTTTTTCACATGTGAAACACTGTGCAACTATTGAAACTGAATTTTATCTGCCAACTTACTGCCTATCACAAGATCTTCCTACACCTTTTTACAGTTTGGTTTTTGTCCTCTATCTTCTAGTACCTTGTATTCATATCAAAGCTTATCACCTCATTAATTATGTCCTTTTCTAAGCCACTTATGAATACGTTGAATTTCCGTTCTGTTAGCAGATTCTGTATTTTCATCAGTTCTTGAATTTCTTGAAATTTGTTACAAAGCACTTGCAGGTCTAATTTTATCAATCAAAATTTTTGTCTTATGACTATATGTTATTTGTTCAAGTTTTATTCCTGTGCCAAACAGATTCTACTATGTGTTTGTTAAGAATGTGTATTTCAGTGAAATTAATCTTTATGTAAGGAATTAAATTTGAAAAGAAAAGTTGAAAAAGATTTTAACTTATCTTATTCTTGTGCTTGCTGAGAATGATATTTGTTAAGCATTTCATTTAGAACATCAAATCACCTGCAACAACAAAATTATTCTCCATTCCAGGAAATACATATTTTTTTTAATTAAAATACTAGCAGCACCTATCTTATTCACTTACTGAAAGTTTAGTTCAGTGTCTAAAGTGGCTGAAGTTAGAATTCTTTCATTTTTTTTTTCAGTTAAAATTAATGCTGAAGTCTTCTTACTAAATGAATTTTCTGCCAATGTTACCAAGAACATATCCACAAGGCAGAGGATAAGACCTCTTCTGGTCTACAAGGCATGAAAAAAGTATGCACATGATTCGTAGAATATAGAATCACAGGATGGTTCAGGTTGAAAGGGACCTTAAAGATTATCTAGTTCCAACCCCTTGTCATAGGCAGGGACACTTTTCACTTGATCAGGTTGCTCAAAGTCCCATCCAACCCAGCTTTGAACACTGCCAAGGAAGGGGTATCTGTTGGAGATTTCTGAGAAATTAAGTCTGTGTGATCAATTTAGCTTTAATCGTGTGAATAATTCAGTTCTCATGAACACAGCTGCACTGTCAAATATAACAAGAAACTGCAAAGAAGATAAGAAAAA
>VZRW01007499.1:203-46270 GCA_013398125.1 Aegotheles bennettii | reverse complement strand
TTATTTTATTTTATTTTATCTTATTTTATTTTATCTTATTTTATTTTTGTGATGTAAGCACCCTGCACATAGATGGAGTGAGAAAATTTTCACAGAATTTTCTTTTAATGTTCAAGTGTTCAAATTTCTCATGATGACTTTGTATCATTAATTTCCACTGAAAGGCAATTTAGAGAATCAGTTTCAACTCCTTTGGATATGAAACATAAGGGAAATATGGGAAATTACTTTCAAAATGCATACTACAAAGGATATGATATATAAAAGTTGAATTAACTGTAGGACAGGTGACTGTACCTAGGCAGTAATTGCAATGTCTAGCTTTTTGCATGTCCATAGAATAATGATATTGCATTTGCATGGAATGGGAAGTAAAAGAGTGTCACTAATTACACATCTGCTGCTTTTCATACTTCTGTTAATATTTGTGACAGATAATGTCTTAGAACTGCAAACGCTTCAACTAAGATTCTTTTATATTCATGTACAGAATCAATTCCTTTTTGGTGCTGTTAATTTCCTAATAATTTACCTAATCCTGATCATAATATGTGGAAATTTTAAGCAATTGGCACTTCTGATGTCTTCTATGCAAAGAAGAGCTAATGTGTCTCCTTTTTTTTTGGAAAGGATCCCATATGGAATAATGAATCTAGCTACCCTCTTGCCATATAATTTTGAGGACATTTAGTGGAAAAATCGATCTGAATTGTATGACTTCTGGATATGTATTTTCTTCTGTTTGTCATCTATATGGAGATGATGATGATTTTGACTACACTTATGTCTGTGCAGTGATAAATGTAGCATTAGGTTATGTGATTAAAGACTTGCTTCCACACACTAGAAAGAGCCCACTGGTATGATGGCAGACAGGGGCATGCCAGTACCCTAGTCAGAGACATGAGTCGACCCCTGAACCACCCAGAACTGTTGCAGGGAACCCTGAGCCCAAAGCAGACAGGAGCTCCCTCAACCGTGAGTCAGCAGAGGGAGCTCCCTGGGGTATTTCACAAAAGGGAGTTACTATTCAGGGGTATGGAGTTCATCATGGGAAGAGTATTTGGGGATTGGAGATAGGGATGTATTGAGGCAGTTTAGGGAGTAAATAGTGTGGGGAAATAGATAAAGTCATAGAAGGGTCAGGTTGCATGTAAATAGGGGCTGATCAATACTCTTATGCTTGATCAACAGTCTATCCTTTCATCTCATTAAACTTATCTTCAAAATGTTTTCCTTGGTGAGGTGCTGTCTATTTTGAATACACATGTATGCATGGACGTCTAGCAACTAAAATATTAGATGGGACCATGGGTCACAGGATCCCTTGTGTCTGGATGCCAGCAACTCAAGAGAAACTGGAATGCATACATACTGTGTGGGTATACATGCCAATGTATGCCAATGCATCAGAGTGGCCTATCTAGAAGTAAAATAAGAGACTTGGGAGTCAGGTATCAGTCACAACTTGATGCTGGGCCAGCAATTAAATGAATGACATTCATTCATTCTATTAACCCCTCACCCTTCTCAGAAAGGGAAAGAAAAGGGAATAAGGAAGAGAGATTTATGAATTGGAGACTAAACTACACAGCTTTAATGAAACAATAATGATGAAAAAGAAAATAATGAAATATGTAGATATATACAATTATATACAAATATATATTATATACATATATATGCAAAACCAATTTGCGCCCCCATCCAATAATGTTCACATCACCACTGAGGCTGCAGTACCTGGGAAAGTCATGGACTGGGCTCCTGGAGTCAGCAGCAGAAGGGAGCTGGATTCAGGGATGAACAAAGTCAGGAATATATGGATCAAGATCAAAGGCAGACAAATGCATGGAGTCGTCCTAGAATGCTGGCCATGGATGAAGAGAGCTTGATCCTCATGATTCCTCAGATTCATACCAAGTATGATGCGTATGGGATGGAATACTTTGGTTAACTTTGGTCACCTATCTGGTCATCCTGAGCAGGCAGAAAGGGAACAAAATAAGGCCATTACTGCTGTTCATGTTTGTTTAAATGCTGTGTGTTCTGTCTATGTTGGTCTGTGTGGCCAGCAATGTATACATGAATTTATGCATTGTGTGTGTGTATGCATGTGTACCTGCTAGGGATGCACTCTCAGACTCATTACTAACAGCACCTAGGGTCATGGGGCTGCTGCAGCCTTGTGTTTATTGGTGTCCTGGTTTGAGCCAGGATAGAAGGAACCTATTTTTCTTTTAGTAATTTTACTTTTCAATTAAGTTTCTTCTAAGTAGCTACACTTGCTGAAATTTACTGCATGTTTTCAGCCAGTCTCTGCCTTTAGGACTGATAACACTGTTTATAGTTACTGCTAGAGAATGGTATGCAGAACAAGGCCATTGCTTGCTTATGCTAAACTTCTTATGAGCCAGAGCCAAGGAGAGCAAGGGGGCTACACCCTTCTGCAGGGAGGAACGGATCAGACAGGTAACCCAAAATTGACCAAACTAAACATTCCATCCCACAAGTGCCACACTCAGTATAAATCTGAGGAATCACAGGGACAAGTCTCTCTTCATCTATGGCTGCCTTCCTGGGAGGGTCCTGTCACTCATCCTGTGCTAGAGGCCTACTCCTCTGCTCGGCTGAGATTGTCAAGTTTCTCGCTGGAGCTGTTGGCATTCAGCCTTCACTGCTCACACTGCTTGTGACTGCTCTCAGGAGATGAGCATAACTTTATATCTTGTATTAGATTTGGGGGTAATGTGAGTGCTATTAGGGGGGAAGTGTGATATTGATTTTGTATATATTTGTATGTATTTCTTTATTTTCTTTTCCATCATTACTGTCTCATTAAAGCTGTGTAGTTTAGCTTCTAACCCGTAAGTCTCTCTCTCTTATTCTCTTTCCTTTCCCTTTTTTGTGATGGGAGGGGGGTAATAGAGAGCATCTGTTGTTTGTTTAATTGCCATCCCAGCATTAAACAGTGACAATTGGGTTACTGCATTCAGCAGCTCTTAGCAGTAGGCCTGAGAGAAAGGCAATTGATAAATTTTATTAGCTATTAAATATATGCATAAATTAAATGAATATAAAATAGTAATAGATTCTCTTTTGTATTTATTTTCCAAGATTTTTTACAATCTGTTGCTATGGTTATGCATCACTGAATGCTACCTGTCTCCTTTCCTCTTATCTGGCAGTGGCCTTCTGCAGGATAATTTGTGCTATTGAGAATGAAATTATGCAGCTTGAAGCACACCATTAACACTGTACAAGGTTTTCCAGATGTCCAAGCATCAAAATGATTTGTATATAGTCTGTGGATGTTACAAGCCAAATGTTGTTAATCAGCTAAGGAGAAGACAGAGATGAAGAGACTGTGACTAGGTTCTCTGGAAATATTTGTTCTTTCTTGTGAGAATGTGAGGCCATCCTCTCTATCACAGATGTAAGTAACAGCCAGAGCTGACTAAAATTATAGTTTCCTAAGGAAATGTCTGATTAATTCATATTTCTAACACAGATGGAAGATGTACACTTATTAGATATAACCAAGATGCTTGTCTGGTAACAGCAAGATTCTGTATTTGGCATGTACTAATGATTTTTCTGTTTCAGCTGTTTCTATTCATATATTAATGAAAGCAAAAATAATGTTTTTGAGCATAAGATGCATCAAGAACTTGCAGAGAACAAGGAAGAGAAACCAAATACCAATTGCCCTAAAATGTAAATTGGAAAATGTCACATTAGCAACAGAAAAACAAGAGTCAAAGAGCAGATACATGAATAGAGCTGCTAACAAATGTGGGTAGAAAATTGCAGGTGTGTTGTTATTTTTCTTTTAAACCAAGAAAAACACACAAAAATTGCTCAAATGTTACATTTAGTGATAATGACAATGAAAAAAAGTCCCATATTAAATGCCAGGATTAGGCACTAAAAAAGAGGAGTGGGCTTTGACTTACAAAAGTTATGGAGTTACACCTGAGATCTGAGCTGCGATGTCTATCAATGTTCATTAACAGTATAAGCATTCTAACATGATTATACTCCAACTTGGAAGCCTCATTTTGGTGCCATATTTAAATTAGATGCTTCCTGAACTCTCCACTCAATCCTTCTCTAGAGGGAGCCAATGACAAAACTCTTACTGTCTTTGCTGATAACAGAGCTATTATTGTTTTCATCCTAGTATCTTCAGATACATCCTACTCATTTTCTGCAGTCTGCACTTGTAGTGCTGTAATTGATATGTCATCTCTGAAATATATGAGATCTCACTGGTTCTGCAGAACACAGCATGCACAATCTATCTTGTCCTTTACTACTTTATGATTTTAGTTGATAATGTTAAATGAAATAAAGTATTTTGAATTATTTGGTTATTTTGCACTTACTAATTGTAAAGAACCCAGTAAAATTAAGTGTTATATAAACAGAACACACTTTTAGACAATAAATCATTACACAGTATTACAATAAACTGGAAACAATTATAGTTTAAGGGAAGATGAAACAAATTCAAAATAATTTGATTTTTAAAATAGAACTGTGGGGAGGAAAAGAATGATATTGTTACTTTTTTAAAAATGTCAGGCCCACTGAATGCATTTGCTCATATGAAACATAACTATTTATGAATATTGCCTGGGAACAGATTTTTAAAGTGTCACATGCCAATTAACACCATACATGTGAACAGAAGAATAATGAATTTGAGAAGATAATATTCCCACATGCAGAAAATGTCAGCAAGAACATAATCAGCAGCTATAGCATATGGTATATTGAGCTCAACAACTTGTTTATGCTATCTTGAATCTCCTACTAATAAGATCTCTATTAAAATACAAAGGAACATAGCTGAAGTGCCATTCAGAAGTGTCACTTCCTTTTTGAGACTCAGGTATGAAAATTGAATGATGTGCTTTTTAATGTCAAGTTTGATGCTATATAAATCCACTGGGGTTTCTATAGCATTAACAGTGTAGAGCTTAATTCTTGATTTGTCAAAGTTACATAAAGCTGCTCACTAGCTAAAATAGATGTTGACCAAGGCATTTATGTGTGTGTGTGTGTGCATGTGGAAGTATATTTCTGCACTTTTAGTATCTGAAATCACAATAATCAATATTTTCAAAAACAAATATGTGGAACTGAATTAATAACTCTTCTGGAATGTGCTCTGTTCATAATTTGTTTATAATGAACATAAATTACCAAAATAATATTTCTGTAGTGTTCTAGACAGGAGGCCTTACCTAGAAAATCAGGTCTTGAGCAAAACTATTTTTTTTCATTCTTCTAAACCTGCCTGGTAAAAGGATATAGAGTGGTGGCAATGTAATTTCAGTGTTACACTAGATGATCTCTCTTTGACCTTCCTTATGCTTTCAGAATGTTTCATGTCAAGGAGAAGGTGAACATATCAACAGTCTCCGAAAAAACCCAAACCAAATGGACAAAGGAAATAATTATGTATTAGGTGAACTTGAGATCTGAGCCTTAAAATCAGACTCTTGATAATTTATTCTGCATTTCTGACTCTTTACTTTTATAAATTCTTAGGAGACGTGAGCTTAAAGTCAAGGAACTTAATGAATTATAATAATATTATTTTTTTATATAGCTGAAATGAAACAAGATTTAATCAGAACCCTGGAATGTTTCCCTCTAATTTTACCAGAAATCTTCATCGTCATTCTCTCCCATCTTCTTTTCTTCCATTTACAACAGGCTTATTAATAGTATGAGTAAAATGCAGTTATTAGTTCTTATTAAAGTCATGCAAGCATCACTGTAAATCACTGTTTCTTTCCAAAGATTCCTCCTCTTGATAGGATCAGTCAAGTTGAATTTGCACATAATTCAAAAAATACTGTCCAAGAAAGTAGATCCAGACTAGGCTCAGGTGTCCGTTATAAGGATTTAAACACTCTGCTGAAACATAATTACCCTATTTTTCAAATTTGATATAAAGAGGTGGACACTGCCAGAAGATAATGTAGATTCGTCCCATCTACCTCTAATGCTAGATAACTCAAATTTGTCTTTTTAAGTTCATTACAAGGATGACACTGAGGTGAAGAACGTCTGAATTTTTTAAAAGCCAAAATGTTTACATCTACCAGTTTTACAGGTCTTCTGATATTTCTCAAAACTTCCTAACCACATTTCATTGGCTTATTAAGAGCTGTTTAAGAAAATAGTATAATTCATTACTGTCATGTTTCCTGACAACTTTTCCCAAGTTTTTTTAGCAGTTTGAATCTGTGTAGTAGCTGTAAGAAAATCTAGTTTGCAATGACTAGTTAGAAAATATTTGAAATGGTGCTAAAACAGAAATTACTGTTTTCAAGAAATAGCCCTAGTCTTATATGATCCAAGGACTTTGGTGGCTTTCATCTGATGCTTAGCTCCACCAGGATAACACAATTGCCTACTTTTCTCCATACATTCCTCACTAGATTTGGGACAATCAAGTATGTTTTCATAAAGTTTTCATTGCAAGTCTGGTTCTCCTAAAGTAAGGGAGAGACAATGATATCCTTTGAACAAATACCTAAATGCTTAAAGAACTAATACTTGTTCAGCCTACCGATGACTAAAATTCATATTGCCACTGGAACAGAATACTTGAGAGCCTTAGTGAGTTCTGGTGAGTTTGTTCTCCTTTGTATTTTAAAAAATTCAAGCTAACTGGGCCAGGGGAAAGATCACACAAAGAGGAAAGCTCCATAAAGAATATAACAGGCTCTGCTATGTATTTAATTGTTGAATGTTCTGTGCTCAATGGAGCAGGAAATAAAATTCCTATCCCAGAGGGCTGTCTCAGGTAAGATTTTTATGTTTATTTTCACTCTGTGGTCGATTGTATCACAGTAGAAAATCTTCATCCTTATCATGTGTGAAAAAGAACAAAGAAGTTTGCAACTATTTATTACTCAAGTTTGAATTCATTGGTAACAATAGAACAACTCTTAATTCGCACATGAGCAACCAGTTTTGACTGATAAAACAGTGTGAGGAATTATTAACATCTGTTAGATCTTCTCCCCAAGGGTTTTCATCTTTTCCATTTCCTCTGGTTCTTTGAAAGTGGTATCATTGTACTCTTTTCTTCTTTTACCAAATAGACTTTTTACAGATTTCAAAATTAGCAATTTCTCTTAACTCTCTTCATTTTCTCTTAGTGATTTCTTTCTTAAGCTTTCAAATACTGGTTGAAACCAGATTTCTGTTGTAGTTCTGAGACTTCGCTAAGTAATTTTTATTACTGTGCTTGTCTGACCTTCCCATTTTCTTGTCCTTGAAGGGCTTATTTGATGGTTGAGTTCAGGTCTCATGCATTTTGCATGAACAGAACCCCCCAGAATTTGTGAGTGACAATGTTCTTTTAGACTCTTTTGACAAGTTTGGTACTGTTTAAGAAGCTAGACTCTCATTACTGTGCTTAGCAGTATGCGATAAATTAGATTATTTTGTACATTGGGTATTGCTTAATATTCTTGATGTTGCATAAATGATAACTCAAAATACATTATATATAATCCTTATATAATCATATACCTTTAAAACAGATAGATCCCAACTTTTCCCAACAGGCAGAAATCTTTACTTAAGATAAAGAGAAAAGCTATGTGAAAAGAAAGCCTCAGAGAAGCTTATCATTCAGGACACTGTCATGGGAGATAGGAGTTTGAATCTCCCTGAAGTTCTGAGCCCAGGATTTTCATATCAGGTGAATTTTTTACACATTGACAAAATAGGAAAAATTTTTTGGAAAAAAAAAAAGCTGGGCCTTTTAAAAAAATCTGATGTCTCAATTTTGCAATAAGTAAATAATTTAAAGATAATTATAACTCCATAAGGATTATGAATGCTTGAGTTGAGGGATATCCTTCCTTGAGTCCAAGGAAGAAAACACCTTAGTCCTGAAAAGTGATAGATGTTTAAATAATCACATCTCAGCATATGCATGAGATTAGGATACATAGTTTTCTGACAGCCTTTGTGAAGAGTATTCTGAAATGCTTGACTCTCTCCAGGTTGCTAATTTAGGACTAATCTGGTAAAGTTGTACCTTACCCCTGTCAGTTCATAATGACACACTGGCTACCCAAAATCAGAACTAGTTAGCAAGATCTAGTTATTTTAAAGCTTATGGTTATTAATGGTTATTGGTAAATTTATATCCTCTAAAATAGTTATTATAACATTAAAAAACCACCAAACTTTGTTTTAAAAAGGACCTCAAGGACAATAGAGTTGTTTCTATTTTAAGATGTAACCTTTCAATGGATTAACTGTATATGCTTATTGTATTGTCTGTCAAGCTGATTTGTCATGAAAATATTTCTCGTAGTCTAATTTATCGTTTACTATTTGATAAGGATTTTTTCATCATAATGAGTCTTTGCTTACTTGTGAGACCTTTCTGCTTAGGGATGTAGTTTTCTTATACAAATGCTATATAATTCTCTAGAGAATTGTACATGTTGGCAAGGCAGTTGTTTGCACTGTAAATATTTTGCTTTTTAGCTAAACTATGGCTTCGTTTTGTTTGCAAAATTTAAATAAAGCATAAAAATAAAATAGATCAGTCCAAGACAAACATGAAGGAGAAAGATGTGTTTTGGGGATGTTAATAGTTTTTTTTTTTCTCTCTTAGAAGATGTAAATCCTGTGTTTCAGAATATACTTGAACTTCATATAAAAACATAAAAATCAAATGTCACTGGACATGTACAGTAACTCTCATGGTTGACTTCTGTCTAGTTCTCATTATGTGACACTTTCAAGCTCCAATCCCAGTTGCTCCCAGGGACTCATCTATTCTTTTTCTGGACACTAAAATCATATACATTAAGGCTAAAAGGTTTAAAGAGATTTTACTTATTATTCTGTGCTATGAAGACTTATGAGCTTCCATGATGTAGCAGAGTTATCAAACACCTATTAACATAATACTGAGTCTTGATAATTGGAGTCCGACATTCTGTTTTTTACTAAATATACACAGTCTTGAGTCCCTATCCAGATCTGATTAGAAGCTGAAAATTACTCAACAAATATCTCTCCTTCTGCATAATTGCAGACAGAAGATAAAGAGAGGAAGGAGGGAAGGAAGGGAGGAGGGAAGGGAGGAAGGGAGGAAGGAAGGGAGGAAGGGAGGAAGGAAGGAAGGAAGGAAGGAAGGAAGGAAGGAAGGAAGGAAGGAAGGAAGATAAAACCAAATTGTAGCTATACGAATGCGTTATAATGAAATGATAGAATGACCACAAATTATCTTTACATTGATTTTTAAGTGCAAATTTTGTGTTGCGTAAAACAATGAAGATATCTATATCTGTATTCTCTTAGACTGAACCTGAAATTTTACTGTATTTTAATAGCATAAATAACTGGAAGCTGGGAACCTATGGTGAGGGAAATAGTATTGTATGCCTGTCCCATTCTTATATAGTTCACAGAAAGTGATTTCTGACCAAGGTTATAAATAGAATACCAGGCTAAAGTGACCTTTAATCTTTCTTATCCCTTAACATTGTTCTTATGTGCTTATATTGAGCTTATAATATGTTTTGCTGCACAATAAAAACATGGAAAAAAATTTAGGTTCAAATCTGTAGTTGTCTTTGAATTGTTGTGACATATCTCTATTGATGTTTTTATAAAGAAATCTTTCTGATCATCTTAAAAATGAGTATGTGTTATTTCTTTTCTGGTTTTGTTTAGGTTCATGGCTGTCATCTGTTTTTGTTCAGTTTGCATGCATATGTGTATCTATTTTTATCTGTCTACCTGTAAAAATCCCCAAACCCTCCTTATTTTTTAGTTTGAAGTATTAAAAATTTTCTGATATCTTCACAAAACATGTAATTTGAATAGATTTTGATATATTAACTTCATGAATCATAGAAACATAGGATCACAGAATGGTTTGAGTTGGAAGGCATCTTAAAGATCATCTAGTTCCAATTAGACAAGGACACATCCCACTAGATCAGGTTGTTCAAAGCCCCATCCAACCTGGCCTTCAACACTTACAAGCAGGGGGCATCCACAACTTCTCTGGGCAACCTTTTCCAGTGTCTCATTAAGATGAGTAGGTATTGTTCTAAAAATTTATCAAAACATACAAATCAGTAACAATTTCTGATTTCTTTCATCACTAAGACTTTGTTCACTTAGTATGCTTTAAATTTATGTGCAGTATTTTCATCTAACAAACATCTGCACCAGTTGTATAAATATGAATAAAACTGCAAAAGTATAAAAATAAGCATGAATATGCTAAAGTTTAATTTAAATATTCACTAATATTTTTAGTAGTTTCCCAGTATCATCAATATATTTTTAACAACAGTGTTTGAAAAAAAATCTAATATGATTTTCTAAAGTGTGGATTAACATAGAGTAGGTCATTTGTAAAATTATGGTATAATGTGAAATTCAGTTATACTTACTTTTTGCTACATATTTTTGTGAATCAAGGATTTCACCCAAAATATTTACTCCATTTACTACATTGATGAATAACTCAGTCATAATACAGTTAAGACAGTTTTGATGAGGACTTAGATGAGAAATCATTCCATACAAAAAAACTATTGATTAAAAGACAGATTTTGTATTTCACCAACAAGGCAGATGGCATTTTAAATCTTTTACCCTTTTTACTGCTTTCAGGCACTTACCCTGGAGTTAAATTTTGAACAGTTGTCACCAGTATTGTAAAAGATTAACATGGCTGGGATGTTTGACATATAAAAATATCAGCACCTATTAGTGATAAACACCATGTTCTTTCCTTTCCTGATGAATTATATGTTCTTTCATTAAAAGTAAAGGAAGAATGACAGAGACAAGCATTAATCCAGATTTTTGTCTTAAAATGTTGCTGGCATTTGAGGTGGCTTTTTATATTTTTCTATAAGAAGAAGTGTCATCGGTAATTGATTCTGTTGGGAAAAGTATGATAAAAAGCTTCCCTACTCCAATAGCTAAGAGAACTGTCAAACCGTGACTCCATCAATTCTCTTCTAGACTTGCCAGACAGAAGTGTTAACAAGAAAGTGCTAAATAATTTAAACCTTTTAAACTGCTGTTTAGCGAAAGAAAGGTTCTAAATGTCAGCACAGACCATACCAGTAAACCAGAAATGGAGATTTTGTAATTGCAAGATTTTAAAGAACTCACAAGAAGCAAATAACTTAGTGTCATGAACCTAATGTGGAATTACAACTCTGTATTTGGTTTAATTGTAATTGTGAATCTATCAAATTTGAAACCTTATTATTATCTTATTTTCTACTGTTGCCCTGGGAAGAAGTTAGAAGCATAATTTTGGGGAAAGGGACCGGCTTAACTATTCTTTTTCTAGATGAAGCATCTCTGCCAACTTCATTAAGATAGAGCTTGCACATTCTGAATTGCAAAATTGAGCTAACTAAAACATCTAGTTCTTTATAGAGCTTTGGCAGTTATTCCACAGTCTGGTACAAAGTAGGTCATCTACAATTTTTTTAGTGTAATGGATATTCTGTTGTACAATAGCATCGTTTACCTCCCCATTTACTCTAATTGAGGGCAGTTTAATTTGAATTAAATTCAACTTTATGACTGAAGTACCATGATAGCAGAAATGTCAAGGTGAACACTGTCCTTTTTGTTTACTTGACTAAAGTGCATTCCTGTGCACTTCCAACTAAAGAACAGAAATGCTATATACAGCACCTACCCAAGGCAATACTAATAAAGCAGAAACTATTTGAATGGATTCCCATTAAAGAAAGGAGACCTACAGGAATATTTTATCACAATGAGGTATTTCTCCTACAAAGTATGACTGCTGCTCAAATGGCTAAGGGAGATGTTTATAAAGAATAAATAATAATAATAATGATTGGACCATGTATTAAGAGATAGAAATAAAGAATTGAGACTGCTGCTTATGCAAATCCATTTGCATTTAACATCAACATCTGTATCACTAAATGCCTACATGTATCAGATAAATATTATTCTAATTGCTGCAGTAATTGTTTTTCTTTTTGCCATCTCTTGTTCCTATCAGATAGTATGCCATATCTACATTTTCTCCCTCATTGCTTTATAAAATAAATTAAGAATAAATTGGCTACTGCAGATGCCCTGTGAGGAAACTTGAAGTTCCCTCTGGTTCGCTATGAATTGACACATCAGAGTACCAAGCTAAGCTCTGGAAGAAAAGTTTTGTGACTATGCCAAGGAGTGCAGTAGGATGGCTGAGAATTCCCACTGGTTTTAAAGGTCTTTCATTGACTTCTTCAAATAGTTGTCTTTATTCTTTCTGCCTGATTTATTTTTTCCCCCTCTTAATTCATCCAGAACTTCATCCTCCAGTATAATTTCATCTATATGTTTTGCACTTCTGCCTATTTCTGTCTTCTTTAACAATGTTTTTATCTTATTTCTCAGCCTTTATTCCTGTTTGATCCTTCACTGATGTTGTTATAATCTCCCTCTCCTTTTTCCTAGCATAATTTTTCCAATTTCCTTTTTGCCATGTGACACCACTTGTAAATTACCTTTTCTCATGTTTTTCCTTATAAGCTTTGTTTCAGTTCTTTCTCTTCCTTTGCAAGCTTGTATTACATCAGGTACCATGAAGCAGTGACCTTGAGTGTTTCCCACACATCCTAGTGAAAACAAACAAATAAACAAACAAAACAAAACACTATGTAGAGTAAGAATTTATTCATGGCTTTTTTTTCTGTCATTACCAACAGATTCCCACTTGTTATAGTCGTATTTTTTTTCCTATTTCTTCTTCTAAAATGAAGTTCTAAAATGCTAGTTTTTAAAAATTAGTGTTTCCAAAAGTATCTTCACCAGAAAGTCCCTTAGTATCAAGCAGAAGTAATTTGATACCCTTTAGCAAAATAATTTTACTGAAGCTACATGCTCACTGCAAGTCTCCTCATGGTACCATGGGGGGATCAACGAGCCTGTGAAAGCCTCAGTACAAGCGGCTATAGTCGAAGGTCATTCTATGAGGAAAATAATTTATTTTGCAAAGAAACTGAAATATGTTGTAAACTAAAGAGCTAATTCACAAGGGATTATTTTTTCATATTCATTTTATAAGTGCAGTTATCTCACTACTTATCTTCATTCACTGGAGGAATAAAAATGTGGTATACACAGAAATAAAATTGTACATGAAAGCCAAATCTGTTTCATTTTTTTCTATTGGCTTTAGGGGTATTAAATGCAATCTCCAGGAGTGATTAATATAAGGATGTGGCTTGTAAGATAACTTGTTGCCTTGTAACATGGTAGGGGGTGCACAACACAATAAACTATGTTAATTGGAAAGAAAAGAATCCTAGACTTCTTAATTCCCCTTAGCCATGCCTGGCTTCAGTCCTATAAATTCCTCACATAGAGAAAAATCTTTCGTGTTGAAACATCAAAGTTCTATTCACAAATGTTATTTGTCAATTCTCCTTCTCTTGCCCTTAACTCAAGTATTGCACTAAATAAACATGTCTTTATCAGATCACTGGAAGGTTGCTACAATGAGTAAAAAATTTTATTTATTTATTTTTAACATGCTGATTTCTTTTTTATGATATTATGCATGCAGATTGTCTGATAAGCTACCATAATCAGCTTAACGTAAGAATCAGCTTCAACATAGCCTACTTTATTTTATTTTTTTTAATGAAAACACTAATTTGTAGGTGTTCAGCAGTAGGCATTGTCAGTCTAGGACTGACAGAACTAGTTAGTCTTTCATTGTTGAAAACAAAAGATTTCCACAAAAATTAAGATGAAGGAGAATCATATCAGCTCCTTGCCAGAAATGTCTATTCAAAGTACCTCTTTCAGGACTCCTTTACTGTTGTCTCTTTGGTGTAGGACTCCAGGATGCCAAGAGATCTCCATTTTTTTTTCTTTTTGATTTGCTAATCATGACAAATACTAGCAACAGCAGTCTGAACATTTGCAAGCTTTATACAGCGGAAGAACTAATATTAAGATGTTATAAATAAACAGTAATTTAAAGTGAAATATTAAAAAAAAAAGTCTGACATTTACAACTGGTTTAAAATCTCAGACAACTGTCCCATCTTATGCTATTAAAACACATCCTATCATAAGATGTGCCTTTTCTACTGGGAAACAAGTTATAGATGTTGTTTCCAGGTCAGGCTCTTGATTAGTTGTCAGTCTGCTACTGCTAACTTATTCTTACCTTTGTCCTCCTTGAATGAGCTTTCTCTCCATCTGTAACTGTTATTTACTTTGACAATATAAAGATTTAAAATCTTGTAGACCAGTGTCACTGGAGTGACAATTTGTCCTGTGCCTGACAATTACACTTCTAAAAATACTAATATTATTTTTAGTAGCAGTTGTTACTGTTTGGGAATATTCTTTAAACATGTTGAAAATGACCCATTAGAAAGATTTAAAGGAAAGCATGACTGTGACTTTATGAATCCATTTGGGAACAAGGTACCAAGGAGCTAATGAGATCATTTGTACTGAGACTCTAAAAATGCACAAGGGAAGTGCAGACCTGATGCACAGCCTGTTACAACTTGGAAATCCTAGGAATTAAACAGAAACTTTCAGATTTCTGTTGTAAACAGCTGGTAAATAAGCCAAATACTAGTGTTACCTTAGGACATGGATTTGTGAATCTTTGTAAATTCTCTACAATTCATACTAATGCTTTTCTTAACCTCTTGCTGTTATATGCATTCGAAGCTTTTGTTTGTCTTCCCATCTTTCTACTCTGTCCTGCTTTCTGTTATCCCTCTGGCCTCTTTTTGTCTCTTTTCCCTCTTGGTTTTATTTTTCTTTACCTGGAGATACTCCCAGATCACTTTAGAAATGTTGGTTGCATTTCTTGGAGGAGGAGAAAGAAATTAGAACCTTAGTGCTCAAGGCTATATATGGAAACCCTTTTATATGTCTTTGTAGCAATGCTTTTTCATGATCCTAAGATTCTTGAATATGCATCTGTGAGTAGAGAAAAATGCAAACTTTAGGAAGTTATATCTTTGCAGTGTTTGACAATTAAGCAGTTGCTTGTTTGATTATAGAGTTGGTGTTGTGCTAGCCATCCAGTGGGAACAGATTTCAGAAATGTCACTTAAAAATAAATAGGTGTGCAGAGTTTGGGATTTAAGATGAATTTGTTCCCTCAGATCTTCCTTGTTTAGACAATGCTGTGTGGTATAAATCACATAATGCGATGCTTCAATCCCTGCAGTTACTTTAGGGAATGTAGATGCCTGTCTCAGTTTCAGGGATTCTGTTGCAGAGCCTAAGGAATAAAATTTAGGGCTGTCCTTCCGTGTCAGACATCTTTCTGAGTAGCAATAGCTGGTTTTCAGAGACTGAGTTGTACAGGTAGTTTTGTCAGGTCAGAGTAAAATCTTACTCTTAAGTGATACAAGAGATTGTGTATTACTGTATTTCTGCAATATATGCTCCATACATAAAAACAACAATCTTACATATATATGTTAGCATCACTTTCTTCAAAACTGAACATCTCACATTAGGCTGTTATTCTTTTCTAGTGATCATAATTATGCATTATTCATACAGTTGTTGCATGGCTTATTAAAGTTTTCAAAGCATATTGTAAATAACCCCGTCAACTACATTATGTGAAATATTTTTTCCCTGTTCTCTTATTTAATTACTGAACTCACTTGTATAAGAACAAGGTCTTTGTTTCTAACAGTTCACCTGCTAGACAGAAGATGTTATTTTGCTGTAGAAAGTTATCAGGTTAGTCTGGCATGATCTGCCTTTGGTAAATTCATGTTGGCTTTTTCCAATCACCTTCTTCATTTGGTTTGTATGATGCCTCAATAGTATAAAATGGTAAACATTCACCTCTAAGGCAAGCAAATGATTAGGCAGAGGGGACTTCTTTAATGTTGTTCAGTTTAAACATGTATAATTTTGCTTAAAATGTATCATATTCACTTCCATGCTGTTTTAAATTGTGTCTTTTGTATCTAATTCTCTCGTCTATATAGTCTGTTAGGCTGGTTCTAGTTCAGTGGGATAGTTCTCTTTGTAATCAACTGTTGTCTCTGTAAATCTATAAGCTGCATTTCCCATTTCCCATTTCACTTCCAGTAGTAAATTTGGATGCATAGGCAGAGCTGTAGTTTGTTCTAGTACACTATCTGGTCTGGACAATCATGCTACAGAATACTTTACTCATCCCTGTCAAACTCAGCTATATACACCACAAAACACACGAGTTATATCAATGACAAAGTCAACAGGCTTTTCAAAAAAATTTTCTTAATGACTATAGACATTTTTATTATTTGTTTCTGTTATTGGTGAACCTTGTAATCCTAAATGTATTTATATGTTAAAAAATCCCATGTGACAGAGAAATACTTTGCTTAATTTATTCTCTCAAATATGCAGTGGTAGGAAGAGGGTATGGTCACACAAAAGCTCCTCTAGAGGATCTGTGAAATTGTCCTTTTTTTCAGGAGGCCTGAGAAGAGTGCAGAATTACGCCTCAGCAAGCTAAATTAGGAGAAAAATGGACAGGAATCAACAAGAATCTGCTTACATGGTTTTTTCCACACTGACTTTATTATAATAAATAATATTGGTTGTGAAGCTAGCATTATAGAAAGTTACACACAATGCATTTTAAAATGTTCTGTAGTAAAGGATAATTTTAACTAATGAATCTGAATAAATTTTTTTCACTGTCTGGGGGGAAAAAAGACAAAATTTCATTTTCTTTTGTCAGTGATGTTTTTAGCTATTCCAAATTATGTTGCTTTTACTGCAGCAGCTTGCTTCATCCTAGTTTGAGTGAATGACTATAATGGTATGTTGATTTATAAATTGGTCACCTAGGGTCACTAATTCTCTTTTTCAATTCTGGTACTAGGGGAGAAGTTCCACATGCCAATCAAATATTTCTCTGAAATACTAGAGAAAGTGTAGGTAGTTATTATAAGCAAGATTTCTCTATAAAGCATTAGAGAATTCCACATTATATTAACAAACTACTGAAACCACAAGTATTGAGATAATTGGATTTATTAGCTGTAGGGTCTCATTTTCTGGTGCCTTGACTTCTTTCATAGAATCACAGAATGGTGTGGCTTGAAAGGGACCTTAAAGATCATCTACTTACAACACCCCTTGTTAAGGGCAGGGACACCTTCCACTAAAACAGGTTGCTCAAAACCACATCCAACTTGGTCTTTCTTGATATTGATTCCAGTCCTATGGTAGGGGGGTTGGATCTAGATGATCTTTAAGGTTCTTTCCAACCCAAACCATTCTCTGATTCTATGGTATAAGAAAAAAAATAGGGAAAAAAAGATTTGAGCAAAACAGCAAGAAATAGTATGAATATTGTTTCATACAATTACATAAGTTTCCAAGATAAATGTGAGCAAAAAATGAGTTATGGCTGTATATACAATAGTTGTATTTCTACAGCAGCCTTAATAGATATTTTAAAGAAGATTGTTTGAGGAAGTCAAGATTGTCATACTACCACTTGTCATCAAGCAAAGGTATTTCCAGGTTGTTATAGAATATACCAAATCAACACATGTATTTAGAGATATTTTCAAACTGAAGAATGTAATTGATATAACATTTGTGGTTATTTTATATTGCCTGGTAAATTTAATTTTCTATATAGTTGATATTAACATTGGATAGAAAATCTGCACAGAAAAATTACCTGGAGTGGATATATTGAAAAAGTTCATCACTGATATGTATATCACTGATTTATATATATTTATATGTATGAATGGGGGAGGGGGGGATAAAGTTTATTTCTTGTTATATATAGGAAACTTAGAGATATTTTGGCTTTTTTCCTTAATATATTTTTAAAATAACCTCCATTATTAACTGGGGAACTGGAAGCAGAGGACAGGAAGGGCGGAGGTGGGTTTATTAAAAGCTCATACAAGCAAGTTTGAAAACCTGTTCACTAAAACTGAAATAATCCTTCCATCAGAGAGAAAAAAAATCTACCTATATTTATCTGGTCAAATAAACTTCTAAAGTGCTGATTTTTTCTATTCTAAATCAGTTGTTAAATTCATATTTTAACAATAACAAGCTGAGCATTTGGTCTAGTATATATATCAGAAGCCATTCTAATAAACTAATAATCAACCAATTATTTTTTTTAATTGAAAGTTTTCAGGAAAGAGACATTCAAAATTTGATGTTATTTTGCTTGATAGTACTGTACTTGAAGAACTAATGTAATTAAATGTTTTTAAATGGTCATTAAACTTTCCATTGGACCAGTCAATGTAGCAGTAAAATCTGAGACTCATTGATTTTGTGGATTTTATGCATTTCTCTAGTTCCTTAAAGAACAAACAAGACAACCACATTTAACGTAATGCCTTGATGCAAACACTGTCTCACAAGCTCAGAGATTTAAGTTTTCTACTGGGGGGAGAAGAGGGGAGGAATGTAATTAATGAACCTTTTTAATCAGTCTTTTACATTAACATTGTTGAGAGTTTTATGTGTAGGTTTTCATGACTTTGGATATGATATGGTAATAAAGATGAAGAGCAAAATATATTTGTATTCAGTTTATGCTACTTTATTGAAACTTTCTCATCTACATTCATTAAAAATAATTTGTTAGATTATTTATTCTAAGCAAGTCAACTTTAGTAGTTTTTTTTAAAAAAAAACATAGAATACTATGTTTATCATCCCTATGTGAAGCATTTTTAAATGTCTGTTTGTATGTGTAACGGTTCTGTCTTTAAAGAATTAAAGCTTTGATTTTCTTGCTACATGTCTTACATGAAACCAATGGAAGCTATTTCTTTTTAGCATATTTTTTCATTTCACTGTACCTGGACTTGATTGTAAAAAAAAAAGAAAAGAAAAAAGTCCATGAAATTCACTTTCTTGTGCTTTCTTTGTCTGGTGAGGAATAAGTAAATACTACTAAGTAGTTATTTTACAGCAATAATATTAAAAATATGTACCTTTTATTAATGAAAAGTTTTGGGTGGTATCTATTATAATGTCTATTACAAAATAACCATGTTGTTTTTCTTTCACTGATGGGAAATGTTTCTTGAAAATAACAAACATCTTCTCTTCAAATGTCTCTTTTCCAGAGAAGCCTTGAATTGCCTTCACAAACGTGTTGCTAGGTATTTTGGATTTCTACCTGTCTGTTAATCTCAATATGGACTGATACGTTATCTACTGCCCAGTTCCTATGATGGAAAATAAAGTAAGTGTTAATGTTTCCATAAAACAGTTACTTCACAGTGGTTTCAACTGTAAGGTAAACTATTAATGTAATGCAAAGAAACTTCACTGATAACACAGTTATAATCTAGTCTCAGAAGTGCTATAAAACATAGTGAAAATCTGTCTTAATTGAATGCTCTAAGTTCTGACTTTAGAGGGCCTGTGAGACCGACTGTTCCTGTTGACCACCTGGATGGAAAATCCCATTTTAAGTAGGGATTGTTTTGACAGCAGCCAAGCATGAAGATGAAAAAGAAGCAGCTGCTGATTTATTTTCCCCTGGCATCTTTCAGGGAAAGATCCAAGGCTCCCTGACCATATTCGGTAAATTATGACACCTTAATAGCTTTAAGTTGTGAAGTCCAGAAGGAGGTTATCAATGATCAGACTGAAGTTTTACTCTGAATTTATCAGGGCTAATTATTCTAATGAGTCTAACAAAATGTTTTAGAGAAACATGTAAATTCCAGTCAGCTTTTTAGTGAAGAGATCAGACTGTGCAGCACTTGAATTTAAGATGAGAAAGAAATTTAGTTCAGTTTAGTCTGTTGAAATTCAATGTACAATGCTCCAGAATAGTAAGTGAAAAATGAACTATTTTCTTTTCAAATGTGAAAACTTTTGAATGGTTTGAAAATGTTGTACTGTGCTTTCTGTGATGCACTCAAACAGACTTGGAGTGATGGGTGTTTAAGCAGGATGTTTCAATGGAGAATTGCCTTCAATAATAATTTTGGATTATTGCATAAAACACAGGACACAGTATTGTGAAGGAGACTAGCTTAGCTCTTTCTTCTGCTTGTGGTTTCTTATATCTGCTGGCTTTTATCAGCAAATATTTTTATAATAAGCTATAAAATTATGATATAAGACTAATTTATTTTATCTGATACTTCATCTTTTATTATGATATATATTATATGGAAGTTATACATCAATATTATTTTTACATGATTTAGTTTTCTAGCCACTTAAAAAATTCAAAAGGCTATGATCTTGGAAAAACTCATAAAAGTGGTTGACACCTAGATGTGGGGTCAAGCTAGCAAGGAAAAGGTCTTTCAGCTAAGAACAAAACAAGTCTAGAACAACTTAAAAAAAATTATTCAATTCTATGAGCAGTTTCATGCTACGAGGGTGTACTATCTGTGCAGGTGCCCAGGCTCTGGCAGTGGGGGCTTCAGGGCAGCCTCTGTGAGGAGACGCCAGGGCTACCCCGTGCCAGACACAGCTGGTTCCAGTTGGCTCCAACCGATCCCCTCAGGGCACAGCTGGACCCTGAAGCCAAGGTTGGAAAGCATATTTAGGAAAGGGCAAAATGCTACCCAGCAGAGAGTAGTGAGGAAAAAAAGAGTGCAAACACTCAAGTCAGAGAAGGAGGAGGAGGTACTGCAGGGCCAGAGCAGAGATTCCCCTGTAATCTATGGAGAAGACTATGGTGGAACAGGGAGAAGTGTGAGGATGAAGAATCAGCAAAGACAAACTGTTATGGACTGACTACAGACGCCGTTTGGGGGGGTAGTAGAGGAGTCTGGAGTGAATGAGTGAGCTCAGGCCTAGGAATAGGGGGAGCAAAGATGCTGTGATTTTTTTTTGTTTGTTTCCCACTACTTGACCTAGTAATTACATTTTTATTTTAACTAGCAGTAAATTTTGATCAAGTCGTGCTGTCCACAAAAGCAATTAGTAAGTGATCTCCCTGTCTTTGTTTCAACTCAGAAACTCTGTTGTTCCTGTTCTGTTTTCTCCCTATCCTGTCCCACTGAAGGAATGGAAAGAACCAGTGGCTGGGGCGGAATTCAAATGGAACCAAATTACTATTGAAAAAGCCTGGTTCACAACCTAGAGAAAAAATGTATAAAAGTATTAATCTCAATTTTTCAGGATAGCAATATGGCTTTGGGAATGTTCTTCCACAAACAAAAAAAAACCCCGAATTTTTAGCAGATGAAAGTATCTATAATCTATCTCTCCATACTGAAATTGTCACTACAATAATACCACATCTGCACTTTCTAAACAAACCAGCAATTCACTGACCTTAAAGTTCAAATTGAAATTCTGAATTGTTTGGTAAAACACATTATTTACAGTATTCAATCTTCCTTTCAGTGATCCATTGTGATGTTCCTTTAGTCCTATGCAGTATACATGAAAAGCCCAAAATTATATGTGCTCTAACTTATTTCAAAATACTTGATATTGAATGTAGAGCAGATTTTATTTTTTTTACATGATATGTTATTTGAAAGGAAAGCTATTTTTTCTGCCATCTGTGGAATTCCATACTTTATAAAGTATGTAACCTGGATAGTATGTGTCCGGAATGATATTGCAAATGAAATTACAAACATACTAGAAATTAAAGGATTTTAGACATGAAATAGAGCTGTTTCTACAGCATAGGCAAAAAAACGCTTTATACATACACCAAAAAAAACAAATGGAAGTAAACCAGTGTTTCAGTTCAACTGATCACCAGAAGGCTTTACTAAGCAGAGGAATGGTGCATGTATTTCAGATGACACTAACGAGATTGTGCTCTGACCTGTAATATACAGTACTTGAAATTTCATGGCTCTTTCCCAAACTATTAGTAATGGCAGCTTGTATGCAACAAACTCAGCATGTAGCAAATGATAGATAAGTTAAAATCTGGGCACCTGTCCATAACTGAATAGTAAATACGATCCTCCGTCTGCCTTCAGGAAAGTAGTGTCTGTCTTACACTTTTTAGCATACAATTAAGAAATGGCTTTTAATTAATATCTCCCATGGTCTGTTGCATTCAATCTTGTTGTTGATAAATTGATACTATAATTGCAGAATTTATAATGTCTGAGTCTGAATAAATAGTAAATATATTTACTGTAAATACAGTTTATTTTGGAACATTTAAAAATGTGGTCAATGCCACTCACAATCCACATCAATTTGAAAACTATGTTCCTCCACTTCAGAAGTATATTTTGAATTTTTTTTTTTTTTGAGATTTCTCATAATATTCAATTTAATAGTAGGACTAATAACAGGTAAATTGAAGGTCATATCCTTAACTTTTCTTCCGCTGAGTTTAGTAAGGACTCTTACATCAGTCAAGAAGACATTTTCAGCTAGAGAGAGATCCATTTTTAAGCAGTGAAGATGAAACAGGTTTCATCTGTTGGAAAAAGGAACTTGACTGCAAAAGAAATTACACATTAAAGACAAAGATAATTCTACAGCTATAGTACGTAAGCTTGACATAACAGCAAGGCAAACAAATATATTTGACACATGAAGGAAAAAATAGTTGAAGGGAGTAGTGTGGGGTCTGAGTAATAGCTGCAGAAACAAGATAAAATCTTACATTAGAAAAGGTGATACAACTGTAAACTGGAGTAATTTAACCATATTCCTTTTCCAGATGTTTTACAGATTCAGATACTAGACCATGCAAAAATATTTTAATTTGCATAGGCTGATTTTTATGGGAAAAGCATTTTCATTTATTTTAAAGCAGTCAGCATTTTTACTGTGATTGTCAGCTACCTGTTTTCTTGGTACTGTATGATTTCAGGTGGAAGGTTAAACAAAATATTGACTGATCAAACAAAGCCAGACAAAGCAAGAATTTTGAAGAAACAGATTACAGTATTATGAGCCTAAGTGAGCACTGTCAGCAAAATAAAATAACCTACCAGCTGTGCAGAATTATCCAATATCTGTTTTCTGTGTGTTCACCAGAGAAAACTGTTCTTCGGAGCTTTGTGTGAAATGTTATGTCCAAATTTACACACAGCTCTGCCCTGTGTTTAGCACAACGTCAGATACCATGTTTGCAATAGATCATTTGGCCTTATTATTAATGAACTTATATTGAAGGCAGTTTTGAATGCTAAATTTTTATTATGAGAGTGACTGAATGCTTATCTATCCCCCCCAAAAAAGAACCAAAAAACCCCAAATATGCATTTAATCTGAAATAATCACAGAATCACAGAATCACAGAATTCTAGGGTTGGAAGGGACCTCGAAGGATCATCTAGTCCAACCCCCCTGCCAGAGCAGGGTCACCTAGAGTACATCACACAGGAACGCATCCAGGCGAGGTTTGAATGTCTCCAGTGAAGGAGACTCCACAACCTCTCTGGGAAGCCTGTTCCAGTGCTCTGGCAGCCTGTTCCAGTGCTCCGATAAAGCAAATACAAAATCCCTACTTTAATATAGGTATATACATAGCTATCACTGAACTGTATTTGGCCTTGGTGCAATAAAAGTATCTTCCCATTTCTTCCTTAATGACCTCACCCTATCAAAGGACAATGGGTTCACTATTATACAGTGATATATATAATGCATTTTAATATTTTATTATTAATATAAACTTAATACAGTAATCTATAATACAGTAATATAATACAGCATTATACAGACTCTGCCATACCTAAGTTTTTAGAAATGGAAAAAAAAGATTTAAGGGAAATTTCTTAGAGGAAATCATATGGGAAATTCTCTCACTCCTTCATACTCCATATCCAAAATGATTTTTGCATTTATTTGTGGGCAGACTCATGAATCATGCACAGGGCATGCCTTATAGAGTGCTAGGTGGCCTAGTCCAGGGCCAGAACCACTTTAAAAACTAATCAGAGCAGATAAGGAGCTCCAGCATATAGGAGCAATCCAGAGCCTGGCTGTGTTTTGTTTGCTAGTACGGATGTAGTATGAACACACTGCCCTACCTGTGGTTCTTCCTGAAAAATCATCGCAGTAAGAGATGCTAGTATTTGGCCTAGAGCCCAATGATCAAAACACCATTCTGTAGTTTAATTGCATTGAATAAAGGAATTCTGATGTTACAATTTATTTCCTTTTTATTATTTTAGTTTTTTGCTTAACAAGATTTTTTTTATTGAGGATAAGAAAGTTTATTAATGATGGAAATTCAAGCCCAATAAACTCTGTCCAATGACTGTAAATCACTTTGTCAAATATGTAAATATTTTTCCATGCTGAAGAAAGATGGATTTAACAATCAAGAGAGGCACCGGTTGGTATCACGACTATTTCAATGAATTGAAAATGCAGGATAAGAGATACTACATAAGTTCTTTTCTTTTCTTTTCTTTTCTTTTCTTTTCTTTTCTTTTCTTTTCTTTTCTTTTCTTTTCTTTTCTTTTCTTNCGAATCTCCTCTCCTTTTTCCCAGTTACTATATATAAAAAAATGTTTCTTTTTTTTATTTTATTTGTCCTAGTATTCATTTTACACAAAAATGTTGGGTGTGATTGCTGTGTATTACTCCTCTGAACTAATGATGTTGTTTAGATCCTCTGTCCTGTTTGCTACACACTCATAGCACTTCTAAATTCTTGAAAAAGTCCTGCAAATCACTGCAGTTCTCACTACATTTCCTGTTGGACATTGTCTTGGTTTGCACCATTTCTATCACTACACAGTTATATGTGCTATATATGTTCATATATGTTATATATGAAAAATTGTAATTTGAATATCTGCATACTCTTTTGTTTCAAAATTGTTTTCTGTTCCTATTTAGAATTTGAAGTAATATTCACAGTGTCAGAATAGAACTGTATTTCACAAGATGTGAAAGCAAATGAGTGGTCTGTTATTTTTAGGACAAATTGGCTGTCTTTTGCCAGTTTGAATTTGCTTACTCACTCTGTTAGTCAAAAACTAACTAAGTCATAAACTCCTTATTTTTTTTTCCTTACACTATGTACTTAAAAGTATACTGCTCATGCATCCCACTTCAGAATAAGTCGAGATCTCTTCTTCTATATTTTATTTTTCTTTTCCTGTCTTGCTGAAAGCTACTGAAAACATCAAATACTTTGGAATAAACGGATGTCAGCTCTGTATTTTTTTAACATTTTGTTAAAAATTGTTTAAATTTTTTCTATTTTTTAAGCAGTTCCTTAAGAGCTGGATCTCCTTCCTCTCCCATCCGAAAGATGTACTTTTAGTTTCCATGGTTTGCTCCAGATCTATCTTGTGGTCAGAAGTCACTCAAAAATAATTTACTTTATTCTGGATTTGTATATTAGCAGACTAGCATTGTTTTAGACAAGGATCTATATAATACAATAGTTAGTTCTAACTGGCTCCCACTGTAGTCTTTTAAACATTTACATGATTCCCCACAATTCCCACAACAATTTACTAATGAAGCTTTATAATTTAGGCTTCCATATCTGTTCACTCTCTTGAATAGAATTTATTATTGAGATAGAATTTATGTTTATAATTCATAAATATCTTTTTAATATCTTGTGTAAATTACCAACAAAAATATTTTTATTGCTGCTTTGCATGTGACTGGCTTAGTAAGCATAGAATTTCTTGTCAAAATCAGAAAGGTGAAGTGGAAGCCTCTTACAGAGTATTCCACAGGACAAGAGACAGAATACTCTCTATTCCCTATATTGATTTCAGCCAATAATTTCAATCAGTGCAATTAATTTTTAGTAATACTACAACCATTGTAATGCAATAGCAAGTGATAATTAATTTTCTACAAAAATATTTTTAATTCAATTGCAGCCTAAAACATTTATTGATCATTCATGAAATACTTGGAAATTACTATGTAAAGTAGATGGAGTATGATATAAAATATATGGCATGGGCATTGTTTCTTTGGCAAACACCTGCTTTAGTTCTCACAATACAGATTGTCAGTTCTACCTCCTGATTCCTGCTGAAATATGTCTGTATTATAGGAAGCACTTATAGTCTAAGGTGGATTTCCTTAGGCTGAGCTGACTTGTTCCCTATCTTGACCTGTGTTCTCCTTCTACTTAAAATGTGCTATGTAACTGGTCAAATTAAGGCTTCTGTGAAGGCTTAAGCAAAGAAGAGATGGAATACTTCAGTTGTCTTGGTAACATCTGTCATTTGATCTCATTTCCTAATAAGTAACAAATGCATAGTTCCTTTTGCCTTCTTACTCTGATGTTCAATGTACACTATAAGACAGTTGGTTCTGAAATTGGACTGGCAGATACCCTTTTTTTAATACCATTTATGAAATATTAATAAAAAATAAAGCTCATATACAGATTTTTGTATAATAAAGATGGTATTTCTAGGCAAAATTAGAGAAGGTATGCAAGTCCTCTATACAGCAAACCAAGCCCTGAGGAACAGATCAGTCTTTTCTCCACTCTGCTTAATTCAAACTAGTGACTTAAGTCCAACCTCAGTGTATCAGCTGAATGCCCTTAAAGCACTAGCTCTTGCCTAGTCTTGTATTCAATATTTTTCTCTCACTCTTTCTCCCTTTTCTTATCCCCAGTCCTGAAAAAAATCCTACCTTTGAAGATGAAGGGTGAAACTTGTGTATTCCAGACATCTCTAATCACTGCTAGCCCTTTGTTACTTGTATAACTAAATTGTGGCATATGAGACTTACGGAAATAACTTGATCTCCTCATAATACTAACTAAATACATTGTGTATTTTCTTTAAGATATTTATTGCTTAGAGATCCTGTATTATTTTTGATCTGCCCATGCCTCAGACTTCTAGGAAAGCACAAATCATGTCACTTCTCACAAGTAAAGAATATTTTAATATACTTTATTGGGACTGTGTTGCTACCCAAAACTGCTGTTATCAGAAATTACTCCCTTCCTTCTACTGAAAGTCTCTGTAAAAATATAATTGCATAAATTCTATCTGTTTATCTTAGTTGAGCAAGTAATCAAGGATGGCAGATTGTGGTAGTCCAAAATCAGCACATTATAGCCATTCAGCGACACCTCACCACATAGTCAAAATAATAGAAAATGGAATGGCACAACTGGTAAGTGATTTTATTTAAAAACAGAAATAATGAGGAAAACAGATTTGGGAAGCACTATAAAACTTCGCTGGGGAAATAGAAAATAGCCCGGGGTTAATGTTAAAGTGTTTATATGGTTTTGAACTAAAAACTTGAAATATACAACTCAAGAAGAAGACTTAATAAAAATAAAAGTTTAATTGTGCTGCATGGCGTGGATCTAGAGAATATCACTTCTGAGGTAGTCATCATTCTCAAGCTTCAGGAAAAAAAGGGTCTATTCAGTATAGTTTTGCTTCACAGGTCACTGTTTATATATTAATTAATTTCAAAACAGAAAAATTGAGTGGAAATATTAGGAAAAAGACTTAAACTTTTCCTTGGTGACTATAGGAATGAAAGGGTAATTTTTTAATTCACTCTACAACAAAAGACTATTATATTTTTCAAAGTATATGCATACATATATATGTTATGAGATAGTTCCTAACCAAGAGCAAATGCAATGGGTTTTTAGGGACTCCTCACAGAAACACAAAATGGTTGAGATTGGAAGGGACCTCTGGAGGTCACTTGGTCCAACTCCACTGCTCCAGCAGGGCAACTTGGAGCCAGTTGCCCAGGGCCATGTATCCTTAAGTTATTTGGGCAAGAAGCTGTCATTTCCCACTTACACAGAAAATGTCTAGCTTCTGCTACAAACATACATATTTAAGAAACACATAATATTCAGAATCACTGTGTTTCAAGCAACACAGTTCTTAGCAAATGAAACTTTACGAAGAATTAATTCTGGTGAATGAGTGTCTCCATTGAAGCTAATCACAAAATTCACTTTGATTTCAGATACATCAGAATGCCGTTCTTGAAGAAAAAAGAAATGTAATGCTGATCATTTAAAGTCCTCTGGAGTAATTTGAGAAGACATGGGGATAGAAAAGAAGAGAGGAATAGCCATAATAAAATGACAAAATAGAGTCCAGAATATTAATAGACACTTTATTCTGTTTGTTTGGAAAATCCATATGGTCTTAGATAAGATGAAGGTTTTGGAAGAAAGAAGTAAGGAAGGGAAATAGAAAAAGGAAGAGATCATAAAAAGCAGTGCTATAGGAAGTGAACACAGAGCATTAATCAATTCTTTTGGCCAGGCATGAAAAAAGAAGTGCAAGAAAATAGGTGCTTTCAAAATGTTGGAGGAAAAATTCCTTTGAGACAAGACAAATCTGCAGAAAGAAGATTGAGAAAGGAATCTAGGTTTTTTAGTGCTAACAATCATGAAGATTAAAATAATACATTAATTAAAATGTTGCAATTACAATATCGGCTGGAAGGTAGCAACGAGTCAGATGAACTACTGAAGGACAAGAACAAGATGTTAATGACAAATGAGGTTCATATTGCCAAAAGGCTGAATGAAGCCTTTGCTGTGTATGCATGAAAGAATTTGAAGGTCACATTCCACAGCCAGGGATAAATTTTCCTGATGAAGCAAGTGAAATACTGAAAGGCTTTATGGTCACAATGAAGCAAGGAGTTAGGAAATTAGACCTATTAAAACTGACATAGTACCAGGTCAAGATAAATTACATCCTGAATATTTCCACGAAACTCTGTAAGAAGTGGCAGGAACATTTCTGGATTAGATATATGGCTGAATATGAGAAAGGAAAAGACCCAGGGATTCACTATGAGCAACTAAGATAATTTATCTTTTAAGCAAAGAATCTAAATCTTACATGAACACTACCAATCAGAACTAAACATTATTTGTATCTAATGTTTTGGAAACACTGATATGAGAAATACTCCATCAAAAGAAATTGTAATTTACAGAAATTGCTAAGTACCATAATAAATGGTTATTTTAATTAATTTCATCTGTGCTACACTCAAAAATGTATTTTATCTAAAGTTCAGGAACAATTATCTCTGGATGTTGTTTTAACAAGTGTTATTTTGAGGGATTGGTGGTTGAAGGGTTAAATTAATGATTTGTTGTATATCAAATAAGAATTTATGCCTTGGTCCATTCACTGGAAAAGACTACTTTAATCAGTCTAGTTATAAGTGGTTACTGGATAGTCAGACACAACTGTTCAAAGGCAGACAGAGATACTGACCAATTCCTTTGTTATGTACCACTAACTTCAGAGTTGGGTTCTGGGTTGAAATAAGGTATTGAAATTAAGGTGTTGAACTACATATATTAGAATGACATTTGGTTTGGAGCATGTGTGTGGTCTTTTGTGTGTATGCACATACATATACATGTATATGTACTACGTGTGTGTGCATATATATATACATAATATGTATAACACAATTTGCATTTCTTCTTTTAAATGTAATTTATATTATTGATTTTGTTATATATTTCCTTAATTACATGAACGTTAATTTATTATTAATTCAAGCACTAAGCAAGTTTTCATCAGAAGAGCCCCAATAGAACTCTACTTCTCTATTATGACATCATGAAAGTGATAGTATTAGAATCAGAGTTATGAAATATACTGTGGAAAATAGTAGGTACATATGAGAAGGACTCTTGTGATAAACTATTCAGTTTTATTAGTCAATAAGCACCTTTTATGGCAGAAGAACAGTTTACAGTTCTAGAAGTCAGAACCTTGACTATTGTGAAGTATCATACAGGGTGGTGTAGCATAGCAGGTTCCAAACATTTTTAAAAGAAGAGTAAGACATGGACAAGTGAGGAAGGAAAGAGGAGGTGATCCGAATTCAAATGTAATGTTTAGATGTTGGTCAAACACAAAAAAAGTGGAAATTTGAGTGGAGGTTAGGATTTCTTCTTTTGGAGATTTTGGGCCTGTGAAATGTGGTCATCTCATTTGTCAATAAAAATCTTCACATTCAGCTAGTGAAAGATTGTATAGCTGTAAAAAGTGGTGACAACTAGTTTAAAGGTGAAGCAAAGATTGAGCTCATCTTAGAAACTAGAAGCCAAGTGGAGTCTTAGCCTTGGGCTAGTGTAGACAGAGGAGTAGAAGTGAGAAATAGATGGGTACTTAAAATCTAACCTTCCTGAGAGAAAGAGACTAACCTTTAAGAAGGTCTCATTCCTATTCCGTTAACATAAAACCACCTAGAGATGCACCTTATATGCCCCTGGTAACATTTTCATTTTATACTCAATTAGTTAGAAGTCCTTCTTTTATTTCAAGTCTTAGCAACTATTACTGTTACAAAAAGTCTAAAATCCTAATATCAAAACAAAAACAAAAATGCACTATATGACCAACATGCTGCAATTTTTTATTTCCTATGTCATAATTAAATAATTGTCTATTAATTTTATTGTCTGTTAAGAACTGGTATATTCTTGTAGTGTTATGTTTATTAGTTCTTTTTATTTACTAGTATAGCTTTATTGGTGACATTGAGGCACAAGTTCAAGACAACAATACATACACATTAAAACTTGCAATGAAGCTGAGGAATTTCGTAAATGTGGTAACCTCCTTTTTGATATTTTTTTTTATCAAACAAATTTACATGTTTAAATTACCTATTAAAATATATTTCCTCATGTAACAATATATTTGCCTTGAATTCTGAAAAATAAATTATTACTAAAATGTATTTTTCACAATATTTAAGTAGATTTTTTTTGTATAATTATGCCTTCTGTTGACTAAAGTTTAAAGAGTCATATTTTGAAATTATTACTCCTAACAGGAACAGTATTACTAAAAGTGTATATATAAACATTGTGATGGTGCACTGAAAGAAAAGGAAAAGGGAAAGTAACTATTTCCTCTTCATGAAGTAATGTAGTTTTATTCTACAAAAATTAGTAGAACCATTTAAGAGCTTAGTTTAAAACCAGGCAGAAATTGCAACCCACAATCCTTTCCTGTTTATGTCACTACAACATTATTTTCTCCTTGTCAGTGTAAAACTTGGAAGACTCTAGAAAGTACCTTGTCTAATCACAGAAGCATTGAGTTGTAACAGCTGGATTTTCATTAATGTTAAGGTTTTGGATTAGTGACCAGTTGAACTTCACTGGATATTTGATAGAGATACATCTTCAAAACATGTGCAGCATGTGTTAGGTTGTAAATTACAGACTTTGAGTAAAATGTGGCTTTACTTAAAGAGATTTTGAATGAATTTATTTGTATTTAAAGTTATATCTGTATTTAAAGACCTATTCCATTATACAGATTATATTGTATTTACAATATGGTGAGCTCTAAACTACCTATAAATTTGGTTTATGCAAAAACAGAAACATGCATGTAACTATGTACAATTTTCATATGAACCTTAAAACAAAACCATGGCACATGTCTTTTGTTATTTATTACCGTTTGTCTTTTCATTATAGTAACATAAGTCAGAACATGCGAAGATTAAAGATAAAAATAAATTACTCTATTTCTTCAGAAAGTTCAGAGAGCTTTTTCCTGGTGTTTGAGGATATGGAAAGGTTTTGGTCAGTTCTCACTCTATCCTAATTAGTTCATTTACCTATTACAAAAATGCCAGTCTCAAATTATTAAAAATACTTGCTTCATCAACTAGAAATACAAGAACTTTTTGAACCAAATGTATTAGTCAAATAAAAATGTAGAATTAATTTCATTGCATTAAAATGTGTTTCTGTTCTGCTCAATTTTCAGGTTTTATTCTTGCCCCTTTTGATTCTTTGCAGTATCTCTTACATTGTCTTAGAATTCCCTTATTTGTAGTTCATTTTTCATCCAAGCACTGCATATAGTGTTCTTGTTTCAAATTGATTCACAATTACAATACAACTTTCATTATAATTCTGTCTTGTTTCAGTATGATGAATCTATTTTCTGTCGCCTTTACCTTGTCATTCTTGTAAAGTCTGACTCCTTTAATTCTGAATAGAAAAATGTTCACAGCAACATAGCAAGATGATACATTGGTTGTTATGTGTGACTCTAAAACATACTTTTTGGCTCCTTCTGTTCTGAAAAAAAATATCACTTTGTAACCCTAATGGATTTAAAAAGAATGGAGGGATGAGTGTTTTGGTAAAGTTTGTTCCTTAAACTATATATACAGTCTCACATATATATACATTCTCCTTTGCCATGCTCACCAGAAAAAGGGTTCTGCAGAAGTTACAGAAGCAAAAAGGAAAGATTTATTCCTTTATGAAAACAAATTTCTTCCAGTAGAGTCTAAAAAATGACCCCCAATGGATTGTAGAGAAGTAGTAGGCATTTCCATTACATTTTAAAATGTAGATATCATTTATAACTTGATGATACTGAGGTGCAGGAATTAAATGAGTCACAGATTCCTTTTTCACCATAAAATTCATCTCAGATTCCTGCTTTCTAAACACAGGTCATAAGCTTCTCTAAAATCATGCGGTCCTCTCCCCAGTGTCAGCAGTTGTGACCTCTTCTGACTAGGGACAGCTTTGCAAGGTGTGGCTTTGTTCAGTCTAAGCTTTGTGACAATTCAGAACATGGAAGGCTTAGCTCTTTGACAATGTTCTATTTCATTTTCTTTTCTTTTTCAGTTATTTATTTGTGCTACTTTAGAAGAGATCTTGAAAGAAACATCTCTATCCTGCTTTGTGATTGAAGACGAAGGAGACAGAAAAAGATACTTGATCTCAAGAAACAATGGCTGTTTTGAAACACTGGAACAGAAATGGCAGAAAGAAAAGATGCTACTCCTTACTGGGCCCAGGGTATTTTGCAGGTTTTCAATGCTTACTGTGCATAAATCAGTGTGCAGCTTGATTTTATTTTTTTTTTTTTCTACAAGATGTCAAACTTCTTGTTCTTGGATGTCCACATCAGCTCTGATATTAATTTCATGTTCAGCAGAAAATGAAATGCCAAGGTTAAAATCAAATGAAATCAATGTATTTTACTTGATCTTGTATTTAAACAGGGTCATTTAGGTGGGTTTAGAAGAAAATTTCAAAAAGTTGTAGTATTTGAAGAAACACATGAGCAATCTTTAGAGGTATGAATCATTGAAGAAGTTTAGAGTCAACTAGATGTTTGAAAAGTGAAGCAAGTGTGAGCAAAAAGATGTAAAGATTTAAATATATGCAACTAAAGAGTTAGTGAAAAACAGAGCAGAAGTCCAGAATCATTTACTATTTGAAACCTCCCACTGTGTGAAATGTAAACAGAGTTGTTCAAAGTTCTACCTATGCCTTGTATATCATTGAGGTATGCTGAGGATTAAAATGTTGAAGAAGGAAAGAAAAACCTTATCATGGGTTTACAATAATATCTTTTTTTTTTCCTCTATGCAGATGGTTCACATAAGAAAAAAAAAGATTATTAAACAGATCTCTTATGAGGACAAATTAAACAGCCAATAATTTTTCAGCTCAGGAATGATGTAGCTGAGGGAGAATATGAGAGATGGCAAACAAAAAAATAAATTCAGCCAAGAATGCATCTAATAAATTGCAATTATTTTATATTGTCCAGAACATCAGAAGCTGGGGAATGAAACAAAGCCATCTGAAAGTAGATAATTAAGTATGTTCATACAGAAAAAAATAAACTATTCTGTTGTTTTTTTTATTATTATAATTTTTTAAAATAAGATACTGGCACTGTGGAACTCATTCCTGCAGGATGTTTATAAAGCTGAAAGCTTAGAGACTTCAAGAGGTAACTAAAGGAATAAACCTCCACAATGGACTACTAAAAACTGGCAAAACCACCGACATTTTTATCTTAATCTTCTGATGCTTAAAAATGCTAAGATACTCCATGAGAAAGATCTCTGGATGATTGTTCTGCCATATTGCAATTTGCTTAGTACCTTCTACAAGCAACTATCAGAGACAGGATAAAGAGCTAGGCAAACGCTGAATGTTACTCAGAAGAACAGTTATCACCAAACTAAAAAATGTGTCAAAACCTTAAAGCATTTGAGGATGTAGGATGCTATTCAAATGCAAACAGAAGTAACAGCCTAATGTTTGCAAATATGAGAAAATGCAAGTATATTTGTGAGAAAAACAGAGCAAAAGAGATGATCCAGCAAGCTTGCTCACACTTGCTCTTGCTCTTTATCTCTATGGGTATACATGCACACACACCTCAACTACTGTAAAGTCAACAAAGAAACATACTGACTAAATATCTTAATAACAACAGAACTGAATTTATTTCTTTCCAGAAACACTCAGAATATGATTAACTTAGTTTAGGGCTACCAAAATAAAAAGTAAAATGTCATACTTTAGAACAGAGAGAATTATCAACTCTCTTACAAATTAGATAATTACTTATATAACTGCAAATTGAGAGAACATTTTCTTTCCTGTATTTAAGGATGTATAAATAAACCTATATAAATTTTAAAAGTACCGATAGTCAATCTAGTATGCCACCTTCTACAAATTCATCAAAGAACCAGTGTGCAGTGCATGTTACTAAGGAGATAAACTAGGAAAATTGCCATTTTTAAAAGTATTTTCACACATGAATGGGTTTGTTCTCCCTTAATTAACATGTAAAAAGAAAAATAATTAACAAAAATATAGGTCATGATTGTTCCTGATTGGGGGGTTAGGGATGGTGATCTTTCTCTTTTTCCTTGTGTTTCTCTGCATTAGTTAAAAACTACTAACAGTTTGGAGATGCAGTCCATAAACAAGTCATGTACAAATCGATGTTTGTCCAGGTATTAAAAAAACAGAAGTGAAAACTGGGTAGAAAGAGTTGGAAAGATTGGGAAGAAAGAGAAATAAGAGAATATTTTACTTGCTTAAGCTGGAGATATGAAAATGTCAGAGAAAGAAATCAAAATCACATCTCTTTGAAGCTGAGAACTTTATGAATTACCTGGGTGCATGAAGCTGGTAGTTGAATATCTATTTTTTAGGCATTGAGAAGAGAAGGATGTCAAAGATACAATAATAAGGGACTTTCATAAAAAGCTGGAAACCAAAGAGGGAAAAGGAAAGGAAAGTTCTTCTCTGAGGGCATTCCAGCAAACTAATTCATGCAGTAGAAAACAATCTGGAAGAGTTTAGTACAGAAAATACATAGTGGAAAGGATTTCAAAGAGAAATGTTCAGAAGTGTTGGGAAAAGAATGACCTAAAGATGAATAGGGCATATACATTAATATTGAGTATGAGAGAGTAGAAAAATGAATGAATGAGAAGCAAAAGAATCAGACACATTTAGTTTAGAATGAGCTAAATTCAGTTAGGAGCAGTTCTTAGTTCCAGAGAATACCCACAATGCCCTTGGTTATTTTCTTGAGGCTAATTTCTGAATATTTTGTAACAGCAGAATAAAAATCCTTAAATTAGTTACCTATGACTGTTAAACTCTCCTTCCTTTCTTCATTTCAGGTCTCATAGCTGTGGCAGGCTTATAATTTTTAACATATGGACTATTTGCTGAAGTTAATTTCAGATTGTGTCATCTTTTTTCAACAATACTGAAATGGCTGAAGACATTCTATATTAATATTTTATACTGTTTTTCCTCTAATACGCATCTGAAAAATAGTTTTTAGCTTAAATTAAATAAATATCCTAATACAAATCCATATAGGAAATACTTCATTTGTTGTCATAAAAGATTCCATTAAACCCTGCACCATCAAAGAAAGCATTAGACATCCGTCGGTGCATAAGAAAATGTTTTTCTACTTAATAACACCAAGTAAATTGCTGCAAATTTATTTAAAAAGAAGTTGTAATCTCTTTTTTGAGGAATTTTATAGTAATACACATACACATTTCAGTATTTCTCTTTATTTCAGAGAAAAACGTAAGAAAAGTATGCCTAAGAGGACCTTACTGATGTTATTTTTTTCTGTTATACATTCAAAAAAGTTTTTTTCTCTCTTTCTTTAATGTTGTTCTGCACTTACGGATTTAGTTCCTACTATCTACATCTACTGAGAGAAAGTCCATCGTATTTTTCTTTTAGCTTTTATAAAAACCTTGGAAAGAAATAAATTGAAAGAATGGGAAAGAGAAGGAAATAAATGTCTGTTAAAGTATTTGAACATGTAATCTTTTATGAAGGTGGAAGAGATGTTCACTAGTTCAAACCCAATATTCATGCTCATACATTGTGCCACGAGAAGTATAAGGAATTCCACTTCCAAGGTTAAAGAAATATTTTGTAGCAAGTACAATATTTTTAATTTTTATTTTTGTAAGTGTCAGTACACTGAAAGCATTTGTTCTATTTTATACATCAGAAAGAGTAACTTTACTGAAAAAAATATGGGATTCAAGTAGCCTGTTTAACCATCAGACTTCCTGTTTGCATATGGAATGGATGTATCTCTCTCTTTGTAACTCCTAAAAAATCCCTCTTTTCTCCCTCCTTCAAACAGCATTAGAAGTTAACCTCTTTATTGATTGAAATTACTGTTAGCAATGAAGTCATAGGTTTGTTGAGTGTTCACACTGACTGGTCAAGTATTCAATTGAAAGGGGTCAGAAATTCTCATCAGTATGTCAACTGTTCGTGTTTTTCTGTAAGGCTGTGGTCAACCGATTGAAAGAAGAGTGATAAAGGTCGATAGGATTGAAAGAGTTTGCAAGGAAGTAACCATATTGCATAGAATTGCTATTATATAAAGATTATCACTGAGTAATAGCATAAGCCTCATTCTATGCACAGCTCATCAAAGAAAGGAATTCCTATGATATAGATAGCAAATGGATACACAAAAATAACATATTACTGTATGGTGCAATTAATTTTAAATTCGGTCTTTCTCTGTACTATGTGTGTTCACTCAATGCTCCACACAAATTTTAAAAATAGAAGATAGGAGTCAGTGATCTTTGATAAAAATCTTCCGTCTTATGCCATAGAAGAGTGTATTTTACCCATTTGAAGCATTTTTCCTGGAAGATTCCACTGGGAACAGAGTTTCTTAGGGCTGTAAACAAATTTAATGACAGTTTTGACCTGAAATCATAAAGAAAGCAGAGAAAAGCATGGAGAAGAAAGGCAAAGGTATGAGAAGGGAATGTGATCCTCTTCAGGTCATATAAAGAAACTGAAACAGAAAGCTACAATTGTTTACGAATGCTTTGTTCCTTGAGCCTCAGTAGGAAAAAAAAATTAGAAAACCAAACAGGCCTACCTGAATCCAGAATCCTACCTGAATCCACCTATGTAGAATCTTCACTGGCAGACTGGTTGACGTAGTGATTCTCACTTTAAACTAATGAACTTGGTGGTTGGGGTCCAAAGCTGTAGTACTTGTGTACTCGTAAGACCAGGGTAGATGAGTGTACCTACCCAAGTAGTGAGGAATGTCTCCGGAAAAGTTGTACCAGAAAGGTTAGACAGTTGGCAGTGCAGCTGAAGTGTCTGTATACCAATGCACACAGCACAGGTAACAAACAGGAGGAGCTGGAAGCCATGATAAAACCAGAAAGTAAGAGCTGATCACTGTCACTGAACCTTGGTGGGACAAAACACGTGATTGGAGTGCTTTAATTGATGATTATAAACTGTTCAGGAGGGACAGACAAGGAAAGGGGGTGGGGAGGGAGGGGATGGCCCTCTGTGTAAAAAGAATAGACTGACTGCAGAGCTGTGATATGATGAACAAGTTGAGAGCTTAAGGGTTAAAAAAAAATAGAGGCCAAGACGACAAAGGAAATGTCCTGGTTGATGTTCATTGCAGGCCAGATGTTCAGGCGGGTTCTGTTGACAAAGTATTCTTACTTCAAATACAGAAAGCATCATGCTCACAGGCTCTGATCCTCCTGGGAGGCTTCAACCAAGGCCTGCAGTGACAGGAGAAGGGTATTAAACTGAAGGAGGGTAGATTTAGACTGGACAGAAGAAAGAATTTTTTTTTACAATTAGGAATCCACACTTTTCCTGATCCAGTCTACTCTATCCAAAGTTTTTTACTAGGCCTGAGTGGGCATAATTTGATATCTCCAAATTTCTTACAACACTCTAGCTAGAGACCATACTTTATTGAAGCATCTATTTTCTACCTTTCCTTTTGAAAGTGTTATCTTTCTTTCTGGTGGAGAAAATAGTTCACATTATTTTGGGGTGGAAAAAGAAGTAATAGGTAATATGATTTCACCCAGTAAGTTGAATCCTATTTCTGTTTCAAAGTTCATTTATATATGCTACTTTAAAATAAGCACTCACAACACAAGAAAAATAAGATACAGGAATTCTCTCTCCAAATGTTTGAGTTGCAATTAGTCTAGATTTATTCTTGTTGTTTCCTTTCTCTGGTCTAGTTCATTTTGATATTGTCCTCCTTTGTCATGTCCCACTTAAAAAAGGATTGAGTGAAGGTTGTTTGATTAATATCTCTGATATCATAAGATTGTATAGCCTGGTGGTTATGACATTTTCTAACAAAGAAACACTTTACAGATAGAGTAAGTGCACAAATATGTCTAAACATTCAAAAGATTTTTGTTTTCTGGGAACATTGTGAAAAAAACAAAAATCCCCCCTGGAAGTGCTCCAAGGAAATTAATAAAAGTAATTGCAAAAAATATCAAAATATATTTCTGTATTTGTTTTTTATGAAAAGAAAATATATTTCATAGTGTCTGCAAACTCTCTTCATCACTCTGACAACATTATTTTTGCTGAAAATCCCTTCTGCATTTAATTTTTTGTTATATCATCTAATATTGGGTAAAGTTGTGAAGATGTATTATCCACATTTCTGCATGTTTTTCCAAAATACAAAGTATAGCATTGTACCAGCTACTTGAATTGATAGATTCAGATTAGAATCAGATAAATGCACTTACTTAAATAAGTCAGTAATTACACTGAATAATGTAACGTGTCTCTAGAGCCACTCTATTCTAGTTTGTTTAAAGAGCAGCTGACTCTGAAAGCATTCTGTTTACAAGCCATTCTGTTTCTATATTATATTTTTTTCAGTATTTATCTTCCATTGTTCTTTACTACCAGGAACATTTGCATGAAAACAGGATCTTTGTTTTTCAGGAGTCCATCTGCTACCACATCTTATTCTCAGCCTGAAGTCATAATCCAGTGTTTATGACTTCATCCTAACATTTAGAGGAACCAGACGAATTGTCATTAAAAACAAAGTGAAAACACCCATAGATTCTGTCTTCAGATGTGCTTTAAAAGGAGGAACTAATGGACCCTCAACCACAGAACCTTTTTTCTTATAAATGCACAAAATAATGCACAGCTAGGAAAACAGTAAGAATCAGCAGCTCCTTTATAAGGAATGAAAGGTACTCCAGGGAGCTAGCAAACTAGATTGCAGAAAGTGGATTTTGCAATGGTAACACAGCTTACACTTCTTAAATCCTCTAATGTCATCAAAATCTATGCTTATTTCACTTAATTACATTAATTTCTTACTCAGACAAATTGTCACTTATCAAGTTGGATACCAGAAGAAAAATTAGCTTTGAGGGGACAGGAACATTTGCACTCCAGACGATGTCTTCTCACTATTTTACAGTTGATTTTGGAAAAACACAGATTCATATTTGGATTCAGAATATTTCTGATCATGGCTAATGAACTAGAATTGACATCAAGATGCTGATATAAACATCTGAATGAAAAAACACTGGGTTTTCTCAATCAGAAAGAAAGAAAGAAAGAAAAAAAAAAGAAAGAAGAAATAAAATAAAAATAAAAAATAAAAAATGAAATTAATTGTCTAAACTCTTTTTCTAGTTGACGCAAAGGGCCAGTACCCAAAGAGGACAGTTCCCCACTACAACAGCCTGTCCTTCTCTATTAACCACCAGGGAAACATAGATGACTAGTATCTGGTGAGGGAAATCACATTCCGAGTAATGAATACAGAACGTAATCTGGGAAATATAGCAGTTTTTCAACATTTCCATGATTCCAGTAAAACAGCTGTGTGTACATATATTGTGGGCCAAAGGATTACAGACGTACATACATAAGTCTAGAGAGCATGCAAGTTTGTGGGTAAACACATAAATAATGTTAGGCAGAAGGGTAAGGCATTATTGATATCTTTGTCATGGCTGCTTTCCATGTGTTTCACATTAATGAGAAACTGAACAGTCAAACCCTTGAAATATTTAGACTGAAAATATTTATATGGTATTAAGATGATGGAATGCCTCAAACGTAGCAATTTGATTGCCTCCTGTCCATGTTCTGTGGTTTTGATTCTCCAGTTAGATTAAATTTTCAACTGGATTAAGAGGGTAAAACCTGGCCAAGGACTCCAATAATAAATGCAGTTTCCTACTTGTCCACATACAAAAATCATTCACCACAGAAAATGTAGTCCAGCTAGCAAATGTACAGGGAAAAGCAACTTAGGGCAACGATAGTATGAGGTTTTAAATCTACAAACCATATTAGGCAACCAGGAAGCATTTCTAAAATTAAATTCTATGAGGACTGTTACTATTATTCACTTCTGAAATATTTTTGTATTCAGATGTCTTAGAACAAATTATAATTCTACTGAGTTTTTTCCAACCATCATGGTTCACTATATCAAACTAAGATTTAAGTCCATATTCAGTCACTGTGTGTGTTCTTAACCATGAACTGTTCCACCATTGTTGAACAGGCTGAATGAGAATCATAAGGAACAACTTAAAATTGCTTTCATTTGTTTTCATTTCACCCTTTATCTTTTGTGTTTTCAGCTGTATTCACCTTCTCCTTCCCTCATCCTCTCTTGTCTTCATATCTTGGTCTACCTGATTTCTCAGCATCCTGATATTGCCTATTACCTATTAATGGTCAGTTGCAATCAAGCTTGGGTCTCTAAAAAAAAAACAAACACAAAAAACCCCAGAGTTCTTTAGAAGCATAGAATCACTCTGGTTGGAAAAGACCTCCAAGATCATCAAGCCCAACCATCAATGCAGGACTGCCAAGTCCACCACTAAACCATGTCCCCAAGGGACACATCCAAACGTTCTTTGAACACCTTCAGTGATGGTGACTCCACTGCTTCCCTGAGCAGCCTGTTCCAATGTCTGACTACTCTCTCCATAATTTTTTTTTCCTAATGTCCAGCCTGAACGTCGCCTAGTGCAACTTGAGACTATTCCCTCTTGTCCTATCATTTGTCACTTGGGAGAAAAGACCACTCCAACCTCCTTTCAGGGAGTTGTAGAGAGCGATAAGTTCCCCCCTGAGCCTCCTCTTCTCCAGACTGAAGACTACAGACTTCAGACTAAATGACTGTGCCACCTCAAACCCAGGGTCCCTCAGCCTCACACTATGCCTCAGGTGGCAGTAAGAGTGCTTAGGGAAAAGAAAGACTGTAAGACCTTCCCCAGACTCTCCCTCTCCCTTTCCCTTTTTCCTTTCCCTTTTTCCTTTTCCTTTTCCTTTTCCTTTTCCCTTTCCCTTTTCCCTTTCCTTTTCCTTTTCCTTTTCCTTTTCCTTTTCCTTTTCCTTTTCCTTTTCCTTTTCCTTTTCCTTTTCCTTTTCCTTTTCCTTTTCCTTCCCCTTTCCCTTCCCCTTTCCCTTTTCCCTGTCCTTAAAATGTTTCTTATTGACTTATAATGCTTAAAAACTCCATCTTTTTGGTGGACCAGTGAGCATCAGAAAGCAATTATTCTTAGCTTTTCAAGCCAATCAAGCAAATTCTCTACAAGTGGGTCTTTCTCTGATCCCTCATTGGCTATCCACAGATTGGTCTCAATGGCTCTGTTGATTCCTAGACCTCTGTTCCATTCAATATTCCTACTTCCAAAAGTGAAGCTTCACCACTTCCATTGTCCTTGGTTCCAACCTCATAAAGTGAGGTCCGAGCAGATTTGATGCTTGGAAGTGGAAAAAAACCCAATCAACCAACCAACCAAACAAACAAAAAAACCAAGCCAAGGAACCTTTATCATGTCTCCCTATGCCTTAGGCTACAGTACAATTTACTATAATGCAAATGCTTCCCATTCCATAGCAATATGAATTCATAAGATGACTAAGCTTCTTCCCCCATTTTGAGACACAAATGCCATTTTCTAGTTATGTTTCCTTCCAATAATGTATATAAACAAAAATTTGAAGCAGTCTAATTAAAAAGACACCTCAACCCAGAACATAAGTTATTTTGTCATAGTTTTTCTTCTGTCTGCACCAGAGGGAGTAAAAAAAGTCTTTCCACTTTAGCTCTACTACTTGCATTGTCTCTATCAAAAATAAAAGATTCAAAAAATATAAGAAAACTGTACAATATATATCCTTTTATATATTCTTGTACAGATTTCAGGTTCAGCTTCCTCAGAATTTGTTAGTACAATATTTTTTAAGCAAAGGAGAAGGCTTGTTTATGTATTCACTCAATTTTACATCTGAAATTTATACGATTTAAATTTAGATTTATGTTCCATATCTTTTAATTTTATAAGACTACTTATAACTTTCTTTAGTGCCTAGGAAAGTTTCCAGATTAATGTAAAAACTATATGAAATGGATCTTTGCTACCTTTCTCCAGTGACCTACAGAGGTATTGTACTAGGTTCCTTATGTTTTTGGTTTTGTTTTTGTTTTTTTTTTTTCAGGCAAGGCAGTGTTTCCTAAACAAGATGGCAGATTTAAATTTAGTGAGAATTTCTGGATTCTCATTTATCCTTTTCTGTCCATATTTGTACTTGAACAACATTTGAGGTAACATACCATCATTGACTGACTAGTCCTTACCAAAATATGAAGATATTTTATTATGTCAGCTGGAAAAATCTGGGCTATTATAAATATCTTTTGGACAGCCTTCCTACCTCATCTATTTCCTATTTATATTCAATATATATTCCACATGCCAGAATGGTTGTTGTTATTTTCCATACCTCACAACTCCCATGTTATGCTTTTATGCAGTCAATTAAAATTCTAGTCTTGCAATAAAATTTAAACTTATATTATTTACACTGAAACATATTTTTTTAATAATTTCCTTAATTAAAAATGGCTTTAGGAGTACTTAAGAATCATCTTCTTTCTGACTGAAAAGTTGCAGTCGTCAGCTGTAGGTGAACTGCAGGATTTACTTGAAAGATGAAACAGATGATGAATCTGCTGAGATCATGTTATAGTTGTCCTCCTCACTGTAGTCAATATAATATGCATATTATGGTAGAAATACCTCTAATCTAGAAACAGTATAAATATTTGCATCAGTGTAGCTCAGTAATATAGAGTACTACACATTAACAAATGTTAATAACAAATGGTAATAACTGTTGTCAAAGTTTCATTATGAACTTTTTTCACATAATTGTAGGTGTAACTATCTGAAAAAAAAATCTCATGCAGATGTTTAAAGTGCATGTAAAATTTTCTGATCTGTTAATATTTATCATTGACCTTGCTCAAAATTAAAAAATCAGACCTTATGAGAAAAGAAAAAACAAATTATTTCTTTAGCTGCCGAAGTAGATCCCTAAGCAGTTCCCTTACTTCCCTTAGTTCCCTAGTTTCTTATATATAGAGATATACATATTTATGGATATATAAATCACAGAATCACAGAATCAGAGAATGGTAGGAGTTGGAAGGGACCTCTGGAGATCATCTAGTCCAACTTTGCTGCCAAAGCAGGTTCACCTAGAGCAGGTGGCACAGGACTGCATCTAGGCAGGTTTTAAATGTCACTAGAGAAGGAGACTCCACAATCTCTGAGAAGCCTGTTCCAGTGCTATGTCACCCTCAAGGTAAAGAATATTTTCCTCACATTTAGATGGGATTTCCTGTGTTCCAGTTTATGCCCATTGCCTCTTGTCCTGTCACTGGGCACCACTGAGAAGAGTCTGGCCCCATCTTCATGACACCCACCCTACAGATATTTATAAACATTCAGAAGATCCCCTCTCAGTCTTTTCTTCTCCAGGCTAAACAGACACAGGTCTCTCAGCCTTTCCTCATAAGAGAGATTCCCCAGTCTCCTAATCATCTTTGTAGCCCTTTGCTGGACTCCATCCGGTAGTTCCTTGTCTTTCTTGGACTGGGGAGCCCAGAACTGAACACAAAACCCCAGATGTGGTTGCACCAGAACAGAGTAGAGTGGGAGGATAACCTCCCTCGACCTGCTGGCCACACTTATTAATGCGCCCAGGGTACCTGTGGCCTTCTCGGCCACAAGGGCACATTGCTGACTCATGATCAACTTGTGTAGTATTTAAAAATATAACTGATCATACAAATACTTTTTTCTTTTTCTTCTTTAGATGTCAAAAATAGCAGCTTTGTCTGAATCTCATTAATATCAAAATAGTAAAAGCTGATAAAGACTCAACACCTCTGATTGAGATCAGGTTTTCTAAAGAATCAGCTCCAATTTAGGACTCAAATTAATTGGTCAGATTGTCAAAAGAGATTGCATTAGAAGAGCAGCGATGGTAGTGAGTGTCATGATTGGAGCTGCTGAGTACTGCCCTTCTTTTTTTGTCTACAGAAAACAAAATACATATTTTTAAAGAGTTCTTTCCATGTGTACAGGATGAATACTTAAAAATCTTGTCTTGAGGTCTTCTCAAAATCTTGCTATAATTGTGAAGCTGAAACAATTCTCTCAAATTATAGCTACTCAAAGTGTCGTGAATATTCTGAATCTGTCTGGGTTTTATAACTTTGTCGATCAAGCCTATCACTAAATAAAATGTCAAATACTGAGCTTGTATATTTATTGCCAATAAAGTTTGAATTACAACTTTGATAATGTGCTTGGAAATTTGTAAATTGACATCTTCCTGATAACACTTCCAATTAAAATTGTAACATATAGTCAAGGTTTACACTTGGAATAAAGTAATTTTTTTTCCTTATAAAATGAGAATATTATAACAAAAAGAAGAGTGAACAGCTGTTCTTAAATCTAGAGTATTATGTATTATGTCAGGAAGAAAGGATTAAATTAAAAACATTTTTGAAAAGTCTTAGAACTCAAGTAATCAAAAATAACTGGAATTGTAGTCTTTAATATTTTAAATGTTAATTTTTTAAAGTTTCAGAAATTTCATGTAAATATTTTAATATTGTTTTCTTTTTACAAAGTTCTCCAATATTTCAAATCAAATGTGAGCTCATACAGCAGTGAAATGGTGTTGTGGTTCAGGATATCACTTAACACACAGGAGCGCTTCTGGGTCTTATACTCACTAACAAGGAGGGTCTAGTTGAAGTGGTGACGGTTGAGGGCAGCCTTGGTTGCAGTGACCACGAGATGGTGGAGTCCAGGATCCTGTACGGTAGGAACAGAATATCTAGCAGGATCTCAACCCTGGACTTCATCAGGGCCAACTTTGGCCTCTTCAAAGACTTGCTAGGGGACATCCTATGGAACAGGGTACTAGATGGTAAAGGAGGCCAAGATAGTTGGTCGACATTCAAGGACCACTTCTTCCAAGCTCAGGATCTGAGCATCCCAATGGTTAGGAAATCAAGAAAGGGAGCCAGGAGACCTGCATAGTTAAATAAGGAATTGCTGAGCAAACTCAAGTGGAAGAAGAGAGTATACAGATCATGGAAGGAGCGGTTGGCCACTTGGGAGGAATATAAGACTGTTGTCAGAGGATGTAGGGTGGCAACTAGGAAAGCTAAGGCCTCCTTGGAATTAAACCTTGCAAGTGAGGTCAAGGACAACAAAAAGGGCTTCTTCAAATACATTGGAGACAAAACTAACACCAGAGGCAATATAGGCCCACTGCTAAATGAAGTGGGTGCCCTGGTGACAGAGGATACAAAGCAGGCAAAGCAACAGAATGCCTTCTTTGTCTCCACCTTCACTGCTGCAGACTGTCCTCTGACACCCCAGGCCCCTGAAGCCCCAGGAGAAGTCAGGATAAAGGAGGAGTTTACTTTGGTTCATGAGGACTGGGTCAGGGATCAGTTAAGCAGTCTGGATGTCCATAAGTCCATGGGTCCTGATGGAATGCACACACAGGTGCTGAGGGAGCTGGCAGAAGTTAATACTAGGCCACTCTCCATCATCTTTGGTAAGTCAGGGGCAACAGGAGAGGTGCC
>VZRW01007498.1:17574-30835 GCA_013398125.1 Aegotheles bennettii | reverse complement strand
CCACCCTCCCCTGGCACCCCACTGCCACCCCTTCCCCACTCTGTCACTGGTGCCACTCCAGTGCCACCCCATCCCTTGTGGCACTCTGGTCCTCAGTGCTGTGCCAACCCCACACCATCCCAGTCCCAGTGCCACCCTTGGGCCTGGTGCCACCCCAGTGCCACCCCCACTGCCAGCCTGGTCCTGGTGCCACCCTGGTGTCACCCCCATCTCAGTGCCACCCCTTGTCCACCCTATCCCAGTGCCAACCCCGTCCCCACTCTGTCCCCAGTGCCACCTCAGTGTCACCTTTGCCCCCAGCTGCCCATCCCTGCCCATGGTCCTGGCCCCGAGGTGACCCTGGTTTGTTGGTGTCCCTGCAGTGGCCCCCAGGGCACCACTGGCTCCCAGTGACACTGTCCTGTGCCCTGGGGCCATGGGGGGTGGCACAGGGACCCCCAGGCTGCCCTGTCCCCATGGGCTCCCCTTCCAGCCGTGTCCCAGTGCCCAATGGCGAGGTCCCTGTGCCTGGGGACTCGGTCACCGCGGTGCTGCCCGGGCCACCGTGTCCTTGGCAGGGAGGGACTGTGTCCTCCAGGGCTGGTGGCTTCAGTGGGCACCATGGGGACAGGCTCTGGCATGGGGCTGAGTGCCCTGCCCAAGGTCCCCAGGGCACTGCTGGTGGCTGTACCAGGTGGCCACCCAAGGGACACCACCACCAGCACCCACCCAGGTCCCTTTGTCACCCCTGGGACACAGGGGGTGGCCCTGGGGAGGCTGCTCCTGTGTGCATGGCAGCTGGCCTGGCTGTGCCCGCTGTCCTCGGGTGACTCGGGGGGGGACACGGGGACACAGAGGGAATGGGCCACACGCCCAGGAATGTTGGTGCCAGCTGCAAAATCAACCAAAAAAAGAGAGTGGGGGTGGAAGCCACGTTTGCTCCAAAGCGTGGTGGGGAAGGTGCCCAACCCTGCCCTGCCCCCGGGCCCCCAGACTGGGGCACCCCCAAACTGGGGAATCCACAGCCCAGGGCACCCCTCGAACCGGGACACCCCTTGGACTGGGACACCCCAAACCAGGGCACCCCTCAAACTGGGGAATCCCCAGCCCAGGGCACCCCTCAAACCGGGACACCCCTTGGACTGGGACACCCCAGCCTAGGGCACCCCCAGCCCCCTCCTTCCCGGTGCCAGCGGGGATTCCCGGGGCCGGGAGCGGGGTCGGTGCTGGTGGTGGCTGTGCTGTGACCGTCCCCGTGTCCCCCCAGGTGTGCTGCTGCAGGAGGCCCGGCTGGACGCCCGCTCGCTGCTGGGCCTGACCTCCCTGCCCAGCTTCTGCCTGCTCTTCGGGGCGGCCCTGGCGCTGGAGCTGGGCCCCTCCTGGCAGGGGGTCCTGGGCTACGACCGCTCGCTCTGGGCCTGCGTCCTGCTCAGCTGCTTGGCCTCCGTCCTCTACAACCTGGCCACCTTCTGCGTCCTCTCGCTCACCTCCGCCCTCACCCTGCACGTCCTGGGCAACCTCACCGTGGTGGGCAACCTCCTGCTCTCCCGGCTCCTCTTCGGCACCCACCTGAGCGGGCTCAGCTACCTGGGCATCGGCCTGGCGCTGGCGGGCACCGTGCTCTACCACCAGCCGGACGTGGTGGCGGCGCGCTGGGCTGCGCGGCCCCGCCGGGACCCCTCGGCTGGGAGCAGGGACACCCCGGTACCGGGACCCCCTGGCGCGGAGTAGGGTCCCAGTGGGATGGGAACCCCCAGGAGGTGGGTGTGCAAGGGGGACGGTGCCATGCAGGAGTGTGCAAGGGGGCACAGTGCTGTGCATGGGTGTGCAAGAGGGCATGGTGCCATGACCATGGGTGTGCAAGGGGGCACAGCACCGTGACCATGGGTGTGCAAGGGGTCAAGGTGGTGTGCATGAGTGTGCAAGGGGGCACAGTGCTGTGCATGAGTGTGCAAGGGGGCATGGTGCCATGACCATGGGTGTGCAAGGGGGCACAGTGCGGTGCATGAGTGTGCAAGGTGGGGTATGGCACCATGAGCACGGGTGTGCAAGGGGGCACAGTGCTGTGCATGAGTGTGCAAGGGGGCATGGTGCTGTGACCATGAGTGTGCAAGAGGGCATGGTGCTGTGCATGAGTGTGCAAGGTGCCATGACCATGAGTGTGCAAGGGGGCACAGTGCTGTGCATGAGTGTGCAAGGGTCTGCGTGCACGTGGGTGTGCAAGAGGGCACAGCTCTGCATGCACATGTGTGCTGATGTGCACAGCTCTGCTCACACGTGTGCTGCTGTGACACTGCGTGTGCAAGCAGGTCCCATGCAGGTGGGCACCTGTGTGTTGGTGTGGACTCTACGAGCACATCTGTGGGGCTCTGTGCCTGGGGGTGTGCTGGCACACACAGGAGGCGTGTGCAGGGGTCCTGTGTGTGCCAATGCCCCGTGCCCAGCTCTGTGTGCACGGGGGGGGGTGTGTGTGCCAGCTCCGTGCGGGTGGGCAGGGACCTGTGTGTGTCCCCGTGTGCAGGCATGGGCTGGGCACGTGCAGGGCATGGGGACACGGCCGTGCATCTGACTGCCACCTCCCCTGGGGACACAGAGCAGTGTGTGTGTGTGTGTGCACGTGTGTGTGTGTAAAATGTGTGTGTGCACATGTGCACGTACACCTGTGTGTGTAACACCGTGTGTGCATGTGTGTGCACGTGTGTTTGTGTCACTACTGAGCTCTGCTGCCTGCAGTGCCCCCAGGGCTGTGCACACACAGCTCTCCTGGCTGGACAAGACGTCCTGGGATGGGTTGGGTGCCTGTCCCTCCTGTCCCCATCCCTCCCACCCAGCCATGGCCACCGCGGGCAGAGACGGCGAGAGCCCAGCCGAGGGGACGGGGACAGCCCAGACCGCTGCCATTGCCCCGGGACAGTGCAGGGATTGGCACTCACTGGCTGTGGCACAGGGACACCCCAGCGTGGGGACACCCAGCACGGCCGCTGGCACCCACGCGTGTCGATGGGCACGGCCACCCGCGGTCTCCGTGGTGGCTGCTCCCGCGCTCGCCGTGCCCGTGCCGGGGCCGAAGGACACAGCTCGGGTTCCACTTGTCCTAGAATAAAGCTCTATTTTTGTCGTTCTCCACCCTCAGCTCCCGGGATCATTCCTCACCCCGAGTGCCCGCTGCCATTGTGGCAGGAAGGGAGGAGATGCCCACTGCAGGGATGGGAAACTGAGGCATGGGAAAGCTTCCCGCAGTCGCCGTGCCCTGGTGCAGGGAAGGTCGTGGTCCTGCAGCTGCAGAGCTGGCACTGGCTGGCACAGGGTGCCAGGGGGGACATGGTGATGAGAAGAGTCACTGGCCACACGTGTCTGGGGAAGGGCCAGCCCTGTCCTCCCACCCCAGGGAGCATGGCCAGCACTGCCGGGTGCTGGTGGCCACAGCCGGGCTGGGCACAGGGGTGCCACGCTGGGGCAGGGGTGTTGACACTGCTGATGAAGGACCTGGCACGGGGACCCTCTGTCTGGGTGTTTCAGGCCATGATCTCAGCCCCATGGTACCCCTACACCCCGGCCACCCCCTGGCCGCGGGCAGGGTGAGGGTCCCCAAGGGCTGTGCCCAGGATGGGGGCTCCATGGTGGCAGCTGCCCAAGGGCTGGGTCTGGTGCTGCCCCAGCCAAGGGAGAGGGGACACCTCTGCTTCACGGCAGACGCCTTTCTGGAGAGCAGCCCCCATGTCGTGGGTCAGGAACAGGGATGGGGACATGGGCATGTGTGTCCCCAGGCCACTCCAGGCAGGCAGTGGCTGCCCGGTCCCTGCCAGGGTGCTGTTCCCTGTGCCAGCCCCAGCTCCCTGGGCTCCCTTTGGCACGCTGAGGGTACCAAGGTGGACTATGGCCACAAAGCCTCCTCTGAAGCCCCTGCAGCTCCTTCCTCGTGCACACCCCTCTGGGTTTTCACCTCTTTAAATAACCCCCAGCTGCAGGCTGGGGGGGTCCCATAACCCCCACACCCCGCGCCAGGGCTCACTGACCCCTGGGGTGCAGCGGGCACCCAGCACACACTGCCTGCACCTCCCACCCGGGGGGGTCTGAAACACATGGAGGGGACAGGAGGGGCAAGGGGTGACAGCTCTGGAGCCAGGAGTGATGGCAGCAAGGACAAGTGGCACAGAATCCCAGAATCCCAGCACAGTGGGGTTGGAAGGGACCTCTGGAGATCATCCAGCCCAACCCCCTGCCCAAGCAGGGTCACCCAGAGCAGCTGGCACAGGATGGCATCTGGGTGGGTTTTGAATGTCTCCAGAGAAGGAGACCCCACACCTCTCTGGGCAGCCTGGCCCAGGGCTCTGTCACCCTCAAGGTGAAGAAGTTTTTCCTCATGTTCAGCTGGAACTTCCCGTGTTCCAGTTTATGTCCATTGCCCCCTGTCCTGTCACTGGGCACCACTGAGCAGAGTCTGGCCCCATCCTCCTGACACCCCCTGGAGATATTGATAAGCACTGATGAGATCCCCTCTCAGTCTTCTCCTCTCCAGGCTGAGCAGCCCCAGGTCTCTCAGCCTTTCCTCAGCAGAGATGCTCCAGTCCCTCCATCATCTCTGTAGCCTCCTCATGCTTGGTCCCACCATGGTGGAGAGGCTGGTGAGGAGCTCCAGGAGAAGGGTGAAAGCCTGTTTCTTCTGGATCTGCTGTTAAGGTGCTGCTGAAATGTCCCTCTGTGGTGATGATGGAGCTGCTGCCCGGGGTGGAGAAGCAGTGTGGCTCCATGTGGGGGACAGGAGATCAATCCAAGGGGGCTTTGCTGCATGGACCTGCCTGGGAGCTCGGGGTGGAAATTGTCCATGTGTGAGCACGGGGATTAACTGCTGCCCTGCGCCGTGCCAGGAGGCTTCTGCCTGGGCACAGAGGGATCTGCAGCTGCGGGGAGGCAGCAAGGACGAGCCCGTGCTAAGCCGGGGAGCCTAAGCTGGTAAATGAGATCCTCAGGCTCTGGAGCTGAGCTCATGGCAAAGCCTCTTTAGGGCAGAGATCAAGAAAAACGCATTGTCCCCAGCAGGACAGCCCGGCCCCAGGACAGACAGCAGGAGTGGGATGTCCAGCAGTGGAGAGCCACATCTGAGGATGCTTGGAGCAGCCCAAGCCCAGTTGGAGGCCAGGAGATGGACGGGATGACCCTTCAGACTCCCCCCCAGCTCCACGTTCTCTGCTTCAGCACCCAGAAAACCCTCGGGGGTTTGCTCTTCCCCACCTTGGGGCAGGCTGGCTCTGCTGGTGTCCCCACGGCACGGGCTCTGCTCCAAGGATGCTGCTGACTGCCCACAGCTGAGCTTCTAAAAGATGGAATCACATGAGCTTAAAGACATTTTGAAAGTCATATACTTTGTTTTTATAAAATATCTTGACTTGACATCATAAAGTAGGAGCCTAAGGTGGGTGCTGATTCTGCACGTGTAACAGGACCACCATGAACCAGGGGGGACATGGTGATGCTGGTGTGGGTCACAGATGGTGCCTTCGTGGCACCCTGAGCCAGAATGAGAGTGTGGCTCAGTGGGCTGGGTGTCAGGGTGCAGGTGTCCCACCTGGGTCCTGAAGGCTGGGAAGAAAGAGGTGTCCAAGGCAGAGCTGCCAGCACCATCACCACCCCCTTCCTCCTACGTCCCAAGGCCACCACTGACCCATGGCCCTCAGCAACACATCTACACAGCTTTTCAGTCCCCAGCCCACTGCAATGGGTGGCATCTAAGACAATTTTGCATGTATAGGAGCAAACAGGGTTCCTTCCAAGCAGCTCACCCAGATAACCATGGATCTCTCGAGGGAGGCCAAGGTTCCCTCTGAAAAAGTGCTGGGGCAGTCAGGTGGGAGAAGAGAGAGGGTCAGATAGTGGGGAGCAGGACATCCTCGGGTGTCTCCCAACCAGGGATGCTGGAGCCTTCACTGTTCCTGCCCTCTCTGGAATGCAGCAGATGACTGGAATTGGTGGTGTTGTCTCAAAACCCGAAGTCATATCCCAGTTAGGAAAAACAAACACTGTTTCCAAGTGTCCTGACTCACAGCTGGTCTCTGCCCTGTCTTGGAAGCACAGTTTGTGCTGGAATGAAACAACATTCTCCCAACACGTGGTGGTTTCAGGGTGACTGTCAGGACCCCGGCACAAATGACGTGGTAACCGACAGCACAACCCAAACTCAACTGGTTTTATTTATAGCAAACCTCACTGCTCGTGTCACCAATCCCCTGGGAGAGCCTCCATGCTCCAACCCCCGTGGAGGAGAAGAGCTGGTTTCCAATGCTCCAGGGTGGATCTGGAAGAAGGGCTGTTGGCTCTCCCTTGGTTTCTTGCCAAGAGGTCACAACAGCCCATTTGTACCCAGAGCAGCAGCGTCACCCTTCTCCCATTCTCATACCCAGGGGGTATCACCCCAGGCAGGGACCTGACCCTCTCCGTCCCGTGTCCCCAGGGGCTGCCCTTGTGGTGAGTGGGTGTCCTTGTTGGGACAGACACGACACACAAAGACAAAACACAAAGACAAATAATCCAAAAGCTCAAACAGCTCCCATCCTGTCATTGTTCTAGCAAGCCCTCATATACCTTTCTTCTTACAAGTATTATGGGTTAATTGGTTAATTGGTTTATACCAAAGATCATCAGTTCATGATTGAATGACTTAATCTTGTTTATCAAACTTGTATTCCAATCCCTCATAGAATCATAGAATCATTATGGTTGGAAGGGACCTCCAGGGTCATCAAGTCCAACCTTTATCCCATCATATTCCTGACCATCAGACCATCAGACCATGGCCTCAAGTGCCTCATCAACCCGTTCTTTGAACACCCCCAGGGATGGTGACTCCACCACCTGCCTGGGCAGCCTCAGACCAGACCAGCTGAGGCTTCCCACAGGTGAGCTGCTGCCAGAAGCTGTTGTTGGGTTGTATGGTGGGACAGCAAGACTCAGCATGGGGAGGTGCTTCACCAGGCAGGCCAAGCAGCCTCTGTCCCCATGTGTCCCCACGCTGTGGGTCTTGGCTGGTGTGGAGTGAAGCAGCTGGAGATGCGGGGCATCCACCGTGGGGATGTGCAGGTACTCCATGTTGGGAGAGAGGGTGTTCACCACCTCCAGGGAGACGCTGCTGATGGTGCCGAGGTGAGTGAGGAGCAGGGGGCAGCTGCTGGTGGTTGCCATGTTGCTGAGGTGGAGGTTGGAGGTGACCCAGGACTGGCCACAAGGCTGAGAGGGCTCCCAGAGCTGCTGTCACTGGGGCTCGCCAGTTGTGCCCAGAAATACCTGTGGAGACACAGCCAGCCCTGTCCCCGATGGGCTGGGCTGGGCCCTGGGGCATCAGGGAGCAGTGGCCAGGCCAGGCTGAGCTCCTCTCCCCATGGCAACCGCTGCCATGGGCACAATTCTGGGGTGTGTTGAGGCCATGGAGGAGCAGGATGGTGTGCGGCCCCGTCTCACCTTCTTCCCACCACCCCAGAGCCGGCTCAGCAGGCCCTGGTGAGGGGCTGGGGGGCCCTCATGCCATCTTGGGTTTGGGGGACCCTCACACTGTCCTGGGGCTCTGGGACCCTCACACTGTCCTGGGGCTGGGGACACCAATGTGGACTGTGGGACCTTCACACCAGGTGGGGCTGTGGGACCCTCACACTGATGGGGGCTGTGGGACCTTCGGCTGTGGGACCTTCACACCAGGTGGGGCTATGGGACCCTCACACTGATGGGGGCTGTGGGACCTTCACACAAATGGGTGTTGTGGGACCCTTACACTATCCTGGGGCTGGGGACGCCAACGGGGACTGTGGGACCCTCACATCAATGGGGACTGTGGGACCTTCACATCAGGTGGGGCTGTTGGACCCTCACACCAACGGGGACTGTGGGACCTTCACACTGATGGGGGTTGTGGGACCCTCACACTGTCCTGGGGCTGTGGGACCTTCACACCAGTTGGGGCTGTGGGACCCTCACACTGATGGGGGTTGTGGGACCCTCACACCAATGGGGGCTGGAGACACCAACAGGAACTGTGGGACCTTCACACCAATGGGGACTGTGGGACCTTCACATTGTCCTGGGGCTGTGGGACCCCTCACAGCTCTGGGGCTGGGGGAAGAGGTCAGTGTGGGGTACAGCTCAGCACCCCCCTTCACCCCATGGGGTGTGACACGAAGCCCCCTCTCTCCCGGAGCAGCCCCGTGGACACGGACCTCCACACGGACCGCTCCTTGCCCGGCAGCCGCCTGCCCGCCTCTGCCAGCCGTGCCAACCACCAGGCCCTGCTGCTCCTGGAGAAGAAGGTGATGGCCTCCACCCCCTCAGCCCTGCAGGCCCTGCCAGCGCTGACCCCCCAGGATGGGCATCACAATCCCCTTGGGCACAAGGAGGGGGTTTGTTCGGGGTTTGGCTGCCCGTGGATGTGTCTTGGGGAAGCACAGGGAGATCCTGCTCCTCTGAGGAGCTCGGCAGGGAGACCCACAGGTGACACAAGGCTGGAGGAACATCACAGAATCGCAGAATCCCAGAATCCCAGAATCCTAGGGGTTGGAAGGGACCTCGAAAGCTCATCCAGTGCAACCCCCCTGCCAGAGCAGGGTCACCTAGAGTCCATCACACAGGAACGCATCCAGGCGGGGCTTGAATGTCTCCAGCCAAGGAGACTCCACAGCCTCTCTGGGCAGCCTGCATCTTGTGCAAGCGCTTGGGTCTCAGTTCTACAGAGCGCTTAAACCATCACTGAAGTCCTCAGCCCTTAGGTCCTCAGCTGGCTGGGTCAGGCCATGGGTGCCAGGGTAGGGGATGGAAGGGAGGGCAGCTGTTGGTCTGGGGCTGCCCTTGATGAGCATGGTCACACCTCCATCCTGGCCCCAGGACAGAGACCCCGTACCCTATCTGCAGATCAAGGGGGGTTGGAAGGGTAAGCTGTGGGCACTATGGGTCACAGATCTAACCTGGACTTGGACATGATTCCTGCAACATCCACGGAGATCAAGGGTGAATGGTCAGGAATGGGTGAGGTGCTGACGTGTGACCTCCCATCAGTGGGCACCAGGCAAGGGTTCTGCACCATTCAGCAGCCCAATGCCCCTTCAGCACTTCTCCTTTTGGGCCCAGCAGCACCAGGTCCATCAGGTGAGCCAGCCTGTCCTCTGGGAGCATGCAGGGTGCCCCTCTGAGTCTGTAAGCTCGGAATCAGGATCTAGGGTGGCATTAGACCTACCTGAATCTTCACACACTGAGTAGTTCCCTTCAGCTCACCTTTGTGCTCCCACCAGCCGGGCTTTGTGTCCTCAGCACCCAGCCACCACCACCAGGACCCTCACCTTTGGTCAGAACCCCTGAGCATCATGATTTGAGCACTTTTTCACTTTAAATCAAAGTTTTATGACATGGGGCTGCAAAGTCCACCCTTAACTCGGGCAGAGCTGGGGCATCTACTCCTTTGTTTGCCATTCCCTAGTCCCTTGACCCAGTGGACTGGTGGTGGCCTCTGGTAGCTGTGTGCTGGGGAGATCCTCCTGGCCTGCAAACATTCATGACCAGGGGGTTTCAAGCCCTCGGGGTGGTGCAGTAGCTCTGGGTGAATTCTCCCCAGCCCGCACACAAGCTCCGAGTTGTGCTCTGCTGCCTGGTTCAGCCCCACAGCCCAGGTGTGCCCCAGGTTTGTCCACAATCAGGGGGCCTGAGGGGGTACAAACCCATTGCAGCTGGAGACACCACATGTCTGCAAGTGTGGAAGACTGAGCTACACCTGGAGTGTGCAGGAGACATGGGATTCACTGGGCAACCTAATGAGCTTCACGGAGAACCCATTCATAGAATCATAGAATCATTATGGTTGGAAGGGACCTCCAGGGTCATCAAGTCCAACCTTTATCCCATCATATTCCTGACCATCAGACCATCAGACCATGGCCTCAAGTGCCTCATCAACCCGTTTTTTGAGCACCCCCAGGCACGGTGACTCCACCACCTCCTTGGGCAGCCCATTCCAGTGCCCAACCACCCTCTCAGGAAAGAACTTCTTCCTAGTATCCAACCTAAACTTCCCCTGATGGAACTTGAGGCCATTTCCTCTCGTCCTGTCATCGGCAATTGGGGAGAAGAGACCAACACCAGCCACTCCAACCAGATGACCACGTTGGTGGTGGTTGGTTTTATAACGTGGGCTTTTTGTGATCCATTTTGTTGTGTGACTCATAGATGATTCTGTGATTCTGTTCTATGATCAGCTGGGTCCAAGATGCAGGAATACAAGAGTGTGACTACTGTCCCCCAGACCTGCTTCTTATGGTGGTGTACAATGAGTTCCAGTCCTGGAGGCAGGAAAATCTGAGCCATTTTTGTCAGTGTTTAGGGTGATATTCAGGAATTTTGGGGCTTTCTGCTTGGAGGTCACCTTGACCGTAGTGAGGGATGTGGCAGGATGTCTCTCTCCCTGAAGACAAGCATCACTTTGGAATCTTTTATTTCGTGGCTGTAAGGTCTTACGTTTGCTTCTGTAAAGGTAAAACACTCTGAAGAGGCCAAAAAGAAGACTGAGCATTTCCACAAAAGGTTACAGCAGCAGTTTCTGAAAGAACAGGAGAGGAAGATGGAGCGGTGGAAAAAGGCATTGGAAAGGTTTGAAAAATCACTGGAAGTGTTCAGCCGCAGGGGTGGGAAGCCAACTGTCCCTTCTTCTGCCAAGGGTTTGCCTGAGGGTGGAGTGAAGCCTGTGGAACACGCAGCTGCTGCTGCTGCCCGCGAAGGGACCCAGCAACACGTCTAGAGGGCTCCTCCTGCAGGCTCTCCCAGCGGGCCAGCCCAACTCTTGGCAACCCACTCGAATCTTTGGTTTGTCCTTCTGGGAAGGTTCTGTCACAGCAATAAACCAGCACCATCCCTCACTCTCCTACCTCTGCCCATTTACCTTCTAAATCAATGGGGCTGCTGTGGTTACCAAGCTGTGCGTTGGGGATGAATCAGGGAGCAGTCTGGTGGCCACAGGAGTCAAACTCCTCTTCAGAAGGGATTTCCTAGAATAGAAAAGTGATGCAAAAGGGAGTTTCCTCTTGGCTTATGCCTTTAGAGAGGGTCCAAATGACGTGTTTCATGGATAGTTGGTTTTCCAGAAACGCTGTCAGATGTTGATGGAGGGCAAATAAATCCATCGTTGGGGAAAAATCCGAAGGATTGGTGACTTTAGAAGCTTAGGAGAAAAAAGACGAGGGAGTATTGAAGGAGAGTGCCTCGAGGCACTGGAGAAGCAGATAAGTGTCAGCAGCAGATGGAGAAGGTGGTTGTAGGCAAGTAGAACTGATTGACTTTCTTCTTCCCTTTTCCTGAGGCAGAGGCATTCAGAGCAAGCACGGACACCCCCCCGAGTAGGATGGGACACAGCTTATCTCCAGAGCGCAGAGCCAGAGAGATTTACAGCACCCAGCTCCCTGCAGTGCTGTAGCATTGAGTGTATTTTGATGACCCTTGAAAAACATTAACCTGGCTTGTTTTTAAAGATCTCCCAGGGAAGGAGATGCTGCAGTTTCTGGAGGTGGCCTGGTTTGCCAGCCAGCAGGGCAGCCTCGGGCTTTTCATACCATAAACCCTGAAATGAAGCTGATAATTCTTCATGTTCCTCAGTGACCTCGAGGGAATAATTGGATGTTGGATGATCGCTGTCATGTCCTCACTCAGTTTTTTCTTAAGAAATGCTCAGTGCCTTGAAGCTGTGCCCTCAGTTGGGGCTTCTAAAGAGGGTTTTCATGGCTGATGTGAAAGACATCAGGACAGCACAGCTGGCAAGTTACACACTCAGGAACCTGGAGGCATCGGGCCCTGAGGATGCCATGTGCTGCTCAGGTTTCTTTTAAGGAAATAACAAACTTGTCCCTAACCTCTGGCTCTTGACAACAGCGAAACCTTTTTGTTTCTTCTTCCCTAGAGCTTTTCTAATGATTCATCCAGGCTCAGACACCTGGCAGTGTTACACATTACACTGACTCTTTAAAGGTCTTGTTTGGAAGGTGCCTGGCAAGCTGGACTTCAGGGGCAGGGCTTTCCATCCATGGGACATCTCAGCAATCATAGGCCACCTGCTTTAGCCTTGCCTTACGAGGGCTTGGTGCTAGCTGAAGGCTTCCTCTCAAACATTTTCCAGAGAGTGCTTCATGGCCATGATCCAGGTGCTGCGAGGCTCTAGAGATACTGAATATAAAATCAGTTTGGCACCTGAATTGGCTTCAAACCACAGATTTATAAAGTCTTGGTTTTCCCTGAGTATTTAAGGCATCTTCTTGTTGTATTTCCTTCTTACACCTGTGTGTATGCCCTGCGTACTGTCCTCTCCATGGGCAGATCCTTCCTTCCTGCCCTCGCTTGTGGACAGCCTGACTCCACCATGCTGCCACCTGGATCCTGCACCAGACCTCAGCAATGACATCCAGCTGGAAAAATTAATCCCCAGCAGAGTTAACTGCCCAGCAGCCCTGCATCTGCAGCTTGTGCCTGCTGTGCCTGGCCAGGAAAATGTGGATCTGTTGTTCACCAGGACAGCTGCTGGACAGGACAGAGTGGCAATGCTTTCGGTCATGCTGGCAGCAGTGTCTACCTACATCCCTCGGCTTGTGCAGCACTGAAAGCCAAGATTTGTGGAGGTGAGAGGCAAGGGAATGCCAACAAGCAAATAACACAGTACATTTTCAGAGAGGAGCCTGGGGGTTGTTACCCAGGGGGGGTCTGTACTGGGTTTCCCTCATGGGAAGATGCTGTGAGAAAAGGACTGGGTTAAAACCAACCGAGAGCTTCTGGGTTTGGTCCAGACATTCACGTGCTACCATGCAACACTTGAGCTATTATCTGAATACTGCCTGGAGCTCTTGGCTCTGTCAGCTGTGAAGCTGCTGCCCAGCTGAAGGAGGACCAGGCTCCTGCAGCATCCTAGGGCAGCAAGGCTCTGCGGTCAGTAATGCAGAGGGAAAGAACAGTCCCTTCAGTTTGTTATAAACTTACTACCAGGGCAAATTCACTGCGCGTCCCCAGCTCGTGTGTGACAAGAAGCAGTGAATGTTTACTCATTCGTTGCCTCCCCATTTGCTGATTTCTGAGTCCTCAGAGTCTCCCCCCTCCATCAACCTCCTCTTCAACATGGGTGGTTTCAAGCTTGGCTCTGCTGTGCATCCAGCCCAGGAGCAGTTCAAATCCATTGCTAGAGTAACAGCTTCATCCATCCATCCATCCATCCATCCACCCACCCACCCATCCATCCATACGAACATCCATCTATCCATCCATCCATCCATCCTTCCATCCA
>VZRW01007497.1:0-26323 GCA_013398125.1 Aegotheles bennettii | reverse complement strand
AAACAGACAATGTCTACAGCCTTCTCCTCATCAACCAGTCAGATCACCTTGTCATAGAAGGATATCGGGTTGGTAAAGCAGAACCTGCCCTTCATGAACTGGGCTAACTGAGCCTGATCCCCCTGTTTTCCCACATGTGCTGTATGAACACACTCAGGATGATCTGCTCCATGACCTTCCCCAGTACCCAGGTCAGGCTGACAGGCCTGTCGTTTCCAGGATCCTCCTTCCTGCCCTTTTTGTAGAAAGGCATCACATTGGCCAACCCCCAATCCTCTGGGACCTGCCCACTAGACCAGGACTAATAAATGACTGAAAGTGGCTTGGTGATCTGTTCTGCTAGTTCCTTCAGCACCCTTGGGTGAAATCCATCTGGTTCTATAGACTTGTGTATGTCTAAGTGGAGCAGGACGTTACTAACCATTTTGTCATGGATTATGGTGACTTCAATCAGGTCCCCATCTCTGTCATCCAGCTCAGGGGACTGAGTACCCTGAGGATGGCTGGTTTGACTATTAAACCTCCTGGAATGTTTCCTCTCTGCCGTATTGTACTTCCAGCAGACATCTGGTAGGTTGAATTCCCCCACGAGAACAAGAACTAGTTATCGTGAAACTTCTCCCAGTTATTCAAAGAATGCCTCCTCCATAGCTTCATCCTGGCTGGGTGATCTATAACAGACGCCCACCAGAATATCTGTGGTTGGCCTTCCCCCAGATCTTCACCTACAAACATTCAACCTTCTCACTTAGAACCTTTAGTTCCAGGCAGTCGATGTACTCCCTGATATACAGTGCAACTCCCTCCACCTCTCCTTCCATGTCTATCCCTTCTGAAGAGCCTGTAGTCATTCATTGTAGCACCCCAATCATGAGAATCATTCCACCACATTTCTCTGATGGCAACTATGTCATGGTTTTCCTGCTGCATAATGGCTTCCAGCTCCTCCTGTTTGTTGCTCATGCTGCTGGCATTGGCGTAGACACATTTAAGTTGCCATGTGACTCTGGCCTCCAACAGCAGCAGGCCACCCTCTGGCTCATTTCCAGTGAGCCTGGTTTTATCCCCTTTTCCTTTTGAACCTAGTTTAATGCCCTCTCTATGAGCCCTGTTAACTCCTGACCTAGAATATTTTTCCCCCTTTGGGACACGTGTACCCCATCTGCTGCCAGCAGGTCTGATGCCATGTAAATTGACCCATGGTCAAAAACCCCAAAATTCTGATGGTGACACCAATCCTGGAGCCGGGAATTAATTTGTATAATTTTGGTGATGGTTCCATTGTCATTGCCTGTTATATCAGACAACAAGGTATATCAGACCTAAGTAAATAAATCCCAGATTAAGATAAATCTTGTAAGTATCAGTCAGGTACTAAAGTTAGAGTAAGTCCACCTAAGGATTCATTCAGTGGGTTTTATTCTAAGATGAATTAAAAATAACCAGTGGTTAAATCTGCAGTGATGGATATTGCTGAATTACCATAGCCAGATATGATCAAATCAGAAAAGTCAAGGCTTAGATACAGCATCTCACAACTTCCATTTCAGAATGGATTTTCAGTAGGATGAAACTCAGCAATTGATAAGATAATTGCATAAGACAGAGTAGGTTGCTTTTTTTTCTTGTAGGCTTGTCAAGACTCTTAAATCAAATCTTAATTCAAAAATATTTTGCAGATTCTTATCTAATGCAGACTTCAGATTTCTCCTTACTGTTCCAGTATCTTCCAGAATGGAAATATAGGAGCTGAAATACTTTTCCAGTGTTTAGTAATATTCTTAAGGATTACATCTTTAAACTGTTTTATGAGATTTTATTCTTAAACTAATTAGTGAACTTCGGGATAATCATAAGTCTGAAATGTATAAAACTTTCAAATTGCTTGTGTGCCAAACAAGAGGCTCATAGCGAAACAAAATCAGAAACATAACTTCAAATCCCCGTAAACTGGGTCAAGTTTGTAGTGGTCTAATGGATAATAAGTCCATTTAAAAAAAAATCTTGAATAAATTGCTCACTTTCAATACAATACACAAAAAGTGTAGTGGTGTGGTGGTATGCTGTGGTGATGGATAAAAAAGTAAAGGCTTGTACAGGATCCTAAAAGTGAATTTTCAGGGGAAAGGGTAGATTTCTGACCAACTAGCTGGTACTCTGCAGGTATTCCACAAGCCAAAATCTCAGGCATGATTGTTTAGTGGATTGGAAATGTGTGGCTAGATAGGAATCTTGCTATCCCATTTTCCAGAGGAGACATGCACCTCTAGTGGCAAGCAGGCATCCAGCCCTGCAGAGTCAAAACTGAACATAAATCTGACATTCTTCCTTACCTAGATGAATGAGAGACAAACCATACTGTCAACAGTAAAAGCAGAAGATGTAAACAAAGGTTTCTTTTGACAGTTTTACGTACACCTGGAAGAAGTGAAGAGGCCATTCCTTAACCCTTCTCAGCTGAGGAGGAGAATGTAGTGCCCCCACACTATACAGATATGTACATGACAGGGTATATACATTCATGTTCAATAATATGAGAAATATTTTATATTTCTAAATAATGAGACAGAAACATTTCCTGAAATAATGGAAAAAAGTATGTTACTTTTTTCCTGGAGTCTTGCTGTAGGGTGAGGTACAAATGACTGGAAAGCAGCACATAGAGCAAGGTTGTTTTATTTGTACCATCATGATTTCAGACACTTGCCTTTAGGCAGCATGGTTTTCCTTTCAGAGATCTTGTTTTTGACTAGCCACATACATATTTTTGGCTGCACTGCTCCACATACACAGCATATATTCTTTGTGCTACAGTGTAGTGCCAGGGTAGTGTAATTAAGTACATTCTTCCACTTGTAAATGCTTCAAAGTCAAGACAGAAGTATAAGTAATGTAACATTCTTGGAACTGAATAACAGGGGGAAAGCAAACAAGGCACCATATTACAGGGGCTGAATTTTTGAATTCATAAATATTCAGATATTCCTGAACTAATATTTTTTCTCAGCCATATCAGTGTTAATTTGTTAACTATAAGCTATATATGCCATATATAAATATATATGCTATATATAAATATATATGCTATATATATGCTATATATAACTATATATGTTATATATAACTATAAGCTATGTATTTGTTAACTATAAACTATATATATAATTTTTTAACTATAAGCTATATGTTAACTGATAAGCTATATCAGTGTTAACTGTTAATTTGAAGTGGGATTTAATGTGCGTAATGAAACAGGAGTGGTTTGTTACATAAATAACAGCTAAGGAGAAAGGATATATTTTTTCTCAAAACAGGCAATTATTAGAAAATTAAAATGATTTTATATATTTGTAGGGGAAGAAAATGCTCATCCTTACAGAACTAGTCTTCAGAATTAAAGGATGTGTTTGTTAAAACTAGTGTTTGTATTGTGTTAGTGCTGTGGAGGTTTTGACTATTGTCTGGCAATGATGACTATCATAACAAAGCACAGTGTTAGGAGGGGTTAATTGAATGGCTTTTTGCACAAAGAATGTTTGAAAAAGGTGCGTTTGAACATGAGAGAAAGCAAAGGAATGCTAGCAAGAGGGATGATAGGAACTGATATTATTAGCCAAGTGAAAGTGAGAGTCCATGAAAGTGATAACTAATGAAAACAGGAAGGGAAAATGTGAATTACAGACTTCGGGGCTCAAAGTTTGAAGAAGCAGATAATGTTAGTGAAATAAGCATAGATTACAGGGTGAAAATAAAAAGTTACGAAATTACTTCTTGTAGCAGGATTCTGAGTCATATGAGCAAAGTCACAGAAAAGGGTGCTTCAGAAACCGAAACATAATGTGATAAAAGTCTGGAGGAGAGTTTTAGCCATATGGCTACTTGGGAAAGAAATATCCATAACACCCACATCTTAAGTTATTATACTCACAAAAGCATCAGGATTTTAAGCACATTTCAGATTTGAAAATTTAGAAGTTGAAGAGGAATGTCTCAAACACATTACAGATTTGAGTGATAGGCTGGATGCTAGTACTGTCAATGCCAATCAAGAAATAGAGAAAGTGAGAGAGACAAATAGATGTTTTAGATTAGATAGGAAGAGAGACAAGATGAGAAGCTGAGCTGTAAATTGTTGTCATGGAGATATTCACTAACAGATTAGACCAAATTCAGAGAGAAAAATTACAGGAATTGCTTGAGGATCCATTGAACTGCCTTACAATGCAGCACAGGTACAAGGAATAGCTGTAAAGCCTGGAGACAAATCAGTTGATACTGTACTGTACTGTAAGCCAATAAAGGACAAGATCTTAGGAGGAAGAGAACAGAGGATTTTGGATGAAGATTAACTGTAGCTTTGAAACTTGTCAAAGAGCACGAGTCTTAATAAAATTTGAGTTTGGGAACTCAAAAAACATAGAGAGCTAAACTGAAGAAATTCTAAAGTGGAGATGGGAAACTTGACAAAGATATCAGCAAGAGTTTTCAGTTAGCCAGAAGATGAAAATGAGAAGGAGGTGAGGTAATTAGGTTACTGTCAGATGTTATTTGGACAACATTATTTATACAAAACTGATAATATTAGCAATGAGGTTCCCTTTCAGAAGACTTAGAACTTCTGAGTTATCGTATACCACACTAAGTAAAAATTACCACTAAAAATGTGCTACCATGACTGAGCAGTTAAAGTTATAAAAACATTTCATATGACACTATCCCAAGTGAAATGAATGAGTTAAGTAAAAAAAAAGTAAGGACATAATATCTAGCTTAAATATGCAAGTGTACTACATAGCTTTTTTTGTAGACTATTATAAATTTTGGAACATTTTTAGAGGAGTATACTTAGTAGGAAAAGGTCTCGTCAGGTTCAAGGTCAGTGATATGAAAAACTGGTACAATGTAAAAGGAAAAGTCAGGAGATAATTATAATGTAATCCTTTCCAATACTCAGCTTTAAAGTCACTGACAGTGATTCCAAGTCTAGGAACCTGTCAGTTCCAAAGAGTGTGCAGTATTGCCTTGACAATGGATTCTTAATAACCTACCTGCCCCAGGGGAGTTTTAGACTAGGCATTACAAAGCATTTCTTTACCAAGAGGGTGGTCAAACACTGGAACAGACTTCCTAGAAATGTGATTGATGCCCCACGTCTGCCAGCTTTTAAGAGGCATTTGCACAATGCCCTTAATAATGTGCTTTAATATTTGGTCAGCCCTGAAGTGGTCAGGCAGAGTAGCTGATCATTGTAGGTCCATTCCAATTGGAATATTCTATTCTATTCTATTCTATTCTATTCTATTCTATTCTATTCTATTCTATTCTGTTCTGTTCTGTACTGTTCTGTACTGTTTTGTTCTAGCTGAATTAAATGTACAAAGGACATTAATTGTCATATCCCTATATGTTGACAAATCTCTGAAATACTTGGCTCTGTGCTCAGCCATAGACAAAAACAAACAAACACAAAATATTGTGCATCACCGGGAAGGGTAAGGAGAACAAGACAGAGCACAGCATTTTGCCCTATAGAAGACCTTGCTGAACCGTTTTAAGTACTGTGTTCAGTTCTGATTTATGTGTCTCAAGAAGGATATAGAGCAATTAAAACTAAAGAGAAAACTGGAGAAAACTAAAATTATCAGAGGATGCAACAGCTGCCTTGTGAGTTGACACTGAAAATACTGTAATTCTTCATTTAGGGTGAAGTGTGATATGAAATATGACCAAAGTTTACAAAATCAGGATAGCAGGTAGGGTGAGTGACATTCACTGAATTCTACAGTAACTAAGGTTCAATCGTTGAAACTAGAAGCAAATCAGTTTAAAATATGCAAAGGAAAGTACTTTTTAAAGCTACAGCTAACTGATTTCTACAGTCTATTTCTAAATGAAGTTGTAGAGGAGGTGTCACCAAATTCAGTTAAGCATGAGACAAGCTCATGGGAAATAAGTCCATAGGACATAGGCAGAGGTGTACCTTCCAACATCCATAATGCAACAGCTGTAAACATTGGCACAGGCAAGTCCATGGAAAATGGCCTGGGTTGAGAGGTCTTGCTAAAGCACACCTCCCAGTGCCACTGGCTATCTGAATTGCTGTACTTACTGATAGGGTAAGGATAAATAAAAGGGTAAGGACAAATAAAAACATTACTACAATGTTTCTATTTTTAAACATCTATTTCATTTTCCTTTCTAAGAAAACTCTTATCAAACTAAACACACACACAGACAATATTACTAAAGTCTACAAACTGATGAATTTTTCTAGTGCTAACCGGGTTTGCTATAAAACTTCTATTTCTTTTCTTTCTGACACGGTTACTATCAAAAATACCCATACCTAATCCTTCAACAGCTCAAATTAACACCAGCTTTAGCATAACCTGACTCATCTTTTTTGAACTCTCTCTTCTTCCTCTTGGCTTGATTTCTATTATTTTTATTATGGTGGGAGCATGCAAAATTATATTAGCAGAACAGGCTTTTGTTAAGCTTGCCTTCTGTTACAAACTCATTCCACAACTCTTGCTGTAAAAAATGTGATCATCAGCACTGCTTAGAAATAGACTGCCATATCATTTCTGATTGCTTTATTACACAATTCCCTCAGCAAACAAAAATGGAAGTAATCATTCCTCAAAGATTTTGAAGATACTCAGACAATGGTTGTATTATTCTGGGTTTTTGTACTTATTCTTCCACAGTGTATTTCTGTCTGATTTAGTTTGGCCTTGCTATCCCAGATGGACAGTAGAACACAATTTGAACCTCATCTGGAGGAATTTCCTTCGAGCACCTATTTATTCTCCCTTACCTCATTGCTGAATATTTTTTGTCAAGGATTTGATAGACCACTTTTTACAATCTTCTTTTCCAGTAGTTTGGAAATTATGGTGGTCCAGGCCATAAATCAGGTCATAAACTTTAATGATATTGTACATTCTTACATGTTTATCTGCATATAAATACCTATAATTTGATTTTAAAATTGTGTAAAAAAGAAAATGTTCAGTCTTGATATTTGTAAATTTATGCTGAAGATTCTTGTGCGTATATTAGAGGTTGTGCTCGACCTAAACTGATAAAGGCAGTCATACTTTATTTGAATAATTTTTCCTTAAAAACCTTGAAGATATAAAGCAAAGGAAATGAAGGGAACTAATACACTGTGATTATGAAATTCTATAGTTAAAAATGGTTAAAGCCAAAATAACTTTATGTCTTCAACTCTTTCAAATTACACAGAGCAATAAATCATGTACAGCACTCTGTTCCTGATTCTGGTGGTGTGCATGTGAGGGGTTGACAATTCTTTACAGAGGTCTGTAGAAATGCATGAGTAAAAGGAAGAAAGATTTACAGCTTTCTGAAGTTTAGAACAAATGCCATCTGGACTAATTTGTGAATCCAGCAGCACTGTTTCAGTTGAGCTCAATATTCAATATCAGTCTGAGTGGGAGTATGGTTGTGGAGAGGAAAGCTGTTGACCTACCACTAATTTGTATGCTTTAGGAGTCCTTTAATAATTTTCAGGAGATTCTCTTCAGCAGGTTACAGCACATTTGAATAAGGTGGTGTAAAACATTTATTTAGGGCATTTATCTCACCAGAAATCAAGTCCCAGATTTAAACAAAAAACATTTTGCTTCTGGTTTTGGGCACAGAGAATAGTTCAGTATGTGTGGTGCTGTGTGAATTACGTCAGCTGTTTATCACATTTGTATGACTGCATTTTGGATCTGCTTGGATGTTGCTACTATCTCTTTAAAATTTTATACGGACTGTCCTTACCACTTGTTACACCATAGCCTAACTTCTCAAACAAAGTATGAAGCCAAACATTTCCAGGGCCTAAATAATAGCTGTCCTCTTCCTATCACTTACCATCTGCTGGTTTTGGACACATATTGATGTGATACTTCCAACAGTTCAGATTTGCTTCCACTGTCAGTCATGGCCATACTAAATTTTTCCTGTAGTTCTAGAAATAACCTAATGAAATATCCAATCATAATAGGCCACATACATTCACCAGCTTTATCTAATATAAATACTTGGTAATTTTAAGATACACTTTTTAAAATAAAATCATTAATATTCAGATGAACAGCTTATTTCAAAACATCAATTTTGATTGTTCTTGATTTCTAAAATGTAATGGTGACCGAAATAAGAAAAAAAATACTCTTTTAAAAGGAAAACAATCTGAATACTTCAGATAAAAATTCAGATTCTTGATGATTATTTCTTATGCCAAGAATGAATCTCAGCTAGTTACAAACATGAATCAAGCAAAATGTACCTCCTGGTTCTGATTTTGTTATTTGCCAATTGGAAAAGAACATCACAGGAGTTACTAAAACTAGATTTCAACTAAAATTCTGAACTACAGCAATATCCAGAAAATGGGCAATAAACTTAAATTTATGGATCTCACTATGATCTTACCATATAAAAAATTCTGTTCTTAATTACAGGAAACAAGCTATTGCAATCAGATGTCACACATTGCAACTGGGATTTCACTCACATAGCACTATGTATAATGACAGCAGTAGCTGATTCAATGAGAAGCACTGTTGGTAAGATAATGACCATACTTATGGAGGCTTATTATGTCTCTGGGCACCTAAACTTCTTTAAAAATCTGTATTCCACAATATATTATTGCTGTGGAACTCATTGAATTGACTCCCTGATTCCGATCAGTAATAAAACTTGACAAGGTACCTAGGCAGGCTTTGACTAACAACATATTTCATTAACCACTTCCTGTAGGAAAGTAACCTTTTTTTGGACTGAAAATTATAATGATTTGGTGAAAGTGTTTAGAGATTGCTTGGGGCCTCAGAAATGCACTTTAAGACTTTATCCAAAACGTAGCCATCCACTAAAGTTTCACTTAGCAACTGTCTAGCAGTAGACGTGCCTAAGCTCAGTAAAACCCTGCTTCTGGTCCTCGGGGCTGTTTTTCCCTGGGGACAGGACTTTGTTAAACTTCGGACTTCTGTCCGATGCCTTCTCCAGCCTACTGAAGTTTCTCTGAACTGCAGCATGACTGCCAGATCTATCACCTCAATTTTTTATTGTTTGCAAACTTACTTACGATGTCCTTTGGCCCATCATCCAGATCATTAATTAAGATACTGGTCAATATCACATGTCACAAGTTTTACAAAAATTCAAAAGAAGGTAAATAATTGTCAGGGTCTGGAGAGCACCAGAGGGCTTTACCAGCCCTGCCAGCCCCCCAGCAGCCTCCTATCCCCCAGCTCATGGCCCAGAACCTCCTCTGACACCCCTACCGCCTGGTTCTGTCGGTCCATGCCCCAGTGCCACCACAACAGGGCTCATCTCCAGCTCCCCACAGCCCTGCCCTGCCCAATCATAGGCCCTGTTGAGCCAGTTCTGACCCACAGGCTGATGTTCTGGCATGACCTTGGGCTGTCCCTGCCTCCATGACACTACTCAACTATAACAGACTGTGTCTGACTCTGGTTCCCTTCATTCTGTCTCATCAGGATCCTGACCCCTGCTTTCATGCTGACATCTCATCCATCCTTGTTACCATGTCCCTGCCCAGAGATCACTGAATCTGGTCCTAGCCTTGCTTCTATAGACTGACTCTCCAGCTTGACCTCACACCTGCTTCATGACCATAGTACTGCATTATGATCTGGACTCCTGGTTGGATCTGGCCACCACATCCAGGTTTGTCCTTCTGGCTTTACTCAGGTCCGTCCCTCTCTGACCTTTCCATGAGCAGCCCCTGCTCTTGCTGCCTCCCAGCAAAAATACAAATTAGTTTTACAGGTATTTCCCTTCCTGATACTGCTAAAACAGGCAAACTTAATCCATACATAATTCACACATTGGTGGACACTGCATCACTTTCTGCTAGTGCACTCAACCTCTGGAGAGACAGAGTCACAATTAAATACATTATTTTGAATGGTTATAATACATTCAAACCAAATCAAATTACTTCCATCATCAGATTTTTTTAAAAAGTTCCATTCTTGTCTCAGATTTCTTCTTGCAAGACTCAGCTCTTTTCTGAGGAGTGTTCAAAAATGGGTCAGTTTCTTATGTTGCAAAGACCTTATTGTTTTTCCCCACTTACTCGCAGAGATACTGTAATGTATTTCCTTATGCTTTTAAAAATCAGTGAAAGGCAAAGATTAAATAACAGAAAGAATTATTTAGGAAATAATTTAGAGTAGAAATCCATAGGCAACTTCATTTAAAATAGTGATTATTATTTCACTGTATTGAAGGGGGCAAAGTCTCCATTTGATTCCAACAGGTTTATTTGATAATTTTTTTAATTGATAATCTTCTCTCCTCCTATGCATTTTTTTCCAAAAAAAAACTTTCTAAGGTGTTATTATTAAAAAGATTAGTTGATCATCTGTGACCAAATAACAATGTTACATTTTCTTGGTGACAAAATTCAAAGAGGTTCTTGATACCTTCTTTGACTTGATCCCTGCTAGTAAGACCAGCATTTGGGAATCCAGGGTTCCTGAGATGAGAAGGAAAATCTGGAGCACGGAAGACTTACTCAGTGAAGGAGAAATAGGTTAAAGAATATTTAAAGAAATTGGATAGGTCTATAGGACTTGATGGGATGCACCCACAGGTGTTGGGCAAGCTGGTTAGTGCTTGGCTACTCCTGGGAGCATAGGCTACTCCTGAAATAGACAAAGGACAAGGAGGTTACTGGGAATTGTCTGCATGGATTTATGAAGAGGAAATCTTCCTTAACCAACCAGATAGACTTCTATGTTGAGATGACCAACTCAGTGGGTGAGGGAGAACAATGGATGCTGTTTATCCTGACTTTAGAAAGTCTTTCAACACTGTCTTCTCTAGAACTTTCATGAACAGACTGATGAAGTACTAGTTCCATAACTGGGCAGTGAAGTGGACTGAAAACTGATTGAACTGCCAGACTCAGAGGACTGTGATTAGTGGCAATGTATCTCCAGCTGGAGGCCAGTCACTAGCAGTGTAGTACAGGTGTTGAAATAGTATTTGACATGTTCACTAATGATCCAGATTAAGGGACAGTATGCACCCTCAGCAAGTCTACAGATAATATAAAGCTGTGAAGAGTCACTGACATACTTTGTGGTTTTGCTGCCATTCAACTCAACATGTTGGTGATATAAGCAGGCAGGCATCTGATGAAGTTCAACAAAGTGACATAGATGGACATTCTGGAGCAAGTCCAACAAAGGATCACAAAGATAATTAAGGGCTTTGAGTAGCTGACAGAGATTGAGAGGCAGAGAAAGCTGGAATGTTCAGCATGGAGAAGAAAAAGCTCAGGGGAATAAGTAAGCTGGTGCAGGGAAGTAAAGATGAAAACAGGCTCTTCTCAGTGGTGTCCACTGACATGACAAAGGGCAGTAGGCATGAACTGAAAAACAGGAAATTATTTTCAAATATAAGAAAAACGTTTTACTATGAGGGTAGTAACCTAACCTAAACAGGTTAAGCAGAGAACTTATGTATTCTCCATCCTCGCAGATTTTCAAAATTTGACTGGACATGACCCTGAGCTGCCTACTGTAGTGGACTCAGCTTGAACAGGGAACCTGGACAAGACGATCTCAATAGGTCTCATCCAGTCTCAAAAATTCTGTGATCCTGTGTGAATTTAGGGCATATACACAGACTTCTTGTGTTCTAGGAAAAATAAACACTGATATCAAAAGTATGTTTAAGCAAATTAATTGACAAACAAATGTGAAGGGTGTATAATGTAAACTATTTGTGGAATGGATGCCATAATAAAAGTTTCATTTCATCATTGATGATATATGTAAAAATTCTACCTGTGGATTCATTTTAAGACATTCTGAAACATAATTTAATTTTTCATTTTTTTTTCCTGAATAAATGTGCAATCTGCTATGGTAAGTAACTAGCTGGGTGGTTAAAAAGCAATTGTTTTTGTTCTTAATTGTAGAAATGCGACATATTTATTCCAAAATACATACATGGCAATATCAACAGCTGGCTCAAGACCTTCCTTGACCTTTGAGAACTCAATGACAACACCTTGAAACACCCTTTTAAATGGAGAATAACATTTATATATTAAGGTGTGTACCTCTCTGAAAATATCTTGAAAAATTTGTGATTTCACTTTATTTGAATTCCACACTAAGTGTATCAATGAAATAAATACTAAACAGCTACTAAAATACTCTGATGCACCTACCTCAAAATAATGCTATAAAAAACACTTTAAGGCTGCAGAATCAAAGAATTCAAATAAATCAAAACAAAAGAGAGAGAAAAAGTGAGGCTATATAGCAAACCTAGTTTTCACTTGTTTGACTTTTTTATATTCAATAGAATGAATTGCTATGTTTATAGGAAATTATATTTACTATACACATATCTAATGTGTGTGACAATCCTCTCCTACGTCCATCATCACAGTTCGACTCCAAACCTTCAGCAACAAAGCACAGACACCTACCACTTTTAGTACTCAATAACTCTATATAATTATGAACTTACAGATACACTTACATGAAGTGTTTTTATTTTCTCCTCTCTTCTTGGTAGAATATTACTGTAAAAATATGTACCTGTTCAACTGGTAGTAATTTTTCAGTCAGCCATTAGAATTTCATGCTGTGTTAATCATTCCAAATAAGAGGCAGAAAATCATGAAATGTAGTTCGCTGCCACTCAGTCCTTATTAAATGTAGCTGTGATTGGTAAGCTTTACATTTATCTCCACATATAAGGAAAGCAGATGCTAATTTATTCTAACTATAATTCAGAGTTTATTCTGGACAATAATTTCCAATGCACAGTGTAGCATTTAATTCCAATTGTGTTTAAAGTTTACAAAAATAATTAGTCACGAGATAGAATTGTAAGTGATACTGGTTCATCAGTTTATTTCATACAGTTAGATTTTCTTAATTAAAGTGCTGTTAACAATGATTTCTGGTTGACAACAGAAGCAACATTCACGGAGTGAAATATTTCCTGCACCTTTTTAAAGAAGAAACTGTTTAATTCTAAAAGAACCTAATCTTTTATTCAGAATCTTGAATAAATAGATAACTGAAAGGCATACAATCAAGGTGTAAATACAAGACAGAATGGAAGTGGCTTTGCTATAAAAATAGATTTGCCTGTGATTTCTGTTGATTCCTAGCAAATATAAAATTACTTTTATGGCCTCTCAGAAGCAAGGTAATGAGACATTTGCTAATAACTTCAGTATTAAAATAAGAATTAAAATTGTTGAAATTTGCAAGAAAAAAAAGAACATCATAAAGCATCTTTTTTGGTGGAAGATCCATAAAAGAATATAAAGTGTCAGAGAAAAGAGAACATCTGTACTGTCCACTTAACGAATGTGCAGTGGGTGTTGCCAATGCATTTACCATGAATTACAAAGCTGTATAGAGTATTTAAATCACTTTTTCAAATATATACCCAACTTTGGCCATGATGATCTGCAATGGACTGTGGTAAACTCAGCAATGCTCATCTCCTCCATGTTGAACTGTATTAATGCTAAGTCCATATCCTTGTCAGGAACATTGATTTGAGGGAGAGAAAGGGAACACATCCTTCAGTGAGTAGTTTGACAAGAGATTCTTCTGAAGATCCTCTTGATCTACCAGGTTCACCAGCTGGGTCTACACTGATATTTATTGTAATCTCTGAACACTTGAATCACTAGTCTAAGCAACAATAACAGGAACCTGGCAGCTGACCCACAGCAGCACTAATTCTTGCCCCAAAAGTACAACAGCAGCAGTCGTGGTATAAAGACAGAGTTTCATTCAGACTCTTGCTGGTAATCAGGGCCAGTGCCCTAATTAAAAGATTAAACCACTTTCTGAAGTTGTATAATAACAACTGCAATAAAAGGAGGCCATAATAAGATTTTAGTAATGAATAACTAGATAAGACATTTCACCAGGCTTCTAATCTTGCAATTTCCATTGCATGAGGAGGTCAGCACTTTAATATTCTTCATTCTCACAAGGCTCTGCTACAGGATTTCTGCCTGAATCTCTCTCTTCTCACAGGTAACAAGTGATAGAACAAGGGGAAATGACCTCAAGTTGTGCCAGGGGAGGTTTAGATTGGTTATTAGGAAAAATTTTTTCACCAGAAGGGTTGTCAGACACTGGAACAAGCTGCCTGGGGAAATGACCACCACCCCTGGAGGCAGTTAGAATACATGTAAAAGTGGTACTTAGGGACATGGTTTAGTGGTGGACAGTGCTAGGTTAATGGCTGGATTTGATGATCTTAAAGGTCTTCTCCAACCAAAATGATTCTATGATTCTATGTGCCAGAGAGTTTTGTATCCCCAAAAAGATCTATAATTCATATCCTATGTCTTTACTTCATTTTGCTGTAGCATTTGAGATATTTTAAACAAAGACAAAATAAAAAAAATGTAATTACATTGCTGCAGAATCCTTAGTTGGAACTGGTCTAAAGTCCTGATATTCAAAAGCCAGAATAATTTTCAGAAATGAAAAGTTAAACCCCCCTTGGTACACAGTGGTGTGAAGTGTTCTTTGCAAATAGATGAAAATGTGTTTTGTTCATGAATTTACTAGGATATTTAACAATATTAAAGGAGTGAAAGTTTTGCTACCTTGCTAAATTTATTGTTTCTACACATGGAATATTCCTATTTGAGGTCTGGTCCCCAGTGGGGCATTCCACTTTAAAACTGATACGTTAATTGCTCTGGATAAAGCTCAGAGTGATAAACAATTCCTGTAGAGTGGTCAAATTAATACACAACAGTTTATCTAGCATTTATTTTTGTATTTTATTTCTATTTTTATTGGTGCTTATTTTTGTCTTCTACATTCTAACTGAATTTTGACTGAATCTGCTTAGTTGATATCATTTATTGACCTGTTCACCAGGGAGAGTTTAGGTTGTAAAGAGCCATATATACACTATTCCCCTGTTATATCACTTTTCATGGATATCCAGAGTCCAGTAATGTAATTGAAAAAAACAGCAGGATATTACACTCGTAAAAAAGAATTAGTATAATTGATGCATAACCTTGTACATGAAGGAGCAAGAGAAACCCACATAAATTTCAATAAATATCATAATTATTAATGTTAACTAATGGAAATTAGTTTGAATTATTATAAATTTTCCATTTTATTACACAGTTCTTAATAATTAGCATGTTTATTGTGATAATACTGCCATCCTCATGACCAAGAAGGATTAAGAACATAATTTTGCAATACTTTTCCATAAAATCTAACACGTATGAAACACTGTCTTCTCTTCAAAAGAAAAGTAACACAGTGAAATAGGAGATTGTAATAAAGTCTGCAACAATACCAGATTTGCACAACAAATGAACTGATTGAACAAAAGAGTTAAGAATCAAGAATATCAATCATATCCCAAGACTTGGTGGATTTGCTGATAGACTGCAACACAATTCTGTACCTGTACAGAAATTACAATGGAGTCTTTAACTTTTTTCTAGTGTATAAAATGTCACTTTCACCACAACTCTCCATTATGTAGAACCAGCTACCATATGACAATAAAATAAATTTTAGTTACAATGTAGTCATGAGAATGAAGCCTGAATTTTTAAGGTACATGAACAAAAAACAACTAAACAAACAGAAACAAAGAAAATAATTGCTACCATTAGTAATAACAAATTGGAGGGTACTTAGTGCATCTAGGACCTACATGTAATATTATACAGTAAGTGTTGTAGTCTCATGTTCAATTAAATGCAAGATATTCTATTCTTCTATTACTTTACTTGCAACCAAATGAGGCCTGAAACACTATGCAGTTGCCCAGTAAATTGCAATAATAATTTACCCATTTACCTGGTTTCTTCTTGTGTATTGGTTCAGGAAAACCACATTTGAACAGTTACAATTTTTTTATGTTTCATGAAATAAAAAGGGTTATTTTACACGGGTATATTAAATTTACCAGCAATGAAAATAGTAGTATGAAATAGTATCACTCAAGAAACTCTGGTCCTATGTTAATGGCCCCAGCACTCACACCAGGGACAATCCTACTAGTTCACTTCTACTATTCAACTTATGAAGTAGTGTAATAGGATCTGGTCCGACATGAATAAGTATTGCCAATTTGTCAATTTGTCCATTTGTCAATTTGTCATTTGTCCCTGCTGCTTAAATGGAAAGAGGGCTAGCATCATACAAGCCACTTTACAGTTTTGAACACAGCTTTTTGTGACCTAATGTAGTTAGTTTAGCCAGAAGGTAAAGTTGTAATTTCTGTGAGCTTCAGTTTTTAATCATCTACATTCTTTTCCAAACAGGAATGTTAAAATATTTTACAGAAATAATCTTGAACACCACTGGAATAAACAGTTTGAAAAGACTTCAAAGACAAAGAAACATGAATAAAGGGTAAAGGAAAAAATGAAATAAATTTTTAGTCAATTCATCATTTTCAAAGGGCCATGAAGACTTCACTGTAATGTGCAGAGATGTTAGGGTCTTCAAAAATGTCCTTCACTGCTCAGTTGGTAACTGGACTCTATAGATCCCTTACAGAACATCAGCTAGTGAACATGAAGAATTCACTGATTATATCAGATTTTTACATAAACATGCGTGGTGCAATTTCATTGTGTGAAAAACGGAACAGCCATTGTCAAGGATATCTTCTTTCCTACACAGCAGAAAAAATTTATTTTCATGATCTGTGAACAAAACATCTAGACGAGATTCTCTTGATTCCAATTACACAGATTCAGAATATGTCAGCTTCCCACTGTGGCCTTTGACCACTGCAAAGAATCACTCGTATCCCATCACATTTTTCTGGGAATCCTGTTTTGTGTTCCTGGGTTTTTTTCCTTCCACATGCCTTGGACTGATTTGCTCTTTCTAGGAGGTAGAATTTTCTGTCTGAAGAAAGAATCACTGACTTAATTACTTGTCAGTTATAAAATAAATTAAGAGTGGAGGAGGCTGCACGAAGACCTTGTTTTCCTTCGGCCCAACCTCCTACTCACTGCAAAATTTACTTGCAAAAACTATACTATATGGTTTCTCAACACAGAAAGTGCATAACACTGCCTAAGGCTTTTGGAATTGATAGGCAGCTGTGACATTCTTGGGTCATTATTTAAACCTGACACCTAAGAAACACACCACCTTTGGATCCTTGTTTGGATCTAAATAAGTTGTTCCAACAAGTAAAAACTATGAATTCATTTTGCATTTTACATCATCGGCCGTGATTTGCCTTCACAATGTAGAAGAAACCAGATTTTACCTGCTATCCACATTGATCACCTCCAAGAATGCATCTTCATAGCTGCATACTACTGTGCACTCTAACTCAAAAATAAACATAGGCAAGCCTATGCTTCTTCAGAAGCAGTGCTGCCAGTAGCTGCATAATCACAAAGGGATTATCAGAAGGATAAATTATACTGAAAAATGAGAGGGTAGGAGAGAAATGGAGCAGTTTGGCTTGTAGCAAAGGAGGTAGCGGAAACAGATTTCCATGTCTGAAGAGTCTGAGCATGATGAGATAAATGTATGAACGTCTCAGGTAGTCCTGAGATTGTTGGTTACTGAAAGCATATGATGAGAGAAATATTATACTATATAATCCCAGTTTTTATATTCTGTCCTAAGGCACAAGTGGCTGTCAGAGACAGAATGCTTGGCAGGGCAGATTTTTGGTATGAATCAAAATGGAAGATCTTATGTTACTCTCTTCCTGTTGCTCACAGATCAGGCTATCATATTTTGGTACCAGAATAGATATGAGGCAATTTACATTGCTCAGTGTGAATGAAGCAATGCGCCCAGTTAGTGGTCACTGATGTAGAATCAAATACTAAGCTGAATAAAATTGTAAAGCCAAATGCTTTTCTTTGTGCACCCTTTACAAACCGCTGTCAGCTGTATTTTTAGCTTTATTCCTAATGTAGCTCCTATGAACTGTTTGTAGGTGATCAGGGCTTTGGTGAAAAACAAAAAACAATTCTAGGGATAATGCAAGAGGAAAATATTCATCTTTATTCTGCATTTACATAAATATTTACAGAATATGCCTGCTGTGAAAATGTGTGTTCAATCTATGTTGCTTTCTATTCTAGAGGCCTCTTTCAGTGAAAAGGAAAGCAATAAAATAATAGCTACTCAAAATAAAAAATATTACTCTACTTGTATTATATTTGTCTAAGTGACTACCAGCCCTTGCCAAATGACTTGACATTCATACTAAAGAGTGAAAAAGATTAGAATGTTCTTTTTATCTTCTTTTTCTTTTTTTTTTTTTTTCCAAAAAGCAAGGACTCTTCCTGGTTCATACAGATTTTCTACAGTTTTTATATACAATGCACCTGACTATTTTACATCAGCTGGTTTAGTCATTTAGTCTGACAAATAACATATATATAAACACGGTATGTAGATTGGTTGGTATCTTATCTACTAAATGGAAAGCAAGGCCTTTATTGTCCTAAATGTGAAGAGTTATAGAAATGCCTTTGTTGTATCTTTAAAAATGTTGAAAATGCTCCTTTCTTTTTGAAAGTGCTCCTAGACCACAGGAGTTCGTGCAAAATTAACCTCTTCTTAAACTCCAAGGCTCTGTTCATGATTTTTTTAGTTTTATTTGTGCTCCTGTAGACAGAATAGAACCATTTTAAGCTGCCAAATTAATTCTAAAAGCCAGTGGCACTGACCAGAGAGTTTCATCAGAGATGTACTTGGGCTTGTCTAATATGTCAGGTAAACTGGTGATATTTGATTGTCTTTGAAGATTATTTTCTAACAAACAACCTATCATTGAGGGAGGAAGAGATGCAAGTGCATTATATTTGACAAAATTCAAATGGTCCATTGGTATACCAGAAGAGGCATATGAGTGGAATGATATTTTTTTCCACACTGGGACTCGTTGACCTGATATAATACTGAAAACAGAAGTGGAAAATGTTAAGCTAATGTGAAACCAGGTTCAGGAACAGGATTTTATATCCTTTTTCTGATTGTAACACAGTCTAGGTTTTGACAGGAAAGTAAAAATAAAAAGTTAAAAGTTAAACTGTATTCAGCCTGACATTTTCTAATGTTTCATTAAAGAGGTTCTCAATTTTGTAATAAAAACTGAATACTGAAGCTAGTAGAATGTTGTACTAATACTAATACAATAAATAATGAAATATTGGCACATACCAAAAATACAGTCTTTGGTTGCTAACACTTGAGAACTCAGTAACTCACATTACAAGTAGGTCATTTGATTACTTACTCCCAGATAAATTAAAAAAGGGGGAAAAATACGGAGATGCAATTTTTTTGCGGTTGCAACCAAGTTTATGATGACTCATTTGACAGGAAACAAAAGATAATCCTTAGCAGTCACTAAGAATGAGATACTGTAGCATGCCAAAGCATCTCACTCACTATTTCATAAAAGAAGCTCTCATGATGAGATACTCCTGTCTTGTGCGTTAGGAAGTAAGCATCTCATTATTCAGTCTTTTGCATTTTTCAACAAGGAGAAAAATTGCTGTGGGGATTCTAAATTTCAGGGTTAATATTGCTGTTGTGGTTCTGTGATAATATACTTTGCGAAGTATCAGAACACAGAAAAACCAAGAACAATACCCCACAATTCTTGATTGCTCTCTTGACTTACAAAAACATGGTACCTAGAGAGTAGTCTTGTAAAATAATTACAAAACTACCAACTAAATCTGATCCTCTAATTTTGTAGGCTATTGGATTATGGATATCTTTTGATTTATGTGTAGGAATAAAAATTATGCACAATAACATTATTTTTATTAGCATTTTTGGTCAGCCTATGTGTGCAAAGCAACATTTTTTTATTCATTCAGTGTTGCCAAAGTTTAATCCTAACTGATTTGTGACTTTATAATGTAAGTACTGATTGACAATGCAGAGTCAGGGATCAGCAGAAAGAATTGTAAATTAATTAAAAAAGACTCCCTGGGAATATTCACTTAATGGTGACAAAATTCATTTTCAGCTACATTCAATGTTATCTCAATAATTACAAAGTAATAATTTTGGAAAGGAAGTTGTTCTTACATTATGGTCCGTTAAACAGATAATACACTGAGAATCTATCTTCTAAGTGGCTTATTTTATGGTGCAGTGAACTGATGATTTTAGAAGGCTTAAAGCTGACCCAGAATTAATTATGTTGGAACAACCACAGAGTTACAAACCTGACATCACAAATTAAAATAAAATATTTTCTTACCTTGCACATTTCCTACCATTGGTGTGTCCTACCTCCTTTTCTGTTCTGATTGGATAAATAATGTTTTTCCAGGACTCCTGTGGTCTGCCTTAAAAGGCAATTTTGTACTTCAGTTGAAAAGAAAAGAAAAAAAATAAAGCTGAAATTTCAATATATCCTAAACAATCCTGTAAAGACAGCTATTTTGCTTTGTCCCCTTATGCAAAATGTGTAAGTGTTGACTCTTACTCCTGCCTGAAGTTAGGCTTAGCTCATGCATTTGCAAATGATGGACCAGAACTTGGTGCTTGTTCATAACTTTGCCAAATGTTGGTGGAATTTGTACTCTAGTGGAAATTTATTCCTAAACAGTGAAAACAGAGTAATTGCATCTAATGTGACACTTGTGAAAAAATAATCCAGACTGTGGAAAAATGTTTTTAAAGCTTATAAGAATTTCTGGCATTTGATTTTTAAACTTTGCATAAAGAACCTTGTTGAAGATGGAGCAGTTATCAGAGTATTCTTTCCTTGCCCACTGCCCCCAGCTTTTCTTCCAGTGCTTGCTTGACTGAAATGAAACACTTGAAATAGTGTTGCTGCTGAGGGGGCATTCTCTGGTCCAATAATCCTACATTTACTTAGTTTGTTTCTTTGATCGATTTCTGTAACTTTTGCTTCATGATATATGAATGAGTGAAGTTGTCTTATCCCTTCTACCTTTAACTGAACTACCACGATTTCCCTCCCACATAGGTCACATCTATTTAAAAACAAAATAAACAAACAAACAAAAACAACACAAAAAACATTTGTCTTTAAAATTTGACAAATATTTTTCATTACTGTTTCAAAATTCTGCCAGTCCGCTTATACATCATGGTCTCTTTTATACCTGTGTATACAAGGATGTTACTATGGAGATTCAACAAATTCTTGGCTGCATGAACAAGCTAATAATGCTGGCCCTTTAGGGTAAAAGTTTTCAAATTCTTTACTCACAGTAGCATAAGCATTGACATCAGGACAATTTGGGGCAAATAGACACTAATATTTGACACAAAAAAAGAAAGCTATGTGCTACTGAGGTGAGAGATTTTTGACAAATGACTCCAGTTTTTGTAGTCTATATTACCCTGAGAGGTTCAGTTACACTTGCTTAGCTTTATGAATTCAAGAATAGAATTAATCACTCAAAGTAAAAGAAATAAATCAGGTGAGATTAAGGACAGGAATATTTAGTTATTGTTGTTCTATCCACAGGTGTTATGTTTACATACAGATAAAAGTGCAGAAAGTCAATCCAATTGGGCAATGTACATAAACATTTGTATTGTTGTAGTAAGAATTGACATCACTATACATTCTTCAGAGAAGGAGATTTAAGCCCTATATAATTTAGGCTGATACAAAGTAGAGAAGTGTTGTTACTCAGTGGTCCAGATTTGTTTCTAGATATTGTGGTACCAACAGTAATTTTTACAAATATATATGTAAGTCATAAGCCACGATTTTTAAAAAACATGTGAAGATATGTTAAACTAGCCTCTGCTGTTATTTTCCAAAGGTGTTTTAATTTAAATATCTGACTTAGAGATAAATGGAATGTGCATACCTTTGAAGAAGGTTAGATCTTTTGACACAATTATAGCCTCTTTGGGAAAATCTTTTATCACAAACCCATTAACATTTGGTCTTAATGAACCTGGGATTGAATTTACATATACAATGTAAATTTACAGGTACAATTTATATGTACTCATGTGTGAAGCTCTGACATTTTTACTCTCATAGTCTGCTAGACTAGTACTAAAAGCAGCACCAGACAAGCACAGAGGCTGTGATCCTTGCTCTGACTGTAGTACAAAAGAGGAATGAAGGAAGACTTTCCAGATGTCCTGAGGAACATGGGAGGATAAAGCAAAGCTTTTCTAATATTTCCTGAATTCACAGCATTTTCAGCAAGGATAATTTTCAGACTCTCTGTAAAATAAACATCTGCTAATGAGGGGTGGCTATTTGGTCTATATTTGGACATTTGGACAGTCTGCTTTTTCAAGTTGTTGTGTGCTGAATCCACCCAGAAACAGCTGTGTAAGCCTTTTCATGCTGCTGTGTGGTGGGTCTTATTTTCTGTTGGCAGAAAATCCATTGGCTTCAATAGTGAAAGGTGCTGTATACAAATCTATCTTATATTGACAGTTAAAAAAACAGAAGAAAAATAGTTGTGATGTCAAAATAAAAGGTTATTTACTTCAGGTGAGTAAGATTCAATATAAATCCAGAGAAAGCCGGAGATTCTGTTTTTAAAATAACTGTTCTAGAAATATCAATTATAAGAAAAAAAAAAAAAGAATTACAAAAAAACCCAAAACAAAACCAGACAAAAAACCCCAAGTGGCTCTTAAACAATTATCCTGCACTTGACATGATGATAAGTGAGAAACCGCTTAAGCTGAAACCTGAGAACCTTAATAAACCCATATACCTATAAAATTCTGTATACCCTATAATATTAGACCTTCTTCCTCAGTGTAAGAAGTCTGCATCAAAGCATGACCAGAAAGTTAAGGGAGGTGATTCTCTCCTTCTACTCTGCTCTTGTGAGACACTACCTGGAGTACTGTGTCCAGCTCTGGAGTCCCCAGCATAAGAAGGACACGGAGCTATTGGAGCAAGTCCAGAGGAGGGACACAAAGATGATCAGAGGGCTGGAGCACCTCTCCTATGAAGACAGGCTGAGAGAGTTGGGGTTGTTCAGCCTGGAGAAGAGAAGGCTCCAGGGACACCTTCTAGCAGCCTTCCAATACCTGAAGGGGGCCTACAGAAAAGCTGGAGAGGGACTTTTTACAAGGGCATGTAGTGATAGGACAAGGGAGAATGGTTTCAAACTAAAAGAAGGCGGATTTAGATTGGATATTATGAAGAAATTCTTTCCTGTGAGGATGGTGAGACACTGGAAGTGGTTACCCAGAGAAGTCGTGTCTGACCGCTCCCTGTCAGTGTTCAAGGCCAGGTTGGATGGGGCTTTGAGGAACGTGGTCTAGTGGGAGATGTCCCTGCCCATGGTAGGAGGGTTGGAACTAGATGATCTTGAAGGTCCTTCCCAACCCAAACCATTCTGTGATTCTATGATACAAAGCTAATGTTTAGTATAGAAGATGATACTGCAAACATACACGTGCAGATACAATTCCCAGTTCAAAGATGAAAAAATAAACATGATTTGTTTCACTTTGATAAAAAAATGTTAGTGCTTTTGTTTCCATCTGGTGTTAATCCTTGAAACCAAAACAACTCTTAAAATTCTAAAAGGGCTTTGACAGACAGCCTGTATAGTGATTTGTAAGGTATGGATTAAGTCACAAATAGACAATGAGCCTGCTCTCTACATTTCAGAGACCTTGGCTTCTAAGTCAATGCAGACCAAATACAAAGATCAGATTGTTAGATAGTTTCTTTGAAGAATCCTCTTCACAATACTCCACTAGTTTCATGTGCTGTTCAAGCTCTATGCTCTTATGCTAGGTGAATGCTTTTGGTGTACTCTCTTCCTCCACTGCAGTGCTTTTAGCAACAAAGATGAAAGCAGCTCAAAAAATGTAAGGTAAAATCTTGGTTGCCTCACCATCATCTGTGCATATTTCACAGGGACAGAGGAAGGAAGGGGCCATGGACAAAGACTCCTATTTATAGATCTACCAAGCATCTGATTTTGCTTGCAGAAAACATGAACTTCAGAAGATGTCTGCGTGGTGCAATGGGCTTTGTGAACAGTGAACAGTAACTCTTATAACTGAAAGCAGACTAAACCAGGTCAGCAAAATAATTGGTTCTGCTGAGAAGCTGGAAGTATTAGTCCACACAGATTTCTGCATTATTTTATTGCATTGCTTGTGGAATCTGAGCTTGTATTTAGATGTAGAAAAAGTTAGAGCTTTTTCTCAGCAGAGAAATATATAGCACTGTGTAGACGTACTTCATTTTCCTTTCTGCAGGGAACAGACAGTGTGACACCTGTTTTCTAAGGCAATCTTAGATCACTGCATAAAAAGGTATAGAAATCTCTTATATCATTACCTATGATAATAGATATAGCTATATTGATAGCAAATACAGCTAATTATAATATTTATATTACTATACAGTAGCTACAATTGATCCAACACTAGGAATCCAACTATTTCTCCAACACTAGGAATTTTGTACAAACATCTGCAAATTTCTGGATGGGTGGGGGAACAGGGAGCATGTCACTAGTTACCAACCCAGTTGTGCTTAATCTAATACTAACCCAAAGTCACTATTGTTACTATATGATAAAATTGATTTATATAAAACAAATTACTGCTCTCAATCAGTTTCCATATCAAGGAGAAAAAATGATAACTATTTATCTTTCTATATTTTTATCCCCCACTGTCTAGGGACTCAAGTCTCTGTCCTGTAGTTGTCTTTCTAGTTTATTTCTGGACAATCAATTTGTATTTATCATACTGACCATGAAAAACAGCATAGCACTGGCCAAACTACAGCCTGTGGGGAATGGGATCTGCAACATGCAGAGCTAGCTGTCCAAAAATAAACATACCACTTTATAGCATACCACTCAAGTGATGAGGAACACAGCAGCAGCAATGGTAAATTCTGTGACCAAGTGCTAGATTGAGGCTTCCCAGTGCCAAGAAAACCCAAGGAAGTACAGAGAGACCCGTCAGGAGACAAACAGCTCTCATGAGTGAGGCTGAGACAGCTTGGGCCTTGCCAGGAGCAACCACCGGAGGTTTAAATGGCAGGAGAGCCTTGCAACCTGTTTGTAGGTCAACAGCCAAGGGAAGTGCTCTAGGTCTCAGCCAAAATGGTGGGCACTTGCCTCAGAGCTAAAACCAGTGTTGCTACAACAAAAGCCCTTGAGATGTCTGACGCACCCACCCAGACAGAACTGGTAAGGAAGGAGACTACTGTAAAGGTGGTAGGTTGCAGTGAGTGCCCAGACCCTTCTCTTGGTGAAAAGGCAAATACCTACATAAGATGTGCACAGCTGGGTGATCTGTCACATCAGGTGGCTGAGTTGCAGGAAACTGCAGGAAAAAGTTAAAAGTATTAGAGGAGCCAAAATGAATATAGATACCACCTGGTTTCATAACCATGTTCCTGTAGTGGTCACCACTGTGAATGAAGCAGGTTGGACCCTGGTGACTCACAAAAGCAGGGTTCTGTTTCAGTCTCCACCCTCCAACTTCACAACTAAACACATATATGTAGATTTAACAGCTACAGATACCCATGAGCTAGGTCTGTAAGGAGAAACTGTACCAGCAGCATACAGTGGATACTGTAAAAAGAAACGATGAGTACTTGTAGTGGATGACTCTCTTTTAAAAGACACTGAGGCACCCATCTGCTGACCTGGCAGGGAGTGATGAGAAGTATGCTGCCTTCAGAGAGTGAAGATCCAAGACATTGCCAAGAGGCTGCTACAATTTGTGGAGAACACAGGCTAGTATCTACTGTTACTCTTTCACGTGGGCATGAATGACAACGCAAGCCAGAACTTGGGTAGAATCAAAGACGACTATAAAGCCCTGGGGGTGCAAGTGAAAAATATTGCTGCCCAAGTTATCTTTTCTCCATTTTACCAGCTGGAGGAAAGGGCTCAGCCAGAAATAGATAGATAATTTATATCAACTTCTGGCTATGTGGCTGGTACCATCATGAGGGTTTTGGCTTTTATGACAACAGGACATTCTTTGATAACTATAACCTGTTAGGGAGGGATGGAATCCACCTGTTCAGAAGAGTCAGGGGAATCTTCGACAGCAGGCTGGCTAACTTGGTGACCTAGGCTTTAAACTGAAGGACTTGGAGGGTGGAGACCAAAATGGCAGCACTCATACCATAGAATTCAACTGGGGAATAAGCCAGACCAACCAGGGCTGCAACAAATGCTCTTTAACTGCCTCCCAAGATGAGAACCAGAAGGCCAACCATCTCAAGGTGTGTACGGCTACGGTAGATCTTCTTGCACCCCTCCAGGGAAACC
>VZRW01007487.1:157293-179123 GCA_013398125.1 Aegotheles bennettii | reverse complement strand
GGGGAAGCAGTGGGCAAATCCCTGCTACAAGGAGCTTCCAGTTCAAATGCAACAGGGACAGGCTGAGAGTGTGAACAGCATAAAGCCACAGTGAACGTTGGGGTAGGACAGTAGGTTGCATTTCCACACACCTGGAAAACTCTTTTTTCCACCCAGATGTTTCGTTTTGGATGCCTGGAACACTCCTTAGACAGATTTTAAATCCAGAAATCTCTCCAATGTCTTTCTCAGCCCAGACTGACATACAGCAATGCTGTAGAACGTGTGGTCTCCACTGGTGGGATGCTGAAGTGCCATAGATTGTAAGAGAGGAAGGTAAGGCATACAGCCAGATGGCAGAGGCTGAAGGACAAGAAAGATTGCTCTGTCACCCCGTGCCTGCTGCAGCATGCTCAGCCAAGGGGACCCCACTGTGGAGCAGCAGTTGGCTCTTTCCTTGCAGCTGGCTGGACGTGCTCAGCTTCCAGAAGGCGGGATGCAACAAGCAAGGGGTCACACAGGAGGGAGCGTTGGAACCAGAGCAAGGGAAGGCGATCTGCTCTGGGTGCAGACCTCTAGCTCAGCCCCATTCCTTCTGGGGCTGAGGGTGTTTATTTAGTGCCAGGGAATCATTGGAAAATCTGCAGAACTGGACCAGGGATGGACCAGCCTGACAGGGTGGAGCACTCAGAGGAGATTTTACACACACCCCTCCCAGCAAGTGATATCTGAGTTTCTTTTGTTTTCAAGGTTATCTTACTTGCTATTTCGTGGTTTGACAAAGCCTGCTTTGGGAGGTCAGTCTGGCAGGCTTTGGGCATGTTCTCTTCCAGAAGGAAGGAGGAGTGTTGGGTCTCAAGGTGTGGGCAGCAAAGCTTTTATAACAGTATTTTGAGTAGTTAGGAGAGTGTTACCGATTACTGTTGTACACAGACTTCTGTGATAGAGCACAGACTGGTATGGGTCACCCATCTGCCCCTTCCATGCTGAATCCCTACAAACTCCAAGACAGCTAAGAGCGGAGAAGCAAATGAGGGACCGTTTCTTCATGTGCCTTTTACAGTAAGATTAGAAAAGTTAACAATAAAAGATGCCTTCCAATTTCAGATTTCAAATAGGACGGGATGGCAGAGGACAACTCTCCACTTTTGGAACAGAAGACTTTATTCCTTTGGCTGTACTAGCTCATATTTGTGAACAAAGGGCTTTCTAAGACAAACCCCTCATCAACACGGTAGACAAAATCGTGCTGCTAGGAATAATCCTGAGGGATATGACATACTGGAGGAAAAATCCTATAGTAGTTGTAGCCCCTCTGCTTTGCAAAATACCCACCTTCATTGCCTTGGAAGGATTTAAAATTTTTCAGCAGCCATCACAGCAATCTTCCAGGATTTTTTGTGCCTTACAGTAAAGAATAAACAGCAGCTTCAGCCCTGCACCGCACACTGCAAGTCACTCTTCAATCAGAGAACTCCTCCGTGGCCACGCTTGCTGTATGGATGCAGGAGTTTATTTTAAAAGCACAACCAGAAGCAATTAATAAACATTTTGCAAACGTTGCTCCTTTATGCTCATTAGTTTTCTTTAATAGCTATTCACTTTGAGTTACAAGAACTAACACAGCACGTGAGAAAAACAGCAGAGCTCCTTCAAATACCTCTGGTTAAATGCTGTTGTTTTCTGTATTTTTTCCTAGGAGAATATAAAGAAAATCAGGCAGAATTCTTGACACGTAAATTCTTCTCATCTGAGTGTTTTTTCAGCCTCCAAGGAGCACTCTCCTGTTTAATATGTATGTTAGTACCTCATGAATATACAGGTCTTTTCTCTGCACATGAGATTTGTGCCCGGTTCTCCCTGTAGAGCCTAAGGAATGAAAAGAATGGATCTGGGTTACTTCTGCAGGTTATATCACTTGTGACTATTCTGTGATCAGCTATTAGATCCATAAACTACACTGACAGCACTGGAGAGGTGAGAAGTTATTCGGGCTCTGAGTGAAAACCAGTGTTCACACATTCTAAGACAAAAAATAAATATTTTAGCACAGTCTTCTCTTAAAGGCACTGTGCATTGCTGCTCTGCTCCACTGGTTGTCAGAGGGATGGGGACAGGGAACGAGCATGGAAACATTATATATCCCCAGCGCTTCAGGGAGCATGGAGATCCAAATGCATTTTAAGAAGGGGGTGGTGTGAGAAAGATGGTGCTAAAGTGTTCCTAACCCGGGGGAGGGTGGGCCACAAAAGAGGATTTAAACAAATTTCATTTAGCTTTCTAAAGAAGCAGTTATGTGAGTGGGATTGCTACAAGAAGTGTGCTGCCACAGACACCTAGGAGGTGGGAAATTGGTCTGTCACCCACTCGCTTGTTATTTGTAATTCTGCAAGACTGACACCTAAACCCTGATATTTTATGACAGTACCCATTCAAGCATTGTACTGTCTGATAATCTCTCCTAATGACTGACTTGATGGAAACCTTGTTAGCTTTCTGTTCTATGCTGCCTGTGATGTGTTAAATGCCTAAAAGGAGCTGAATTTTTCCTGGGGTATTTGATATAATTTGAAGCAGTCCTACTGTGTGTATGGTGTCAGGAAAAAAAAACATGGAGAGAAAAAAAACAGTTTGGATAATCCAAATCCTTTTAAAGAAGTCGTATCTGCAGTCTATTTTATTCGAGAATATTAATTATTAATTATTGAATATATTATTATTAATAATTATATTATTATTAATTATATTATTAATAATTATTATCATCACAGTGGCAGAAGAGAATTTTTCACTGTGGTCTGACTTCTTTGGACCACCTGTGCTAGTTAAGGCTGTGCAGACAGGTTCACTGGAGGGGTAGTTGCTTGGAAAGGCAGGGAAGGATGCTCCCAGGAGCTGTTAACAGCCATCTGTTTAAAATCTGGTGTATTTTTCAGTGGTTTTCAGCAGAAAGGGACCTGGAGGTGCTGGGTGACACCGGCTGGGCATGAGCCAGCAGTGTGGCCAAGGAGGCCAATGGCATCTTGGCCTGCATCAGGAACAGTGTGGGCAGCAGGAGCAGGGCAGGGATTGTCCCCCTGTGCTGGGCACTGGTGAGGCTGCACCTCGAGTGCTGGGGTCAGCTCTGGGCCCCTCACTGCAAAAAGGACTGCTGCCTTTCCCCAGCCCCACAGACACAGGTTTCACATATTGTTTTGACCCAAGTCCCCCAGAGACATCTTTGACAAGTCCTTCACAGGGAGGAACTTTCAACTTGATTTTCAGATGAGAACTTCTGAGAGTAGGTGTTATTTTATCCAGCTATTTTGGAAAGAAGAGGAAAATATTTTGTGTGTAAAATAATCCTGGCTCATCAACCTCCTACAGGAGCAGATGTGAAAGAGAACCCTCCTGTCAGACCCGGGAGCTCTTAGCACTTTGAACCTTCAAAATATGCCTGGCAACAGTAATTAACTGACAGTAAGTGATTTATTTGAAATAAACTTACAATTAAACATAATAGTTCTTCAGCCTTGTATTGTGGTATTGTTAATTAATTACATTTGGTTTTTCTTCATCTTGATTTTCATCTCCTTTCAGCAGAAGGCTCAAATAATCCCCTTTTAGGTCTTTTTATTATTCGGTCTTGTCAGTTGTCTTCAAACAATGTACCCAGGTGAGTCAGACCTGCTAATTAACTCTGTTGTTCTGGTTTTGTTTGCAAATGATAATTAAATGAGATCATAATGAAATCTATTCATAGCTCCTTGTACAGAGAAGTGAAATGGTATTTATTAATAATGCACAGGTTTGGCAGAAGAGACTCCCAAGTATTTTGACACAAATTTGTTTGATTGTGTTAAAAAGTGTTAGTAGTCTCCAGGATTTTTATCAAATTATTTGTTCTTATGCTGGAGAAGGAGAGAGATTTTTAAACTGGTGCTTACAGGCAAGGCAAGATGTAGCTGTCAGTTGCCTCTATGCAACTCCACCAGTCTCGTGCCATGGTGTAGCCTGGAGCAGACCCTTGTCTCTTGTCTGCTCTCGTAGAAACTAAACTGAAGCTCTTGGGTAGTGCCGAGGAAAGCAGGATCAAGCATCTAATATCTTCTTTCAGTAAACCCTTTACGTCTCCTTTGACGCTCTTCCCTGTCCTTCAGAGACTCATTGCTAATTCTTGCCCCAGTGGAGTTTGTTAGGTACTGTCACTGTTACCTAGCTGGAAGGATCAGCCTGTTCTCCTCCACACCGTAACCCCAGGAGAGTCAAGTTTTGATGACAGCCTCTGGACTTCCTAGCAGTGAATCCTGCTCATGCTGGGGTCCTGGTGCTGCACTAACACGACTGACTCTGCCCCATGACATTGTAATCTCTCTTCTACACTTGGGAGATTCACAGCTCCTACACCCCATCAGGCACACAAATAAGTATCTTGCAAAAACAGTGGATATTTGAGGTTTTTGGCTAAAACATGTTTTTTTTAATAGAAAATGCTTATGATAACAATGGTCTGAAAGTAGAAAACCAGAATAGCTGGGAGATTTGTTTCACTGGTTTAGAGTAGCTCACCCTGTCTCTTGTTCAGTACAGAACTCCCCAGCAAGCACACCGTACCAAAACTGTAGCCAGCAGATATCATTTTTCTCTGTCATTTCATGACATAATTTAGCCTTCCGTTTTTCTGCTTTTAAAACCCCCACACCATGGCTTACATCTTTCATGTTTCCAATCAAAACAGCGATATTTGGAGACAGAAAAGCTTATGAATAACAGTAAATTATCTTCAGTATTTCTGAAAGTGAATGGGTCTATGAAAGTGCTGACCCAGTTCTATCAGACCCCCACCTCCTGCTTCAGAAACTTGATGTTATTCTGCTTTTTTCTGCCCCGTCACTGATCTGTGAGTGTTTTCAGCAGCTCAAAGAGCCGCCGCCTTTCCAGAAGCAGGGTGACCATTTTAGCATCAGTCTCTGTAGACTGCTTTGAGAACCTTTGGAAACAGAGGCAAGGCTTGTCATGTGGTAAAGCTTGCCCAAAGCTATCACGCAGACAAAATGAGATCTGCACTGCTTTGCCAGCTTTAAGACTTCAGATGGTTCTGCTATGTGCTGGGAAAACCGAGGACAACACGAATAGCTGTCATGGGGAAGGGTCATCCAAAGCTCCGAACTGCTACTGCCCTGTTCCAAATGATTCAGGTATGCAACAGAAACAAGAAACACAAAGGAACTCAACAGCTTTACATCCTTGTAATACTTTAGTGGCCCCAGAAAAGACCATTAATTTGCTTTGTATATGGAGAAAGGTAAAGGTCACTTGAAATGAGGTAATTGGTGACTTACTGTCCATCTCAAACAGCAATAAACAGTGAAAACAACTATGACTGGTGGAAGGAACTACATCCTTAAATGTGCAGCATCATGAAGAAGGCTGAGCTTGAGCTGAAACTGCTACGTGTGAAAGCTGGGTCACCAGGCAGGACTTTGACAGTTTTACCAGTTGGATTAAGTGCACTTGTTACAGCCAAAGCAGTATCAGCTTGGGGAATTTAATTTAATTTAATTTAATTTAATTTAATTTAATTTAATTTAATTTATGCTATTGGATGACTGATTTGGATATTGAGAAAAAAAGAAAACATAAATGATTAAACAAACATTTAGGGGAACACCTTTCTCCCTCTTTCCCCCAGCTCAGCTTCAGTCAAACACCACTCCCACCCCTCCCTGGTCCCAGCTTCCCTTGGTTTTGCCATACATTGTACTCAGTTTCTCCCAATCTCTTCAGGGATGCAACGGGCAGTGCAGGAGGTTGAGGTTGAAACGTAGTGGTTTTTCTCTGCCAATCCATGATTTTTACTCATTTTCCTCTGCTTTGGTGTGGGTCACCCACAGGCTGCAGACCCTTTGAAGGTGTCCCTCCTCTGACAGGGGTTCTCCACAAGCCACAGTCCCTTAGGAATGTCCCTGCTCTGGCATGGAGCTTCTCCTTCCAAGGGTGCATCTCCAGCCACGTCCCCAGCAATGTCTTCTTCCATGTGTCTCCTCACATATCACCTCCCATTTGTGGGTGCTGCTCTTTCTGCCATGGATCTTCTGACTGGCTCTGACAGGCTGAGGTTTCTGGAGCACCATGGGCTGTTCACATCCATTTCAGAATTAGCTGGAAGTAGCTATGACTGGCACAGGGCAGTTCACTGCCTCCTCCCACCCTGTTGCAGAAACTCTGTCAGTTATGCCCAGTACAGTGTTGGTGCCCTGAGTCCATGGTGCCACTCACAGTCATACTGGAGTTTTTATTTGGGTGTGTGTGTGTTCTGCAGTGTGTGTGTGTGTGTTTTATAGCTACAAATTGCCATCCATCTGCTAATACCATGTCCCTTAGTACACAAATATGGAGGCAGGCTCTCACCAGGAATCCTTTGCAGAGAGATGCCTTCAAGGAGATGATTGTTGTACTCTCAACAAGCCAACACGCTGGGGTTGTGGGAGCAACCAAACCACAAAGCCTGGGTCAAGAGAAGTGTCAGTGGGCTACAGCAAATAGCAGCTCATGCTACCTGGGATCTACTACTTGGATATGTTTTCTGCTTCCTGGAAAAAGATGGGAATATTACAGTAAAAGAATATGCTAAAATACACTATAAGAATATTCTAAAATACAAATCTGCCTTAGCAGCTTTGTGGTTTTTCCAGAGCTCAGAAGTGGATCCAAACATGCACTGGATTCTGCCTTCTGGAACAGTTACATTTTTAATAAAAGGTATTGTTCTCTGTGGCTGAGTTGGGGAAATGAAGTTTTCTTACAGGACACCCTAGAGGCTAAGTAATCTGAAATCTCTTAAAAGAAGCAAAAATATCTTAATCACTGCAGTGATGTTGACTCAATGTCACTTCTCCATTTTATTAAGGAGCTGTAGGGCCTTCAGTCTCTGCCACTGGGTAAGTGCTTTCTCATCTCCTGAGGCCAAGACAGTGTATGACTTTTTTTTCTAACAATGAAACACTCATCTCCATAACATCCACAGCAAATATCTACATTTTAAAATGCTCATTTCTCTCTCTCTTTTTTTTTCCAGCCAAGAAATTCTATCCCAAAAGTATGTTTCCAAAAGTCCTTTATGCCTGGTTTTTGTTGAGACAACCATAGCTGCATATAGCTATATAATTTCAAAGACATCAAGATTTCTTTCTTTTTTTTCATGTGACCATGTCTTTAAAAATACTACAAGATAAAATATTACTGGGAGTCTGTGTTGCATTTATTTCAGCATTTTCAAGAGTGAGCTGATGATCTAGAGCTAAATGTCTAAGTTCTTTAAAAATTACAACTAGGCTTCTAAATAATTGTAATCCTTTTGCAAATCGCATGAAACATGTTCACAATAAAACAGCAGAGCAGGTACTAAATACTTGTAAATTGCCAAAAATCCCAACAAAATGTGAACATCAAGAAGAAAACACACACTTGTTTTTTTTTTTCCAGGCTTGCACTGTGATTTGTGTTTTTGTTCCAGAGAAAGAAGGCACTGATAAATGGATCAATGAGCTTTGAAGAGAGCCGTTGCTCAAAAGACAATTCAGCAGTGTTTCCTTGGCAGTGTGTCAAGAGCAGGAGCTACCTCCTCACTGCTGCTCTGGCAAAGAGATCCGTGCTTTGCCAGTCTGCAAATGGCAGAGCACCACAATGTTAAGCCGCTGTGTTCCCAAAGACAATGAGGGGTTTCTTTCCTTAATGAAAGATAACACAAAGGTACAGAATCCACATTTCAAATTTTGCTGTGTAATGAGCACAATCCTTTTATCAGAGGTGCTAGAGATTGGGGGGGCAAGGTTTTATTTTTCTGCCCCTCCTTCTAATTCATTGTGTGACCTTGAGGCAAGCCAGCCCACCTCTCTGTGCCTCAGTTTCCCCAGCAGCAGGCTGGAGACAGCAAGAGCTACCCCACCGGGCTGCTGTGAGGCTGAATAGATCAGTGTTTCTGAAAAGGCTGAGACTGCCCTATAGGACTGGTTATATAAGTGTGAGCTCATAGAAGGCACAGGAATGAAATACAATCAGGTCTGTCGCCGCCCGTTTGCTGCTGTGAGCCCCTTGGTATAAATGAACTGTGAGGGAGAGCTGAAACATTCCAATTTTGTCTCTGAACAATCACAGTAAAATGGAAAAACCCCCCACATTTCAGATTCTAATCTGTGTTAGTTTCTTCTCCATCATTTTAATGTACATTCTTATGTAGTGCATTGCAGCTTGACTCCTGCCTGCCTTGGCTGTCATTCTAAGAGCCTTGTTTTGCCTGTTGGCTTCCAGTTGTTCTCTCCCAAATATTTTACTCTATTGCCCTCCATATCTGCCTGGTGATACCACTCCTTTAACTATGTTCTTATTTAGCTCAGAATACCTCTTAAGAAAAAGAAGGCCCTTACTCAGCTTTGCAAAGGAGCCTGGAGTCGTGACAGCAGTCTGAAAGCACCGGTACCTGTTGGAGCCATCACACACCTCACCTAGGAGGAGCTTTTTCTGCAATACCCTTGGCATTAATTTAAGCTGTATTTTGTCACTCCTGCCTCACAGCCACTGTTATTCCAGTGCTGGGCTTCCCATGCAATTCTGCCAGGTTCTCTCATATCCTGTGGACCTTTCACCAGTTTCTTCTTGCTTTTCTCCCACACATTGCTCTGCCACGCTACTACCTCCATCTGCTCTCCACAAACTGCCAATACTCCCGTTCTGCCTCCCTCCTGTTCTCTCAGTCCAAACCACTCCCAGTCAGAAGGGTCTGACTTTTCCAGGCTCTAATTTTCACCTTCAATCGCAAAGGATGGAGGAAGAGTGACTGCTGCTTCTTCACCTCTGAAATATGGCTGTGGGGTCCTTTCCTCCAAGGTTTCCTGTGACCTGCTGCTTCTTCACCTCTGAAATATGGCTGTGGGGTCCTTTCCTCCAAGGTTTCCTGTGACCTGATGCTTCCTCGGCACTTCACAGATAAGAGGCATTTTAGTGGCTGTAGATTGCAGTACCTTTTATGAGTGCTCCAGATTCCTTTTTCACTCCTACTTTCACCCTTTGCAAACTTCTCTGTAACCACCCAAAGCCCATGTCTGTGTATCACCCTCTGCAATTTTTCCATCCCATGTTTCCCTGTTGATTTCCACTTCCCAGTGGCCATTTTTGCCACGTAGTTGTCTGCTCCAGTCATGCTGAATACGTGTTAGTGCACAATATATGTTTGTCCTAGGTGCTGGGTGAAAGCCAATATGCACAGGCATGTATTTTGCTATATTTATTGATTGCCTACACACACTACACCCACCGGAGTAGCTGTACTCCAGGTCTGGGAAGCATCACGCTTGCTGGATGCAGGCATCTTCCCATTTCCTTCCTTTCTGCACCATTTTCCAAACTCGCCACCTGTATGGTATGTTAAACTATAGGTGTGCAGTGCATGCCTCTCTCTCCATTGCATCCCTGCTGCTCACGGGTGCTCCAGGTGAGCACTCTCAGCCCGGTATGTTTGCTGTGATACCAGGCGCAGTGTAGGAAGCATGTGGGTTTTGACAGTGCATCACGGGAATGCAGGCAAATTCCCTGTTCCGTGGAGTGCAGCTGAGGATGCAGGATGAGTTTGGACATGCTAATATTCCTGATGTGGCCAATGCAGCGTGTGGAGCTGCATGTGTGTTTAATGCAGCATGAAGCATGGTGGAAACGGTGTGTGTGTGTGCAGCTGTGCCTGGGGGAGCACGGGGCGGTATTTCCAGCACAAGGTGCAGGACACAGCCTACACCTGTGTGTGTGTGTGTGTGTGTGGTCAGGGTGGTGGGTTCACAGATGTGTATTTATTGTAGAAATGATATGCAGGGACTTTGTCTGTTTGATGTGCTGCGTTTCCAGCCCTGCTCACTGTATGTTTGGCAGCAACGTATCTTCTCACCCCAGCTAATGGACACAGGTGATGCTGCTGGGTAAGAGCACATCTCAGCCTTCTGTCACCCTCTGTGAGTGAGAAGGTGGCTGGGCAGGCAGTGACATCAAATGGTAAGGAAAGCTTTCTGTTCCCACTGATCTCACTGCACCCTGCGGGGAAAAAGGGCCTGTGCTGCTGGAGGAATACTAGAATATTGGAAGAGAGAAGAGGCAGAGGCAGCCTCAGCTACAAGCTCAGGATTTACTTTTAGGAGAAGGACTCTACATTTAGACAAGTATATGCACCGTCAGCTCCTGATCTCCCTGACACATTAGGAGACACCTTCAAGTTCCACAGGCAGTTGCCACCCTCTTGCAGACCCCCTGTGCTTCTACACAGCTCCACCAGTGCTTGGGGAACAGCATTCCTAGTGCTGAGCCTGGCAGGAGAGATCATATCTGGGAGAACAAAGCCAGATTTCTGGTGGGAAAGAAGCCTGCTACAGATTTGGTGGCAGCTGTGAGACTTGCCACATACACATTGCATGTGCTGGGAACACTGAGTTACCCCGAGATACAGCTAAAAGCCACATCCTCTGCAAATACTCAGGATTTACATTCACCGACCTGAAGTCATGCTGCTACATGGAAGACTATTCCAAAGGAGTCGAGTAGCAAGCTAGCAAAGATGAGGAGAAACACTGACTGAAAAGGTGACATGAATTGGCCCAAGGATGGTAAGGTACACCGAGGGCTGGAAGAACGTCCTGGGAGGGACTGCTGCCTTCTGAAAGCTCTCTAGGTTCTGGAGTGGTGTGTGCACACTGCAGGTCACTGCTCAGATGATTTAAGAGGATTTGTGGCAAAACAACAAAACAGGGCCCTGAGCTCTGACACAGGCTCCTTTAAGCTGTGGAGGGGAAAAAAAAAAGTGGGCAAATCAGATAATTTGTTCCTTCAGATAATAATCCAGTACATTCAACCTTAATCCAGTTCTAGCAATGCCCTCACTTGAAAATGAGGATCTTTACGTTTTCCTGCTGCTTCCACATACCACTATTTATAGCATTTGTTAGCAATATTTAATGCCCAAAGAACAATACAACATTCAGATGATACTGGCCAGAGGGCAAGATCAGGCAAGATCAGACCCTTACTGTACAGAAAGGCACTGCAAGATCCAGCTTTTCCAGGAGAACATTGACTAATTCATGTAACATGCATCTATCCAGGCACGAGCTGTGCTTTGGGATGCCTGCAGGCTTCCAGGAACACAAACACCATGGGACTTGCATCCTCCTCCTAATGACCGGCAGAGCAAGCTGGGTCAGCTGCTTTTCGTGGTTGGTCATGCTCTGCTTGGGACAGCCCTGAGTGACAGGAATGAGCTGGAGTTTCCTCTTCTGGTAGTTTTATTTACGTTTTAATCACTGTTTTATCTCAGACATGACTGTTTTATGGAAGTGAAAACATCAGTCTTTAGCAGAATTTGGGACCTTTCATGTTAGCCCAGGTATTGTTCCTGGCAGTCTCTGCTCCAGGAGAATGTTTTCTTCCAAAGCAAGCATCTGGAGGACTGGAGAGAGGACCCCAGGTGCAGTGACAGTGACCAAGGCAGAGTATTAATTACTTTACCTCTCTTAACCAGCTGAGCCTCTAGTTTTCCTGCGGGTCTTGCTCCAATCCCATGTCCATCACCCATAAAGGTGACAGCCTTTGAGCACAGGCTGACGTTCCACACATGGACCAGACAAACTGCTGCTTCTCCCAGGGACAGCACTGGCACAAACATGGGGAGTACAAGGCATACAAACAACACCGGGGCACCATTGCCCTGGGAAAGGGGGGAGATTGGGAGATGCCTGCCTGGATATGGTTACAACTCTGTAGTGGTTTTCTACTTGAGCCAGCAGATGATAGCACAGCCCAGACAGCAACACGTGCACTGCATTTGAAGCCCAAATTCAAATGATTTCAGTTGACAGTGTGAGCTTTTAGCTGCTGTCTGCCCCTCCGGCTGGAGTCACAGCACTCTCCTGCCATACAGGGGGGTTGTTTTAGTCACGATGGTGGAGATGAGCACAGAAACTGCTGCTGCTATGGGCAGGCTCCCAGTTTGCCCAGTGCGGGATGAATTGCTGCACTGGTTCACGCTGTGGATGCACCCTGTGAGCAGTGGAGAAAAGTTCCTATTAGGCCTAGCAAGTTTTATTCCTGTTTTAGTGCCATTAACTCTTGACTTCAGTGCTCCAAGCAACTTGCAGCAGGGCAAGAGCCGATGGTTGCTCCTCCACAGCTCCTGCATGGCCCATTTTGGGACTGGATGATCTTTCGAGGTCCCTTCCAACCCCTAGGATTCTGTGATTCTGTGATTTCTGCTGCTCCATGCAGGTGATGAGCAGGAGGGAGGAGGCAGGAGAAGCAGCACTTCCCCAGTCTCTTGCCACTTCCCTGGGTGACAGCACATGTCCCTCTCCTCATGTGCCACCTGTGCCTGACGCCAAGCTATGGCACACAGCAAATGGTGCCTGCTGGCCTTGCCAGCTCCCAGCAGGGCTCCTTCCTTCTCAGCGCACAAATATCTGCAAGGAAAAGCAGCCTAGATCTGCCACCACTGCAGGCTGACTTTCCAACGAGTCCCAGATTTCCTCATCTGTGCTTTTACTATCTTTAGAGAGCCCTGAGGCACCGAGGAGCCTCCCTGGGGCCTCCCTGACACCTTCTGCCCACGGCTGGGAGTCCCACCTCAGCCTGAGCGGCTCCCTGAGGGGCACCAGGGCACCAAGGGACCCCCCCTACAGCACCCGATGGTGGGGAATGGGGCAGGCCCAGGGGTGGTGGGCCTCATATCTCCCTTCTGAGGAGAGGCTGAGGGAGCTGGGGCTCTTCAGCTTGGAGAAAAGGAGACTGAGGGGTGACCTCATCCATGGTTACAAATATGGAAAGGGTGAGGGTCAGGACGATGGAGCCAAGCTTTTTACAGTGCTGACCAATGATAGGACAAGGGGCAATGGATGCAAACTGGAGCACAGGAGGTTCCATGTGAATCTCAGGAAGAACTTCTTTCCTGTGAGAGTGCCAGAGCACTGGACCAGGCTGCCCAGAGAGGTTGTGGAGTCNTCTGTGATTCTGTGACTTGTTCTGGTAGACAGGAGAGAGGAAATCTGGGGTTCTGGGAAAAAGCAGCAGCAACAATTTCTGACCAAGCTGCTCTTCTGTTCACAAGCACACCCGCAGGGAGAAACGCCACAGCCACCCGCTTGGGACCAAGCCTGTGATTTTCAAATGCATCTTTATTGATTGGTTGATTTAGCTCAAGTAGTATGAACTTTACAAGAACCTGCAGCTAACCAACACAAAAAGGAATTGCCATCATCACCTTGTACAATAACGGACTAGTGCAAGAACAGAAGTAAATGCCACAATCCAGTTAAAAGAACCGTAAAGGAACTAAATGAAACTGTAAACTCTACGTGTAACAAACGGCTGAGATTAGTCCCACACACATCGCTTACAAACCCAGCAGCAGGAGGGGAGGGGAGGTCTGAACACAAAACCAAGCACCCCAGATGCCAATTCTTTCTCTCCTGAGTGTACCTAAGCACTGGCCCGTTTGAGACAACACACAACGCACGTGAGCAAGTGGGACAGAGGCAGGGAGGTGCACACCATCTGCCAGCATCTTCTCTTTTACCCTAGAAAGCCTCCTGGGTCTGTTCTCTGCTTCAGAACATCCAAAGCTTCCTAAAACAAGGGATTGATGTGGATTTGCAGCCAAAGGATGTGAAAAGAGCCTGATAACTGGAGAAGAGTTGGGTAAGAAGAGAGGACCGAGCGCTGCAGGCAGAAACTGAAGTTGTCCAAGCTGGCAGTTGGTACAACTCATTTGAACACATTTATTCCAGACAAGCACGTGACAGAACAGCAAACCAACCTGAAGTTCAGGATGAAAAACTGGGGAATACTAACCCACTCATTTAATCCTTTGTTCCCCTATTATCTGTCTGCCTATTATGACTCCTCCATCTACATCTTTGTGCTCCCTCCCTCCTCTCCCTTTCATCTGTTACTTCCCATACCACGTGGGCCCCTCTCCTCCTTCCCCACTATGCTGCCTTCCCTGACCTTCACACAGTTCTGCCAGTGACTCCCACTTCATGTTCCCACCCTGCTCTTCTGCCTCTGTGGAACAACCATCAGAGAAGGCTGAAACCTGATTTTCTGTCTCCCACCATCAGAGGAGCACTCCTCTGGATTTCTCATTCCTGAGGAATGCAGAAAACTGGAATCCAACATCACGTAAACAGAGCAAACACCTTCAACTCATTTTGGAATCCACCTGTCTTCTTCATCTTTCTTGTCTTTTCCTTGCTCTTGGTCCCTCCCTTAAAAGTAGGAATGTTTACAGCGATTCAGGTCCAGTTCTCTGATTTTTAGATAAAACCCCAGAATTTTCCTGAAAGTCAGATCACTCCCCAGACACCATCCCTTCATCAGAGTTATGGCGGTTATGGGAAAAACCTGCTGTTTGTGCCACTGGGGAGAAACTGCTTTGGCATGACAGCATAAGGCTTGCACAGGACAGCATCTGTCTGGCACCTTCCTAAGAACAACACTGGCTTAAAATAAAATAATTAAAAAAAAATAATCTGCAGAGAACCTATTCCCTTTCTGCTCCAAGCCTAAAAGCACCTCTCTGGTGGTGAAGGGTGGCATTGTTGTCCAGTCACAAAAAGCCAAGCAAAACACACGTGGGAGTGACTGATTTCTTCTACTTGTGCATGCGGTGCAAGGGCTGCACAGAGGTGAGACATAGAAGGAAAGGCTGAACCCACAGGACTTCTGCCATCTCCAAATCTGCAGAAAATTGGTACAAGGACCCTGACAGATAATTTTCTGTGTTCACCAGTGACAAGCCCACTGGTAGTTAGTTGTCTCAATGCACAGCAAGGGAGACTGGAGCAAGGAAAGCTCTCACTAGTAGGCTAGCTAGGAACTGAACAGACACTTCAGTAGCCTCCAGGATCTGCCTTGGTGGAGTTCACTGTGAACAGGTCAGATGAGCAGCCACGGTTGACATGTTTGGTATACTCAGCCCTGTCTCAGAGCTGGAGTGGGCTAGTCATTCTCTCAAGCTCCTTTCTAGCCCTATGCTTATGAGTTTATCAGTTGCTCTGAAAAGAACAAAAGGGTTGTCTCAATTTTTTTCTATCCAGAACTAGCAATTAAAGCAACAAAGGAAAGAGAAAAAAATTCCTTCCTTCTTTTCCCCAGCCTTCACATCTCACAGCTGAGGAGCTCCCAGCCCTTAGAGTTAGCCCTTCTAACACTGATGGAAGTGATGGGAAAAGCAATACTCTTGGAACACATCACAGGTAGCAGCTGAAGTGAGGACTGTCAGCACAGGGTAGCCTTGTGTGGGCAGAGCGAGGTGTTTCACAGCTCCCTGAATGCAGCCCATGCCCTGGGCAAGGCGCCACATGGGCAGTGTACAACACACAGCATGCCTTCTTCAGCCACTGCAAGGGTCACACAAAAATGGCCATTGTGCCCAGTCACTCCCAGAGCTCCACCACACCGGCTTGTCCAGCAGCCTCTGGTACAGCCTAACTACTTCTATGGCAAGAGAAGAACTATGAACAGTGGAGTCTCCCCATCCCTCAGCACAGAATCCCTCCTTAGCCTTGCAAACACTGTCCCCTTACCCTCCCACCCCTCAGCTTAGAAAATAATGGTTATAATTAATACATGGAAGGTGATGGCATTGTGCATGTGGTTCTCTTCCAGTTCTATTCCCCTCTTCTCAGGCATTCTCCTTCCTCCTCTCCAACATCCCCCACCCCCCCAGATCCATTCCATCAGTCCATCTCGCCTGCGTGCCGGGGGGGCTGGTGCTCACTTGCCATAGACACTCTCATCGCTGTAGGCCACATAGAGAAAATAATCCTCCTCGTGGTTATCCTGCGAGGGGAGAAAGGGACAAAGTCAGGAACCAAAGCCCTGTAACTCACTGCATGTGAAAAAGCCCAACCAGGAGGTCCCTGTGACAACACGAGGGCATAACCTCTCTTTTGCTGTTTCTCCTGCTTTACATCAAAGGCTTCACTTCACATACCAAAGACACTGTGTAGCAACTCCTTCTCTCCCGGCACAGCTCTGCCTCTAAATTCAGGCATGTCACACTTCTGGACACAGTGAATTTACTTGGAGAGCCACAGCCAGAGCGTGCTGCAAACACGACAGGAACAGCTCTGACTGTTGCAGGCTGTGCAGCAGAACCACAGGGGTAGTGGTTCCTCTCAGCCTTAAGACCGAGAGGAAAGACTTGGAAGGCTTTAACAACTCAAAAATGACCTCTAGGTACTTCAGTATTTGGTAAATGTGGTTATATTTGTCATTTTTCAGAACACTTTAACAAGTGGCTGCATTTCTAGTCCTGTTTTGCATATGGGCAGCAAAGTTGAGATGTTGAGAGACCACACTAGTACAAAAAGTCTGCACAGCGCCAGGAACAGAGTTCTGATCTCAGCTCTGGACACCTAGACATGCCTTCCTGCTGGATGCCCAGGTTTGGAAAACCCCCTGCATGTGTTAATCTTGCATTATCTTCATCAGTCCACACCACTTGGTCCAGCTACTGTCACAAAGGATAGGTCAAATCAGGCTCACAGCACTACACGGGAGCTCTCCTACTGAAACACACCAACACAGCAGAAGGGGAAATCAAGGAGAAATCAATCCAGGCTGCAAACCGGCCGTGCTACAATGGCTCTATAATTGAGGCACATTCCTCTGATGGGCATTGAATACGCCTTTAAGGTCGATCAAATAACACCGCTCAGTAGAAATGCTGGGCTGCAATTTTCAGTGTCCTACAAGGTCCTCACATATACAGCACAAGGGATGAAAAAGTAATTCTGAACAAAGAATTAAGTGTTCCTCGACAACATATGCCCAGTGATACCGTGTTCTTTCACTGGCTAAAAGGAAATCTCTTCTGTATCAACAGGAAAGCTAGTGTGTCTGTTCTGTCCCCCCTCCCCTCCCCGACACAATCTTTCCCCTGAAATATAAACAATAGTTTATTTCAATACTTTGTTAGTAGTAGGACCAACATATCACTGCTTGGGCAACTCTTCACCACCTAATACCACAAGCCTTCCAACTAGCAAACAATCAGTTAAACTGATGAGGCTCCCTGGACTCCTCTTTATAACTGCAGGATGGAACTTCCCTAGATAGATGATGGGATACAGCCCAGGCCAAGGGGGTCTGTGTTCAGGCACCTGTGACCAAGCTGCACCCACTGTCAGTTGAGTAGCACCCAGCTGACTTTCACTTAGGATACACATTCTTCCAGACCCGAGGAAGGAGAGCCTCCGACAAAAGGAGCAGGAGAGGAGCCAGGCTTACCTCGTAGAGCTGGCCCATGGTAGCACTGGTGGGAGGGATGGTGTTATTGACAAAGAAGAACAGGGCATCCTCTGGCCTCAGGTGGATCCGCTTTCGGATTAAGAAATAGAATTGGCCAACTGAAGAGGAACAGAGGAGAATGTCTTAGATGCAGAAATATTTTGTTTATCCCTAACCATGATTGTTTTCTTCTGGTGATGAAGTCACATGCTGTACAGAAAAATGAACAACATGGGAAAGAAAGCAGTAACTTCCCAATTTTAACTACATTGGCAGCCAATTCACTCAGAGATGGAAGTTTCTCAGATACATGCCTCAGGACATGTACCCTCTAAATCCACACTCCACCTCCCATGGTATGAAATACTCCGCTGAGGGGGTTGGTGGGAAGACCTCTAACCAGCTTAACGTTTAAATCCTACACATTAGAGAATTTAGCCTCAGTGTAAATGGTCATTCCACTCCTGAAAACCAATTCTTGACTACTTGCTTAGGCTATGTTGCACAAGAAAGTGTTCTGTAATCCATTATACACTGCAAGAAAAATAAATGCTGTTCCTTTAACTCTTTCACATTCTCGGATGAAAACAAATGTCATCCCACAAAATGGCCATGACCATTTGGGAAAGGATCTTTGTAGCCGTGACTCCAACAACAGCGGTGGAAAACAATGGAGCTATTTCAAGAACTTGTCTCTTCCTTCAACAAGGAGACAGCCTCTGGCAACTCTGCAGCTAGGTCTCTGCTGGCTGATGATTGTGCTGCTGCCTATGATACACAATTCAGTAATTTTCATCATGACTAGGAGTCAGCAGTGACACACGCGTGTTAGTTAGGTCAATGGCATGCCCCAGAAGGTCTCAGAACATTCTGTATGTTGTAATCAAGGCTGCCAGTGCATAAACATGGCAAGGACAGCCAGGTAACCTGGGGTAGCAACAAGACGTTGAGCCTGCCTGGGTATTTCCTTGGTGCTGATCATAGAGTAAAACACACCTTTGAGACCTTCTCACTGAAAATCAGCAAGAAAAGAGGTAGACTTGTTACCTGTGAGGTCAGAAGGCACAAGGTACTTCCTTTTGTCTAGGTCGGGTACTCTGGCTTTTGGTGCTTTTTCCACAATTACCTGGAGAGAGAGCGTGAGAGAAACCAAGAAACAACCCGTAAGTATCGTGAAACCAAATGGACCAAAAAGCATCAGTGGAAAAGGATGTTACTCCGAGCGAGAGGGTGCCACCAGGCCTTTACACATTCCTGTATTTCTGTACCAAGTACCTAACACTACAGAACAGACAGGTGAGAAGACTTGAATCACTGGCAATAGTTATGCTGGGAGCCCGGGTTACTGCAGCAGTACCCAGCGAGTAAAAAATGGAGACATAAAAATAAACCACAATAGCTGAGAAAAAAAAATAAATCAGGTCACCTTGATGGTCCCAGTGCAGGTTAATTTTGTATGAAGGAGCTGCCAGGAGGCTTATATATGAAGTATCACGAGTAAGCTGAACTGTTTCCAGGTTACAGCTCCAAACTGCCTGGAACAAAATCAGCCCTGCTCCCAGTAGTCCTACATCCTAATTTCCACATTCACCAATACCAAGTGCTCTAGAATGAAGCAAAGAATTAAAGAGAAACTACAGCTCATTGGGGAATGTTTTGGGGTTTTTTCTGCTTTTTTTAATCCCCAGTTTTTCAGTAGTTATCTTCTACTCTGAAATTAATAACCTTTAAAGCTGTTTTCCTTACTTCATATAGTTATGGACATTTCCTTATTCATATAAATATCCAATAATTAAAAAAAAAACAGGCTACCATCTGGGCAACTGAACCCACAGAGACCTTTCACACAAAACACTAAACATCATTATATTCTAATTTCATTGCAACATTGAAAAATATGAAGCTCGGCAGCTTTAAGGTTAAACAGACAAAGAGATCTTCTGCTACAGGAAATTTTTTGTTGCCAGAGCTACGCAGAATGTTTACCCCAGGAGTAGGAAGGATTCCAGAGTGAGCTGAGCTCCTTCCATGAAAAGCCTTGGAAAACCTTCCGAAGGTTGGATGTGTGTTTCCACATAACTACTGGGTTTGTGCAGAAGAACTGCAGGCAGCTTGGGTTTTTTGTGATAGGTATTTTTTAACAGATTAGAGATGTATTATGGGATTCAATACATGTGGCTTGCTGTTCTGCAGAAGCCATTTTGACCATCTAAACAAGAAGCTGAACCTTCTGAACCTCCCCTACTTTTTCATTCTGTTTGAGCTCGTGATTGTGAATACTCCACTGTGGAACCGGTTCCTAAGGGCTCCACGCTCCCATAGCTCTTTGGAAACCCAAACCAGCAGATGTATCTGTTGTGTAACAGAAAAGGCTGATGACCTGTGGGCTAAGCCTTCCTTGGAAGCCAAATGGTGGTGTCGCATTAGTGAGTGATCCACTCTGCCAGAGAAAAACACCACGATGATGAGCTTGGTGTATTTACCCTGGACCAAGTGCCACGCTACCTCGGCTCCTTCTAGATCCAAGTGAGCATCTGCAAAGCACATCACACTGTAGAGATGCCAGCTTGGACATCTCTTCCCCATGCTCCATTTGGATGCTGTCACGCAACAAAACCCCTGAAAATTCTAAGTTTTTCAAATAGAAACGTGGTTGTCTCTGCTCTTCCAGGAACCTCACGCACCGCAATTCGCACAAGGCATTCCAGCTCTTCCAGGCAGCTTATGGCAGGGCATGCATTTCCATACAAGATACAGCTGGTAGATGCTATGAAGGAAGCATCCACCATCTCCCTGAACAGGTGCAGGCTGAACAACAACAGCATTTCACACAGTTTTTTCCCCATACATCCAACAAGTCAATGTCTAACACGGTAACTGCAGGGGTGAGGAACCTTCAGTTCTTGCCTCCAGTTTCCAAAACTGCTGCCAAGCAGAACTGCCAGCAGCACTGATCTGACCACCCTGCCTCGAAAGGATGGCTTGTAGCCTGGCCACTGGGTAATAAAGAAAGAGAAGTCATGCCTGTGAGGAAGAGGTGAGTATTTGGGCTTCTAAGCCCCGAGATTTAAGTCAGATTATCACTGAGCTTCAGAGAGACCTCGCTCTTGCAAAGAGGCAGGGGAGGAATGGAGGTGCTCTGCTGGACTATCACTTCTCCTGATAACGCAGGGATCTCTTCGGGAGCACCGAAATCCTGGCACACACAAACCAACCTATAGAGAACACGCACAGGGCAGATTGTCTGTGTGTCTGCTGTTGCTGGGAGGTGGCTGTGGTGAAGTGGGACCATGCCAAGACTGTAATCTCAGCAAATGCTGAGACGTATCAGGGCACTGCAGTGTAGGCAGCCAAACCAACGTCATCTTCAAGGATCCTGCTGTCGGGAAGGACAGACAGAGTGATGTAAGGAACAGTTGTGTGCCGCATTCACCTGCTCTGCGTGCATCTCTGACCAGAGGCTGCCCCCAACGATTCCCATCTGGGCTGTGTCATTTATCCTTAACTACAGCACCCCTCGGTATTTTGATCCTGGCTTTCCCCATGGAGGTCTGCTGATGCCTCTCCACCTTGACTTCTTTCCCCTCCTGCCAGAGCGGGTCTGGTCCTGGGCTCCAGACACATCCATCACGACCTGCTGTACAAACTGCAGTGCTAATCCTCAATCCACAGCCTGTCTCGTGCCTGACCCGAGGAGCTCTCTGCAGCCCCACCATGGAACACAGACCCGCACACGCTTCACCATGGACCTGCTGTGTGCCCTGAAACCAGCCAGGACAAACGCACCCAAAAACTCTGGCAAGTCCAGCAGAAGGGCACTCCCGAGATAAAAATGGTGCCAGCCTGCAGGGCAGATGGGGTAACCACCCCCCCTGCCCCTGAGTCTATGGGGGGTCTGAGTTACCTTGCACACCGTGCCCCTGAGCAGCAAATCTAGGACAGACCTCTCCAGTGGGGATGGGAACAAAGAACACTCGCAGAACGTTTATTAAAAAGGAACAAAAAATACATATATATATATAAAAATCACAATTAATTCAATTTGTCATTTCTTTTTCCAAATTATTAGTAATTATAACACTAGAAGTTTCCCACAGGCCCTGTCCAAGGGGTCTGGAGGATGAGGAAGCAAAGTTTAGCTAATGACCTTGTTTTCCAAGTGGCTCGGGAGCAGGAGGGCAGAAAGATGGAAGAATCGGTTCTCCTCTGGTGCAAGGGAAAGAACCGAGACAGACCGGGTCGGGGACACGGGCCCAGGGAAAGGGGGCTCGCAGTGCCGGGTGACAGCCCTTGTGTCCTCCTCCTTAACCCGCTCCTTGTCCTCCTCCANGGAAGGGAAGGGAAGGGAAGGGGGCGTCAGCCCCGCACAGCGAGCCGGGGGGGATCGGGGCACCCACGGGCGGCTTCACCCATCTCGTTCCTTTTGCCTTAAAAAAGCAGAAATGAAGGCAGAAGCAGGCGGCAACGGAACAAAGGCGGCGAGCGCGGAGCTCAGCCGTGCCCGGCCGTGCCCAGCCGTGTCCATCCCGGCCAAGCCGTGCCCAGCCGTGTCC